>VZRX01004652.1:0-133508 GCA_013398075.1 Notiomystis cincta | reverse complement strand
ACACCTCCTGCCTGGCAGCCTGCCAGATGCCTGTGTCTCAGCCAAGGGTGTGCTTCTTCTTGGTCCCTCTAATGTTCCTGGGCAGAGGCTACCAGCTAGTTTAAACTTCCCAATTAGTACTGAAACATTTCATCTTTGCACTGGGCAAAACTTAGTAATAATTTATGACATGTTGTTTATCATGTATTTGAAATATTTCTATATTTTCTTTATTTACTTAACCGATGTAAACACAGCCAGAAATAAATCTGTTAAGTGCAAGCCTGATGCTCTACATGCTGTCTTCTGTGTCTCAGCAATCAAAAATATTTACCCTCAGTTCAGTGTCCAGTACTCTTTCTAGCTGAGGAAAGGGAAAAGCAGACAGTGAAATTTGAAGCTGCTGGCTGGCAATAAAGTCCTTCCTCTCAGTCCACTGGCTATTATCTGCTGTTCATGTGGGCACCAGCAGCACAGCTGCCAGGAGACTAAGTATAAAGAAGGATTACAGAGCTCTGGGAGTGGCAATGATGGAATTTGGAGCATAGGTTATTTTTTCCTCAGCCCTCCCAAAGTGAAAGAGTTTGAAAAGATTGGTGAAATATGTAGGATCAATAAATGGTTACAGACCTGAAGCCACAGCCAGGGATTTTTCTCCTTAGACCATGCCACTCACTTTGAAAAGTTTGGTCTACTGGGAGCTGATGGGGTCCATCTACCAGAGAAGGAGAGGAACATCTTTGGTCATAGGCTTGCCATGATAGTAGACAAGGCTTTAAACTAAAGTAGCCAGGGAAGGAACAATCTGTCCTCCTCCTCAGTCTGTCCTGCTCCTAACAGCTGGCTGCCAGGGCCAGCAGTAGATGCATAGAGGTTGGAGAGAGGGGTCACAGGTCAGCACAAAAGCACCTGAAGAGCAGTACAAAGGAATTACAGCCACTAAGTCAGTTTCACTGGGGCCCCAATTTAAATGCCTCTATGCAAAGCACATGGCAAAACCCAGAAATTAGAGATGTGCATGCCTGCAGGGCTTTAATCTTATTAACATCATGGAGACACGGTGGGATTGTTCCTATGACTAAGTTGTTAGAATGAAAGGATACAAGGAGGGACAGGCAACAGGTGAGGAGGTGGTGTTGCCCTCTGTGTCCATGGCCAGAGTGCAAGGAACTCTGCCTGGGGATGGAAGAGGCATTGGCCAAGAGTTTATGGGTCAGGATTAAAAGGAGAGCAGGGATAGGCGGTATTACAGTGGGGGTCTGCTACAGGAACACATGGTAAATAATGAGGGGATTGGTGACAGCCAACATGGCTTCACTAAGGGCAAATAGTTCCTGAAAAATTTGGTCACTGACTATGATGGGGTTATGGCATTGGTGGGTAAGGGAAGAGCAACTGACATCATCTCCCTGGATTTGTGCAAAACATTTGACACTCTCCAGCATGGCATCCTTGTCTTTCAACTGTAGAGACATGAATTTGGTGGATGGGCTCTACCTAGAGCAGTTTGTTCAGTTCTGGGGCCCCAAACAGAGGAAGGACATGGACCTGTTGAACCGAGTCCAGAGGAGGCCACAAAGATGATCACAGAGCTGGAGCACCTCCCATATGAAAACAGGCTGAGACGGCTGGGGTTGCTCACTCTGGAGAAGAGAAGACTCTTCTCCAGACCTCACTGCAGCCTTCCCATACCTAAGAGGGCCTACAAGAGAGTGGGGAGGGACTTTTGACAAGGGTATGTAGTGATAGGCAAGGGGAAATGGCTTTAAGTTAAAAGAGAGTGGGCTTATATTAGAAACTGCGAAGAAATTCTTCACTATGAGTGTGTTGAGGCACTGGAACAGGTTGCCCAGAGTAGTAGTGGATGCTCCATCCCTGGAACTGTTCAAGGCCAGGTTGGATGGGGCTTTGAGCAACCTAGTCTAGTGGAAGGTGTCCCTGCCCCTGACAGGATGGCAGGAACTAGCTAATCTGTAAGCATAATCTATGCTTCTATGACTCTTTAAAGAGAATTGTGATAGGTTAAAATTTCAGCATTGTACTTTTCATCTGTCTTTTCTCCATAGCCAATATGTATGCAAGAATGCTTGCACAAGAGCAGAATCTCTTCCCTCAAAAAAAAAAATAATTAATGTGTTTTGTTGAGATGGCAAATGAGTTAAAAATATTGATAATTACTTCCCCAAATAATACAGCACATATGCTTTCTAATTTTGATTGCATTAGGGATATATGTGTATTCATTTATGAGACCAAAAAAACAAGAGAAAATGAAAGGATAAATAAAAAGGACAATTTTAGTCATAAATTTGTGAGCAGATTGGTTTAGAATTTTATATATAAAGCATGATTTTACCTTTTGTGGCAATAAAAGAATTTTCAAGTAACCTAGAAATCATTTAACAAGGTAGTCTAACAGGAACTGAGACAGATACAGAAAAATAAGAGTTTCAAATAATAAATCTCTAAGATTTCAGAATAAGAACAAAGTTTCAAAACCTCTGAGGTTACTTTTGATCAGTAATGTCATCAAGCCCAAGCTTGCCAGTTCTTTCAGATAATTATAGCATTCTACAGTTCTCAATTTAAAAGACCAATTTCTGATTGTGTTTGACAGTTCTTCTTATCCCTGAAAAAAAAATCTGCCTGGGAAATGCTTTCATTCAGTATTAAATCAGATGCAAAGTTCCCAGTCTTCTTGTGCCTGCAACTCTATGCTTGATGAAAATCACCTTTGTTATTCTGGAATGCTTCATTTTACTAAAAAAATGTCTTTACACTTTAGTATTTCAGAGCAGGGCCTCTAAATCTGGGAGTTGATGTTCTTGCATTATTAAAACTGCTTAATATATGGCTTTTTCTCTTTGCTCTGCATATAAGATGAACACTTAACTCTCTCTGCAAGCATATTTTATGTTCTTCCCTCCTTTCAGTAACTGCCAGTTGTGGATGTTAACCTCAGGATTCTTATACAAAGAGACCGTAATTGCTTTTACTACGATACAATAGAAAATTCTTCTAAGTCAGTAAACATAAAACCCCAGCTATCACTCAGTGAAATGGATTTGAATAAATCTAAAAATTATCTTTATATATCTTTCTATTTGTTAAAAGCATAAGAGTGCAAGAGGATACTGAGATTCTGCCTGAGGATGTTTTGATTTGTACAAGTAGGGTAACAAGCTTATAGAATTGTGAGGCCAGATCAGCTCTCCTTGACAAGGGAAAGTAGTGGTAGGCCCAAAAGAAACTACAAAGGGCAATCCAAACTAGGCCTATTTTGAAGCAGAGTGTGCTGGCAGATGAAGGGGAACACAAAACAAAACCATTAGTTTCTGTGGTCACTCAGCAGAGCTGTAAAGTTGATTTCAGAGTCTTTCTGCAGAGCCACAGACTGGAAGTCCCGAGGAGCAGCATGGTCACGAATGCAAACAGAGCTCATAGGACCTCAACCTGCCACTGCCAGACCTGATGAACCTGCATTTGGAAACCAAACTGAATTAAACAAGTCCCCAAGAATTCAGAAATCTCAATAACCATTTTTAACAGAAAGGTTAAGCAACCACCAAAAATTTTACTGGAAGTCCACCATGACTCAAAAAAAGTATTTCAGTCCTTTGTAGGAGTCTACCCAACTTTCACTATCAAGCATTGGGTGCAGTTATATTAAGCTATAAATCAGATGTGATTAATTAACTACTGATTTACAATATGATAATCTACACAGATTTGGGGGTGAATTTTGTTGAATGGGTATTAATGTCATGTTTTATAGTCCAGTCATCATTCTAGATGCTTGTTTCTGAACTGCCTCCAATTTTTTTTTTTGTTGCTCTTTTTAACCATTTGCAAAATGTTCTTAGTACCACTAAAAGTAGATGGAAAAAATAACTGATCCATGCCTAATTAATATTTCCCTTGTTCAGGTATCCAAGGACTGTAACAGTCTTTTTGGTAATGGTACCACACTAGAATCTATATTCCACTGATCACACTCATGACTATATGTTACATGTAATTAAAGTGAGCATCTGAAAGGCAAACTTATACAAATATGAACTAGAAAAAAAAGCCATATACACTTATATTCTGTTTTACTGAGTATTGTGAGAAGACTTATGAATATTATGTTGACCTAATAATTTTTGTTATATCATTGAAAACAAAAAGAAAAAGTAATAGCAAACAAGCTGAGCAAACTATGTTGTCTGGCATAAATTATGTTAACCTTTTTCAGAATCATAAACTAATAACATTATCAACCTGGATTAGAAGGTGTTACCTCTTCCTTTGAAAATTTCATTTGATAAATATATCCTTAGGTTATATTTCCAAAATGGTGTATGCTAGCATTAAAACTGGCATTAAGTAAACATTAAATTCCTTCAACATTTACTCCAGTAAGTTACAAGACAAGGCTGGGCGAGACGTCTTATAAAGGGAACTCTCAATTTTATCTAAAAGAGTGTTAGCAGTATTTAGCAAATATCTTGGATGGAAACTCAGGAGTGAACAATAGATAAAGAGAGAAATCCTATAAAAGAATCCTACAGCTGGGGGAAGAAATAATTGGGAGACAAAAATTCAAACATATTCTGAACATGTGTTGATTTTGCTTATAGCACAATATATAAACAGAAATTAACTCTATGTCATAAGGCAACTAGGGATAGTATCTTGTTTAATTGACATTTTTTCACAAATATGCCCGAAGAAAATTGTGTTTTAATATGTTACTGCTGCTGTTACTCATGCTCATATTTCACACTTCTGGTATTGTATTTCTGAGACCAAAAACTGCAGATACAAAGACAAATGAAATTCTGTGAAGATGAATCCCCTGGCTCTTTTGCAACTCAAGAGCTCAGAATTTCCTGATGAGAAGATCATTGAATAAAAAAGATGTTTATGCAACATCAAGGTGATACACAAAAGCAAGGGAAAAAAGGAGAAAAAAACCCCATAGTGTATTCTTTCTTCCTTCTTCATATTATTATTCAGGTACTTAACACTCAGACACTTCTTGTGTTGGTTGGAGCAGTGACAGTGACTTCAGTCAGCCTTCCAGGTTGCTCTCTGGAGACAAAAGGAAAGAAGGAATGTTTTGGCATCCTCACACATTTGTTTGTAACTCACAATTCATTCCAATCCTGTCCATGGGCTTACTTCAAATATGATGAATTCTGGTAGTAACTGTGGTTGGAAAGCGCTTCAGAAATTATTCCTTCTTTTGTATGCAGGCTTCAGGTGGTGGAGAATTTAAAGCACCCTGTGCAGTCTTGTTCCTGTACAGATTTACCTTCTCTTCATTGATTTTAAGAGTCATGTGTGCAATAGATTTAAAAATTCTTTAATACTCAATATCATTGATGTTGAATATTGCACAAAATCATGAAAATTTTGATGTTGAAGTGTATAGCTAAGACTGACTAAAAAATTGAAGGGTTTACAGAGTGTATCAAGGCTTAAGGTTTGTTTTCACTTAAATACAGAAATTGGATTCTTCAATTGCCAAAATATACATTCATTGAAATGAATTTTTTTAGGAATATTCACATCACTCATTTTAGTTCCTATTTTATAGATTCTTTGTTGTCAGGAAAAATGAATGACTGATATAGAGGAGTATCTAAAAAACGATTTGTAATACCCCTCTTCTATCACCTTCACTTTTTCAACTCCCAAGGGATTGCAAAAAGGACTGAGGATTTTTGCATACTACAATAGGTTCCCACATATAAGTGATGCAAATGTTCTTCCTTCTTCTTGCTTTTACTTCAATTATTATGGAATAGAGTTCTTAGAGGCAGAAAAAAAAAAAACTTCTGAAGTTCCTAATTGACACAGTAGTCCAATAGATCATGTATATGGCTTTCTGCAAGCCTTGACCATATGTTACCTTCCACTGTAGGCTCTAAAGGGATGCAAAAAAGATTGCAATATATTTATTTTTTAATTCTTAGTTGAACTAGCTGTTACAAAAAACAGAACTCCAAGCACACACAGTTCCCTGGAAGCTGTACAGTTTCAGAATTTACAGGCTGAAGAAAAATATACCTAGGAGTCTGAGTGGGCTTCTGGGAAATGAATGACCTGACAGAGAAGCTAAGAAAGTGATGTTCAAGAAGTATTCTATGAACAGAAATCTCTGATGGTAGTGTCTTCAATATATCAATCTCAAATTTTTAGCTACGGCTTTTTAGAACACCATAAGTTCCTTTGCATAGCTTACTTGGATAACACCAACAGAGCATTTTCTGAAGAAACAAAAATTTCCCAGAAAATGTGCTGTTGAAAAGGTTGTTGTATCCTAACAGGGAGATGTCCAGCTGACTAATGAAAAGCACCTCCATGAAATCAATATACTTGTGCTGGTTTTGAGTAAGCAGGGTATTTGTGTAATAAGTTTCAAAGTAGAACTGCTCCAATAAATTTTCACATAGCGTTGCTATAAAATTTATTCTGCATTGTAAGGATTCTTATGTAGAAAATTATGAAGGAGTGAAGGTAGGTGTGCTGTCACATTAGCATTCTGTTCATAAAAACAGTGGTAGACTGTTAAATGCTAATGTGTACTGTAGAAGATCCTAAGAAAGATTCAACATGAAATCAATTTAGGTCAATAACATATAGCTTCTGTCTGCTGCTACATTCTCTTCTTGAGACTGAACAACAGTGCATGTGAGCTTTGCACTGATTTGAACTTGGAGATCAGCCCCAGAAAAGTATAACCTCTTTTTATTTGTTTTTGCCTGGTTTCTTTCACAGTCATTGCTGTCTCAGCAGCTTAGATCTTGGCAGCTGTCTTCATCAAGAGATGAGATGGTGTATGCTAGTGATGACATGAGTGTTTAACCAGAGAGAAAGTGAGAGACAGATTTACAATGTTGCTTGTATAGAGGTATTTGGAGTGTGGAGGTGGTTGTTTTCTGGAGTTTTTGGTGGGTTTTTTTGGTTTTGTGTTGTTTTGGGATTTTTTTGGATCTTGCAATAGACTATGAGTAGGTGGGAAGAACTGTGCAACCAGTTCTCTGTAAGAAAGTGTAGACTGATTTTCCTGACATCCAAATAAACTGTTCTGGTAGGATAAATAGCAAAGTAATCTGACGAGTCACTCAGTTCATAAGCTTTTTGAGGAGGAATAATGAAGAACTTTCTTCTTTGTGTGACTTTTCATTTTCCACTTCACACATTAAAATTAGAATATTCATGCCCTACCTGCCTTCCAGGAGGAAGCCCAAAGCAATATCCATCAAAATGTCAGTCAGAAATAGAACAAAGTAACTGTGAAAATCTGGTGCCTTTATTCCTGCATTTTCTCAGTTGGCCATTGTTTCCTGACATGATATAGTTAAATGATTCCTTTAAAGATAGCAAATTAAAAAGGAGCATAACTACATTAGATTTGTCATTATTCCCAGCCCTGTAGAACTTAGGAAGGTTTTATGTACATATTACACACTTCGTACAGAAGGTTGATTGGTTGGCAGGAAATCTAGGAGAAATGGAATAAATGCTATTGTTGTAGAGACCAATGGAATAATAAGTCTATAATGTAAACCAGAGTAGTCAATACCTCTGTCATAGCATCCTGCTGAACCACTTTAATAAGGCCTCTACAAACAGAGCTACACAGCAGATACTACAGAACTGGAGGTGGTTGCTGTTTTTGAATTCTTGCTATAGTCTCCAGTTGCTTCTAGCAACTTATGATTCCATGATGGTAGGAATGTTTCAAATAGCAGGATAAATTGAGAAAGAAGGAAAGTGTGAGTCTGAAACAACTGATATATTTATACTGAATTAATCTGAGATGTCTTCTTCTGTTAATTTTACTCATACTACTGAAAATCAAAAACTGAGAATTGACTTTAGTCTTCTGAATCCCAAGAGTGCTTATGTGGATTTCCAAACCAAAGCTTACTCTGATAAATAATGCTAGATTTAATAAACTTTGATCTATAAATCTTGACTTTTTTCCCTAAAATATTGCAATGTTTGCATACATATTTATTGTCCTTAGACAACATCTAGTCTCATAACACTCCATCATATAAATTCTACAGCTAACAGCTTCAAAAGCAGAGTGCCAGTTAGACTTTATAAGCCACAGATGGAAGGGCATGATGAATCATTCAAAGGTATCAAACCACTGTAAAGATCACATTCTGTTATTTCAGCAATCTAGTTGTAATGCATTGACCCTTAATATGCTAGACTTAACAATTGCTTTTATGAATGATTATTATGTAAGTTGTTTATAACATTATTTTCAATTGCGACAGCTTGAGGAAACAATGAAATGTTGCTGCATAATCTGTTCTCTGCCTCACAGGTATTTCCTGGTAGAAATGATCATGAGAAATGTGAAGTTTTTGAAATTATGTTATATGCAGGAAGCAGGAAGGCCCTTTAATTATGCCCTTAAGTAGAGAGTATTTGCTTAATTGCTTAGTAGCCCTTGTATCCTGAAAATTTAATTAAGTGATGATTAACTATTCATTATAATATTTTCCTGTTATTATTCAGTACAAGCTGCACATTAACTTTTAAAGTCTTTATCATGTTTGGAATTAAGCAACCTCAATTCTCATCAACTGCACAGACTGACTGTGATACTACAATAACTTATCTAGTTCCCTTGCTCAATTAATAATACCTGATTCATCAGGCAAATCAGAATTGCCCATGGAAAAAGTCTGGCATTTTAAGCTGTGGCAGCTAATCCTGTTTCCTGCATCAAGCCTCTCTTCTGTAGGCAACATGCTCAGTTGCCCTGGCCCAACTAGTTCAGCCTGGAGGGGTATGATATAACACAAGCTGCTCAAGATGGAGCTCCAGAAGACAATATGTGGAGTTTAGAGCCCCTTAACCTCCATTTGAACGTGAATGTCTAAGCTCAAAAAAAAAGGAAAAAGTGACTCTCTTTTTATACAATGAACTGTTGGAGTACCACTGCTTGGGACATTGGAATCCCAGCTAGTTATTCACCTCTACCCTAAATAACCCCAGCTCACTTCTCATTTCTCTGGAGAACATGTTGATCATGAAGAATGAGCCATTGTGAAATGTGGAAGCCCTCCACATCTCCCTTTGAAGCTTTGCTGCTCACTACTGTGAACTCCAGGAAGAACTCAAAGGCAGTGATCACCAGAGCTTTGCCTGGCATGAGGAGATAAGCTGTGCAGATCTGAGATACAAAAGGACTGTGACATTATTTCATCTTTGTAGCAGAGGTTAGCATATTGGGTTCCTTGCTTTCCTTGTTCCCACTACATAAACTTGGAATCTTGTTTCAGGTGCCACTCTTGTTTTCTGCCCCAATAATTGCCTTTTGAGACATTGAAAGGATTCCTCTCTTGGAATAACTTTAAAATGTAGCAGAGGTGAGGTAAGTTCGGCCCCATTCACTTCCTAAGCACTGTGTAAAAATTATTACTTTAATTAGTTGATTTGCAGTAATGAAAGGAAGAAAGAGCAAGAACATAGCTGTGCTCAACTACTCAGCTGCTGCATTACTTTCAGTGATGGTGCTATGTTCAGAACTAATTTATTGAATTTCTGGCAGTCAGAATATTGGGAGGTTGAGGAATTTATAGGGATAGACAATAATAAAATACAAGTTTTCAGACATCCTTTAAATAATTTTTTATACTATATCTAAACTGTATCTCTTCTCACCTTTTCAAGTAACAGGGCACTCCTGAAACTTTCTGGTGTGAAACAACTTCTGAAGATATGACTTTGCAATTTAGTGCTACTGCAGCATCATATTCTGTATATAATAGTTTGCATACATGTTGAACCCGAAATGTCTTAGTCATGGTGCTAAACTTGTCTATGTGATAAGCAAGTGAAATTAGGACTGGGAAGGAAGTAGGATAAAACTCTATAAAGGGGAATCAGTGGAAACCAGTTCATTCAGAAGCTGTACCAGGAACTGATGACAGAAGAGATTTTCTTTGTCAAAAATGTTGGTTCTGAAAATCTTACAAAAGTTCTCATTTTTCATTCTTGTTTTGATGGGTATATTACTAACAGTACCACATGAACCCAGTGATCCAAAATTACCAGGAAGATTCTTTGGAGAAATTATATATATGTCTCTTAAAACAATTTTGAATGACAACTCTATTAGATAGAATTAAGGCAATAGAAAATTATTTTATGTATCATTTTATGATTGATGGTATCAGTCATGGAGATTGATACATACATAATAGACTATGCATATTTCTAACTGGTACATTAAGTATACTTGGATGATTTTTATTTAATCTTTTAATCTGAATATTTATATTTTAATAATTAAAATCATTCAATGTTAGTATTTTAAAGTACCTTAAAATTTAATAACATTAATATCATAAGCATATTCTGACAGAGGGAAAACTAGATACATCTCACCCTTTTTTGGAACTGCCTACAGTCATGACTGCCTAAGGGCAAATCTACATTCATCCTTGTTTCTGCATTTTACTGTAACATTTGCTTATAAAGAAGAACATCGTTATGAGTTTGAGTTTGATAAATACTATGTAAAAAAGCCATAATGTTTTTAGCTTAGCAGTGGGTTTTAATCTGAGTACCTACCAGTGATGAGACGTGTAGGAAAAGAAATTATAACTTGTTTTTCTAGCAGGGCCTTTTTTTCAGAGGTGACCAGTCAAGCACATTGCTAGATTTATTTTTTTCTTTTTAGTGTATGCGTTTTTAGACTTCTACAGCCCATAGCTTTTCTACATGAATGTTTTAGGTGTCTCCTTTGTCTGTTAGTGATTGGGACACAATTCTCTAGACGCTTAGTAGTCATTTGATGATGTTAATCTCTGTGTAGGCAGCTAAAACACAGATGGTTTAAATCACAAGATGAGGCAAATGCAGTGTGCCCTTGTCCAGAGGAGAAGATCTTCCTATCAAAAGCACTATCCCCATTACAAAATTACACTGCTAAGCTCACTGAAATGGAGTTCACCAGAGTTCATAGGTATTTTCAAGTGATACTTAAGTATGAAAATATTTCTGAGGATCCTCACAACAGAAAAAATTTCTTGAAGTGCTAACTAAACTCAGGTCTGGTAGTGGTTAAACCTGTCATGAGCTCTTCCTTAATGATTGCTTCTTTGTTCTACAAAATTGAATAAAAGCACTGCACTAAAAAAAAGGGTTTTCTTTGTGTGGGTGTTTGTGTGGGTATGTACCATACAAAACAATAACTAATAGGAACCTATTACAGGGTTTTCTTGATGCTCTAGCCAAAGTGATATTAAAGTGTCTAATTACTTTTTACTAGTTTGCAGTCTCTAGGATGCTGAAATGCACTGTTTTCAATGCTTCTAGGAATGCAACCGGGCACAAATCAATTGATGAAGTTTTAATTTCATATGGATGGCAATTATCCATGAGACTTTATACAACAAAACTACTAACATTATAGTTGACCATTTGGCTATCTCTTGTAGAAAACACATTAAGAGTTACCTGAACAGGAAGTATTCTGACATGAACTGAAGCATAATCTGCATTTTCTTATTCATCCGACTTGTGAGAAAATGTTCAAAACTGAAAACACTTTTATATACTTTTACTGTTTCCCTACAGAAACTCCAAGTTTGCATGTAATTTTGCTTTCTAGGATGGTTTAGCTGGGACTGATCCCAGACTGTAATTCCCAGCCCACTGACTTCAGTCCCTGGGTAGCAGTATGTTTTCCATATTGTCAGGAGTTCAAACCTGGAACAGCTTGAGACTGAATTTATGTCTCTTGGGAAAAAATAAAAAAAATTAAAAAATCTGGTGTTTCAATCCTTGATAGGAAAAAAAAAAAAAGCTAGTGACTCTTTTTTTATAAATCTGAAGTAATAGCACTGTAATGTTTTATCCTGGGAATGGATTACTTTGTAATTGATTTGCTCCCATTTTGAAAGATCTATCCTCCATTGATTTTGTTATTTAGAGCTTTTCTTGTCAGACCTCTTTCTTGCCTTCTAGGCCTTGAAAGAGATCAGAATATCCTGAACTCAAAGCTGTTTTCTAGTTTCAGTCAGAACGTTGGTCATACTTTTGACTTTTTAAATTATTCTTCAGTTATTGGAAAATATATTTTGGAAGGTTAATGATCCTCTCTATATGCCTATGAGAGATTTGTATCTATGTAGGAAGGGAGGTTAATGTCATGAGTGAAAAGTAATTTAAAATTGGTTTAGTTAGTCTACATTTTTGTCTCTCAGAGAAATTAAAAGACAGAATAAACTGTCCTGAGCATTTGTAGGACAATAGCCTCTCAGGCGTGTAGCATTTTGGTTCAGGTTTCCAGGCATAGACTGTATATCTAAAAATCAGTTTCAGTACAAAAAGTGTTTTCTTAAAATGCCTGTGGAGCCCATCAACTACTGAGATGTAACGGGCACATTTTAAGTTTTTTCTATTAGCAGAGTAATGTATGTTGATTACATAAAGTTTATTTTGAAAGAGGATCATTTTACTTGAATTAATTAATGTTTAGCTGAATTTTAGGCCATAACAACTTGAACATTTAACAAAATGTTTTTGTTTCTACAAGAGACTCCTGATTTACCACCTTAAACAAAAAAAGCCCATCTTCAAAAAAAAACAAAAAAGCCAGAGCTATAGTATCAGTCCTTCCCCTTTTTATGGCTCTGCCTAGGGAAAATTCCACAAATAAATCCAAAGGAAGCTTTCATGTGCTTGCTGTATTTTATCTTGTTATGATTCTCATGCACATATTTTTGATAATACATTATTTTTGTTTTATGCCCTGAAAGTTTCATGTCCTAAAGTTCATTTACTCAATCAGCATTAAAGTGTTTCTCAAAAGAAAGCACTAAACAAAAAAATGATATGTTTTCCAAGGTTTGAGGGAGTAGGTGTTTAATTTTTCTTTTGTTATTACCAAAGCAAATTTATTTGAAGGTTTGGAGGGGTAAGTATGGCATATTTTGATTTTCTTGGTCTGTAGTTGTTTATTTTTAGTTGTACAGCAGAAAGAGTTTACACTACCATGTTATTTCAAGAGTGACAGCTAAAAAGAGAATTACTACTAAGAAATCACTTCAGGTTAAAATTCTGTTCAGCTGGAATTCTAGTGTTTGAGTATTTCAGTCTTATAAAGGGAGCTAAATCCTTAAATTCATTCATTTATATATTGAAAGAACATGTTTTGCTTACAATGTCCTCTTGATCACACAGATATTAAAATGCAGTTGTACAGTGCAAAGGTCGTAACATACTAATTACGCTTATCAGGATTTAAGGAGATTAATTTAATCAGATGGAAATGGGTGTGTCAGAGTAGCTTGGAAGTGATTAATAAAGCATATAATGGACAGCTTTCCAAATACGGCTTTAGAGGAGCAAAGGAAAAGCATTGCTTGACTTTGATGACTGCTTGGATTGTCAAGGTGCTGCTTTGGAGTACAATAACTGAAGGCCCACAGGTTAGGAATTGTAAATGCAGTCACAAAAATGAGACCATTACTGAGATGGTGGATTTAGTTATGGAAAGTGATTTTTTAGGTGAAACGTTCAGGTGAGCTACTACGCTGTGATTTTAATAACTTATTTTATTACTACATCGTGATTTTAATATCTTATTTTGCCTAGTTAGGAATGCTGCCTTAGGAAAATGTGTGATTATGGTTTTCCTCCTTTAATGTTGCCTCAGTTTCCCTAGGGAAAGTTTCTGCCATTCTGAACTGCCCAGCCCAGTGCAACATCACCTCATCTTAATAATACACACAGATTCACAATCAGTGAACACCAGTTTACAGTGTGGGGCTTACAGAAAAGAAATACATTTTCATGAATCAATAATGCATTTTATAGTAGTTACTTTTGAGCTGGATGAAGATGTGTCTTCAGAACAATCTTAGGTTTAAGCAAAGGAGTATGCATTGCCCAAATACTATCATAAGAGCTTAAAGAGAAAAAAAATGCATGAACTTTACAAGCCTGTGTGAGATTCAATGAAAAATAATTTACCTCAATGATAATTAAGACATTATTAAATATTAATGAGTAATAAATTAATAATTGTATCTCAATTTGTGTTTAGATCATTGCTAATGATTTAAGTGAGGCTCGTCTCCTCAGTAGGTGCTGAATTACTGTGTAAAGGCTGATTTGTTCTGGAATCTCTTAGCTGGGAAAAGTTTCTCCTTGTAGCAGCTTTCCAGCTTTCAGAACCCCTGGTGACTACCTCGCTGTATTGACAGCTAGCACAGCTCAGAGGTTAGAGTGACAGCTCCTAAACTGTTGCAAATCACATTCTGGTGAATTAAGGAAAACTGAAAGTGAGGGTTTGTTCAGTTTAGAAACAGATTGTTTTAAGAGTCACTGTGAATTGGTTAAGACCCACCGAGCAGTCCCTCTGTGAAAGACATGACTTTCAGTAAGCACCTAGAATAAAGTATGCTGAAAGTGGGAGACACTGCAATTACTATAGCAAAAATTTACTTGCCTATGATTTTCCCCATAGATTTTCTCTATAGGAATGCATGAATATAATTACATGCACTCAGCATTCCTGGGATTTTGTAACTCAATTGTTAAAAGAGGCTAAAAACCCCAACCGTTATACATATTTTATGATGGACAAAAATCTCTATGAGACCACTATATTTATTGTCTTCCTTTTTATTTAGGCTTGTTCAAAACTAAAAAGCAAAAAATAAAATATGTCTGATAAAGCTAAATGATAAGAGAATTGGGACTTTTGAACATCATTCCTTTAATATAAATACTATTCTGTCTCCTAGATAAATGACATCTTATATATAAATAAAACAAAACCAAACCAAACAAAACCAAACAGAACCAACAAAAGCAAGATGAATATATAACTTCTTGTTACACCAGATCTAAGAGTTTTGGAAAATTCTAAAGAATTTGTCATTCAAACAGCTTAGGGTTAAGTTGCTAGGTCAAAATGACATTGACTCTAAACAATTTGATTTTGGGTTTTGGAATTTTCTAAGTGTTTTTCTTTTTTAATTATCTTAATCTTTAATTCCAAATGGAATGTTTGCTTGGATGAAAGAACTGATTTTTCAAGCCAAATTTATGTGTAAATTTGGCACAAACTTAGGATTTGTTTTAAATATCCTAAAGTATCTCATTTTTACACTGTTTTTCAATGGCAAGGTATTTATTTAACTGTAATGATAAATTCTGCAGTTCTGCACCGAAAATGAAAGATATTCCTATTTTGGAATTAAATAGGATGTCTTTATTGTTTCACTAGCTATTAATGTAGTTCTGCATCAAGGTCACAGGAAGATTGTGCATCCTAATACTTTAAATGTGGAAGGATTTAATGGCCTGAAGAATTTAGTCTTGGAAAGTGCTTTTATTTATATGTAAATTCAAGATCACTTAAGTGCAAAGCCAGCTGTAAATAAAATCTTTATATCTGGAAAAATCTTTTAAAGTATGCTGTAGAAATATCTCTTATTTAAGTAGCTATGAGTTGTCTAAACTCATAATAGGAAAAGATTTTGGTTTATCTTTCACATAAAGAAAAGCCACAAAGCTATTTTAACTCATATTTTTGGAGAAAAGGACAGTGAGGTCTTGATATACTTTCTTAAATGTAAAATGCTGTTAAATTGTGAATGTCAGATAATGGAGGTGGAATATTGTGAAGAAAAAATGAAGACAATTTCATTCATCATCATAATCTCACGCTTCCAGGAATAAAGAGATCAAGAGATCTTGGATCAAGAAATAATATTTGTCTCTTCATCTAGATTACACAGAGGGGGGACACTCTGAAAAAAAATCCTAAATAGAGTGAATAGCATGATGCTACTGGTTAAGAAGGATGGCTGATGACAGTACAGAGCAAGAAGCATCCTGCCTCTGTGTATGTGGTTCCAAAGGCTCCCACAGAGGATTCAGGGATGGGACAAGCTGACTTAGCTTCATGCTGATATTTCCATGTGGCTGTACTACTGACTCCATATCCATATTTCCACTTTAGATTTTACAGACTGCTCATGGTTTTGACTGGAAACAAATATCTGACAGTGGGATCACGGAGACTTTGCAAAGAGCAGGAGCAGAGCTCTGACACAGGGACATGGGATTCAAGTCAGCTCCGGTAGTGTCAGCGGCACTAAACTCCTGGAAAAGAGCTGCCAGAGCTTTTCAGCCTTTGTCATCATCACCACTCTAGCGCACACTAATGGATCTGGGTCAGGGAATAGACTGCATGCTGCCTTGAAAAGCTTTGGGATTTTACAAATATCTGTCAAAAGATTGATGCCTAGGAATATTCTGTAGAAGCTGTACAGTATCACTGCACATAGTAGAGCATCTCTGGAGGCTGCTAAAAGAGCTCATTATGACCCCTGCTATACAGAGCCATTTCAAAAGCTTGATCAATCTCTCAAAGCATGCCAAAATATCTTGAAGTCTTTCTTTATTCAACTGTCCTAGAAATCTAAGTCAAAATATATTGATAAAATGGAACTGTTAAACAGAAATACTTTGTTTTATTTGGGAAAATGAGTCAAGTGGAGAATATTACCTCCAATGACGTCAGCAGCAGTAGGACCAGAAAGAATATCTAGATGATTAAGCATATGAATGATTCTTTGAAGTTCACTGCATATATATGCATTGTCTTGCCTGTTTCTTGTCTGTTAGCAAGGTCCTGCAACGAACATATGAGCTCTGTGAGTCGTTGTTGGGATGGAATTGCTGAGTGAAAACAACCTGAGAAGATGCAAAATAGCTATCAGACCACTCTTATAATTTAATACTATCTTCCCCTTATCCAAGAAATTTTAGTGATCATGCAGATTGTTGTGATTTAATGAATTTGCAAAGGTTCCTTTCTATATCAGTAGCTGTAAAAAAATTAAGACCAAGAAAGGTACCTTTATGGAAATACTAAGGTTTTACTATTTTCTTCTTTTTTACCAAAATTTCAGACAAGTTCTGCAAATGGTTCTTGGGCTCAGCAGTCCTGTACAATGAAACAGAAAGCAGAAAAGTCCACTGGAGAATGAAAAGTAAAAGAAAGAGTAATTGCTTTCTAAGATCTTTGATGGCTTAGATGAAGTAAACTCCTGACCTTCAAGAAAAGCATGAGACTCAACTGAGTGGAAAGAGTAACAGTGAATTTCAGGAAGAGAACAGTCAAAAATGGGTTGTCCATTAGCTATAAATTTTAAAGCTCTGCTGCACCCAACTTGAAGTAGAATTGTTAATGATGAAAAAGAAAAAAAAAATTAAAAAGGGGGTGGTTTTTGTCAGTTTTAGTCCTAATTGTAACAACCTCTATCTTGAAAGTGATGCTTTGCATGATTGGTTCCATTATGTCTAGTACTGAGAGGCTGAATACTTTCATCTGCATAATGCTGTGATGGAGTATAATTAGAAAAATGCTATTTTGAGTCTGAAGAATCTTTCTGTTGCCCTACCCATCTCAAAACTATTGTCTTATTAAGGAGCTGAAAATTCTATTGTGTCTTCTGTCAGCAGTTCGACTTTTGTTTTAATTGACCAAGTGAGGTAAAACATAGTGAAATAAAGTAGCATATTGAAACACTTTCCTGAGCACTCTTTAATACAGCCATCCCAGGGAGTGTAGCCTCCTAAACAGTTGAGAGAGAACATTTGCAGTTATAAAACCACTGTGGCTCAAGTCCTTGTATGTGTACATCCTCAAGGACTTTACAAAAACAATTTTTTGCTGGCATTAGCTGCTCTGTAGTTGTTATTAGCCATTATTTAACTATTTCATGAGTCCTGTCCTGGTTATGTAATCTTGCTGTGATGAATGAATGAGTTCCCAGTGCATTCATAACATGAGCTGCTCTGTTCTGCCCTAAGGGTTAGGGAACACACAGGATATCACTTCCTTGGCCACTCTGCCTGCAAGGAGGAGATCTGTGCTGTAGCCTAGATGGTGAATGAGGATGCAATGTAGCTGCAAACAGCTGAACAACTCAAATGAGGGTATCACTCTTGAAATATTACATAGATGTAATTACAACATCTTTCTAGAACTAACACTTTTGATAACCTTCTTGGGAAAATAAGGATCAGATGTCCTTATCTGATTACAGTAAATAACCTACAGGCATCCCAGTTAAGCAAATTACCATCCCAATTAAGCTGCAGTTCTTGCTGATAAGTATCATTAGGTTTAATTCCATTCCTTGGGAAATGTCCTGATTAGGGCTATTTCTCAATTTAGTGGTAGGTAATCTAATAGTTAAAGGGGAAAAAAAAGTGACATTTGAAGCAGAAATATGAAAGAAAAGCTTAATAAATTGGAATATGAGCATAGGTTTGGATGAAATGCATTACAGCAAGCTCTGGAGAAGCCAAAAGAAATATTGCTACAATTGCTTCAGTGATTTTTGATATCTCACAGAGAATAAAAGAATAAGTCCTATGAAATATGCTTATTTTCCTTTCTTAAAGATAGTATCAGTTTGCTGTAAAAAAATCAAATGCCTCATCATAGGGAAAAAATTAGAAGATGGGGAGAAAGAAAAATATCATCTCCTTGGAAAAGGAAATATCATCTACTTGGATCATTTTCACAGGGGCACATCATAGGTGAGATTTTTTGTAGCTGAGGAAGAATTTCTTGTTGAAATAAGATTGTTATCGATAGGCTATGCAGAGAGCATGCTTGACCTGGTGAAAATGGGGGAAGTAGAAGAGCGAATTCAGTCAAATACCTTGCACTACAGCAAAGCTGGATCTCTCATAGTCAACTTCACAGTGCCTATTTATTTTGACATTATACACTAATGTATAACAGACAGGACAGGGATCACTTGAGGAATTACATCTTGCCATGAGAGGGGCAGGAGGCAGCCAAATGCACAGAACCTCCCTTCAGGATGTAGTGCTGTCAGGGGCAGTGGGGCTGGCTGGTGGTGATCTCTAACCCTTTCCCTGAGCCTTTTTCAAGAACTGCCAGCATATTAAAAAGGGAATGCATTCAGTACACTAAAATGTCATACCTCTAAGAATTCACTGTTTATATTGCAAGGACTATAGATAAGCAGCTTTTAATTTTTAAAGCACCAAGCAAATGTCCTAGAAAAACTAGGATTGTTTTCTTCTGTGGCAGTAGGGACAGAGGGGTTTTCTGAGTTCTGGTCAAACCCCTGCTCTGAGGAGGGACAATGACAGATGAGGTTGCTCAGGACTATGCCCTGACAGCACACAGGAAAAGGATCTGGTAGAAAAAGATCTATGAAGATCCTTTAAGATCTACCAACCCCCAAAATTCTCTTATACTGTTAGAGGACATAAACCCTATGTTCCCTTTAATTTGTGTTCTTACTGAATCTCTGAAATATTTAAACAGATTGTTTGCCCCTGTCCAAGAATTTTTTATACCAGTGGGCATTATAGGCTGGATGAAGGCTTTCCTCAGGCTGGAAATATCACAAGATATGTATAAAAATATAAGATAAGCACAGGCTCTCATCTGTAATAGGAAATCTAGAATTTTCTGCACTCCAAGAGGGATTTGAATACTTTGAAATATTTTCCTCATAAACTGAAGTTTCTGTGTTTAACGTGATGTTCTGTCTAAAGCCTTCCTGGAAAAGTAGTGCCCCTAGAAAACATACTGTAGCACATAAAACTAGTGGCAAATGCACGGGGGAAAGCCTGTGCTTTTATATAATAATGGTGCATGTAGTAGTCCAGTGTCCAAAAGCGTATCTTGCATAACAGATGCCAGTAGTTACACAATCAGCAAAATACTTGACACTTCCAGGAACCTACAGTGCAGCACATGAACTATAAACTCCAATATATTGCTGATAATTAAAAGAAAAAAATCAAAAGGCTGCTTGTAAATGGGAATCCAATTTTGCAGGCAATCTCAGCGATTGTAAAAAAAGGGCTCCTGCAGAGAGCGGCACGGTCAGAAAGGAAAATAAGATCTAATCTATCAGCACAGACACCTTTCTGCAGGATGTGACACACTATAAAGGTCATTACGCCCATCACTACAGCCTAACATTTTGTAACAGTGTTATCCTCCTTGTTTGTGAAGCATATCCTAAACAGAAAGGGAGCAGGGAGTTGGTGTTATTTAAAGCTGACAGCTAAAATAACCCTCAGTGCTTTGCCTTCAACTTCAAGTGACTGAATTTCCAAAGGTATGCTTAAGGGGTAGAACTGAATGGTGTGTGAACAGATATCAATGCTGATAGTCCCAGGTGCCATCAATCCTTGCCCTTTTGCACTCACAATCTTCTCACATATAGCTGCAATTTTTTTTAACAGTAGTGTTAAACAAACATACTTAAAATCCACTCCTTTTACAAAAATAAGACTTACTATTCAAGAAAAGAAATCTCGAATTTTATGCAACCTTGAAACACCGTGGGTCCCCCTCAGAATGAATGCCTTATAAATTGTCTACATGTGTGTACTTTCCATAACAAAAAACAAAGTGACTTCCTACCCTTCATAAAATTCCAAATGTTGGTATCACCTCTTTGCTGCAATCAGGAAACATTCATCTAAACAAAGCTCAACTTAATTGCTGTTAACTTCTGAATTCTACATTTATTCATTTATTTATTTTATGAGAAGAAATGAAAGCATTTTGGTTTTGTTTTTAGCACTGATGCCAACTGATAGGCAATTTGTCAGTTTAAAATAAAACCATCCCTAAGCAGTGCTGAAAAATTGCTAATGGTTTAAATAATCAAGCACATTCTAAATCTCTGAGGGCACTGGAACTAGATGAGAAATTAGCACAGGATTTTAAAGTAGCACAATACTCTATAGATTAGAGAGGTATACTGAGAAAGTGACAAAGATTTTTCTGGTGCAAGCAATAAAAAATATAAAAATAAAAATAATAATTTTAAAAAAAAATTAACAACAAACCTAAAACATTGTTTTCTAAAGCAAGGAATCTACAGCACATACCCCTATAATATAATGGGCAAATCAGGTTGTGTTTTCAAATCCACCTGACTATCAGTAAATTTTCGGACTTGGATAATTGCTTGTCTCTGCCTTTCACAACTATAGAATATCAATACTGTGGCCCTTGAGTACTCCAGCTGAAAGCTTTAGGGAATAGAGGGCTAATAATCCTTAACTGAAATCATTAGGCAAATACTTACAGGAGTAGATTGTCATTTAGAGTCAGGATTGAATAATGACTTGTTAAATAAGTTATGCTACGGGACTGATCCACACAATTATTGCATGTGGAAATCATGTTTCTATGTTAAACAAGCTCTTCTGCTTATATAAGACTGTTGGGAAAAAAAAAAAGAAAGGGGGAAAAAACACAGATTTTGAACTTGGTGTGCTTAAATTTTGCAAAATTAAAACTTTAAGAACATAAGAAAGAAGTACAGAGTTATCTCTACAGTTCTAGTTAAGAGTATAACTTTTAAATATAGGTGCAAAATGGCCAGTTAAGAACTGTTGTAAAGTAGAAGGGAAATAATATGGAAAGGGTGAAGAAAACAGCTTTATGGCAGATCAGTAGTATTGGTGTATTAAAATATGCAGAGTCTGAGGGATGGAGAAACCACCTGAAGGATGGAGATCCCACCTTCCCTCTTTACAGTTGCCAAAGGAAGTTAAGAGACATTAAGGCTGTGCTGTTAAACAGTTCTAGGGTTCACTGCTTAGGAAGGACATCAGCCTGTTGAGGTGAGTCCAGAGGAGGTCACCAAGATGATTAAAGGGATGGAGCACCTCTCCTGTTAGAAAAGTCTGAGAGAATTGGATTTGTTCAGCCTGGAAAAGAGAAGGCTTCGAGGTGACTAAATTGTGGCCTTCCAGTAACTGAAGGGAACCCACGAGGAAGACAGAGATGAACTTTTTACAAGAGCATGTAGTGATAGGACAAGGGGGAATGATTTCAAACAGAAAGAGAGTAGGTTTGGATTAGATTCTAAGTTCTTCCTTGTGAAGGTGATGAGACATTGGAACAAGCTGTCCAAGTTGTGACATCCCATCCCTGGAAGTGTTCAAGGCCAGACTGAATGGAGCTCTGAGCAACCTGGTCTAGAGGAAGGTGTCCCTGCCCATGGCAGAGGGAATGGAACTAGAACTTTAATGTCCCTTCCAACCCAAACAATTTTCTGATTCTATGATAACTCTTGTACTGAGCAAAAGAATTCAGGAAGTTAGTCAACTGAAAACATTAACAAGAGGGATGACACTGAGCTCATGTCCTCGTCATGCTTGTAGCTATCTGAGCTAATGTTGTTTGGAGGGAAATGCTCCTGGGATCCTTTCCTAAGGTTTGGCTCTAATTACGTTTAGAAGACAGAGATAGGATTTAATCTTTGAATATAAAATAGAAATGAAAGATGAAACCATCAGGCTCTGATAAAACTCCTGAGACATTTGTCAAAGAAATAAGAGATCTGAGTTCTAACTTTTTCTCAGTTTGGAGAGTTTGTAGACACATTTCATCAGAGAATGCAAATAAATAAGTCTGGTGATCAATCCTCTGAGCACGCTATTGTGAAGTCAAAAAATGCAAGTCCACAGATTGCATCTTACAAAGTAGTGCTCATAGACATGTTGAAATACAGTTTGGTTTCCAGTCTCAGTTTGTCTTTAATCCAGTGATTACTAAAAGATTCTTTTTCTATTACACAAAATAAGCCACTTTGAAGCCAGAGATCCAAGAAAAAGTAACTTGCTTCTTTTTTGCCTCATCTTATTTAATGGCTAACTTGAAGGTAATGATTTTGTTAAAATGTGCTGAGTAATAACTCTTGTTGCTCTGCAATGTGCTGAATTCCCTTTTCTCATAAGGAAGCAAATAATTATTCTCCACTGCCAGAGAATATTTTAGAGTGGAGAATCCTTTTCTCCTGCATCATCCAGCATGCAGAAATTTTCTGGTGCAGAGGCCCTTTCTAGTTCTTCTAGACGAAACTAATAGGAAGCTTTATGCAATTCAAACAGTGACATGATCATATTTCATACATTTGTAGTGAGTCTTCAGAAGCATTAGCATGGGAACATGTATTTCTAACTTATGCTCCCAGAAGCATTTTGTTCTGCCTCCTCTCTTGTAGAGGCAGTGTCATTTCAGAGCCCTTGACAGCTAAATAAACATCTATTACATTTAAACAAGACCACTTAAAAACTAATTACTTTGTCACTATCCTCAAAAATTAAAAACTAGTTCTTTTGTCACTGTCTTCAGACTTTGTAGGGGTTGTCTTAATGTTGAAGATAGGAACAAAAATAGCTTTTTCTTCATTCCTCAGCTTCCAAGCTGAGCTCAGTTGCCACTTCCCTCCCCTCCCTAGTCACTATCACTGTATATTGTCTTTCCATTCACTTGGCCACTGTAGCAATTCACTTTTACCCTATCTCACCCACAAAACTCTGTCATTAAGCAGTAGATAAGTCCTTTGTTTTTGTTTTTTATTTACATGCATACTCCAAATTATTAATTTCTGATTAATGTTTCTAGTGTTTTACACAGCATAATAATAGAATTATCCAAGTTCCTCACACACAAAACTGATGTTTTACTGTATTTTATAGGTTCATGATTTCATTTTGCACTATGACAGCTAATGAATTTTGTACACAAAACACTGTTGACAGGAACAATTTCTATGTGGTTTTTTTCCTCTTTTCCTTAATAATATCAGAATCTTCTCTGAAGCACTGCAACTTTTTGCAGTCTTTTTATGTAACATATGAAGAGGAATTGAAAATACTTATGGATAATCTCAAAAATGGCAAAATGTATTGTAAAGTTTTCCTCACGTGTTTTAATAGGAAACTTCCCCTGGAAAATCATGCACAAATTATTAGCCTTTTTAAACTAGCTAAAGATAAGTTTTTCTCCATGTATTAAATATGAATAATTCCCTTTTTTTCTTTATCATTTAATGTTCATGTTCTTTGCACCTTTTAGAGTACACGTGTTTCACATGATGAGCACAATAAAACAATCTGCAGAACTGCTAAAGATATTATGGCTAAGCCTGTGAGCTGTACTAATGGGGTTTTACTGCTTGCAAGATTTGAAAAAGGCCTGTCTAGGGGGCACAGAGTTGAATCACATGAACAAACTGAGGTTGGAGTCAGCTCAGAAATTTCAATCACACACAATTTTCCACTTAGGCTTAGGTAATGCCTTTGAAAGAGTACATTACTCAGTATCTGATTCAACATTTAATAATTTTCTTTATGTTTGGATGCTTGGGGAATATGAACCTTTTTGTAGGCTGAATTGGGATGGTCATGTATTTCTGCTGAAAAGGGATCTGGTATTTTACCAATTTTATTATAACTTAAGAGCAAGAGATAAGAATGAAAATTCATTGTATGAAACAGATAACAAGGAAATATAACAGGTCAAAACATAAAACTGAAAAGATAAAAAATATGGCAAACTGCAATAGCTAATGCAGAACTCCTTCCCCAAATACTGAGCTAGTTGGGTTTTTATTAGTTATTTTTGAGTCTTCTCTCTATCTCTTCATTGAATGTGTTTTCACATACATTCAATGAATGTGTGTTTTAGTTTGTTTTGTTGTGGTTTTTTTGTTTGTTAAAATCAAACTTTTACCTACATGTTTTAGGCTATTCCCACTGGCAACTTTGGCAATTATATTTTCCATGCCCTCCCTAAGTCTGCTATGGCTACATCTACTTGGACATGCTTTATTTTGTCATCTAATAATTATAGATGACAAGAGCATGGGTCAGAAGATTAATTAGACTATGCCAAGAGACAGAATATACTCTTTGAATGTAAACTTATGACTGTTCAAATAATTTACCTTATTTATTGATCCTTCAGTAGATAGATACTTGATAAATCAGTGGAAAGTTAAGACCTCTTCTGACTGAACTGTTTTACAATTAACCATATCCTAATATTTTCATGAGTAGTCTGTGGGCAGCTGGTACACCTGTTGCTGCTATTAACAATTGATGAGTTTTAACCCTAGCCTTTGTAAGCAGTCCTATTTCCCATTGCTATGGACATGCTAACACAAATTAAGCCCCACTGATGTAGAAGGTCTCACTCTTTCTTGGGACAAATGTGGAGTCCTGATCTTACTTTCATTAGACAGGAGGCATAGATAGAAATTCACAGCTGTCACATTTGCCTCCTTTTGGGATTTTCCCCAGGAATGGACACATTAAAAGGGATATCCTCTCCACTTGGCAGAAATTATCTAGATTGTCAGGAGAATGTGTTTAGCTTTGCATTTTTTAAGCCCAATTTTGGTTTTACCTTGCAGGAACTGAAATGTAGCCTTCAGAACACAGCACTCTCTGAAAGGGTGGCAATTTGAAAAATGATACAGGCAGTACTATACTTAGAAGATGTATTTAAGAGCAGGGCTCTTAAGTAGATAGTATAATTCAGGGGTGAGGGGTGGATAGCAGAGGTGTGGTGCTGTCATCTAATACTAAAACAAAAAGAAATTTAAATATATCTATCTAGTTTTGTTTTCTGAGACTTTCTGTGATTCTACTGTAAAAGCACAGTATTTTCATCCAGTTGTGTTATTTAAGCATCAGATTCTTTAAGCCTGTCTTTCTCCTCTAAGGAGAAAAAGTATAAAGTATTGTGAAAATTAAATGAATATGTGGGGTCTTCATTTGAGTAATACTGAGAAACATTGAAGACTTAAGTCACAAAGATCCAAGCAAACAATCCTGTAGTCAAATGATCAAAAATAAACTAAAGAACTAATATATTATGTTGTTATGACAACTGAATATTTAGATTTAATTTTATGTAAGCAGAACTTCAAGGATTATCCTGGTCAAATACAGTAAACATATTTGCAAACAAATTAAATATTCCCATCCAGATATTCTATCTCTAGTAATCATCAGTTTTGTTTACTCTGGAATTATTTACTATTTTGGATTCACAATGACTTTATCATTAATCCAGATCTGTACAATTTTATAGTATGTTTTTGGCAGCTGAATACTTATCCTTGTTGTCCAATCTAATTTCAGCTAGTGCTGGTTTTAGGTTTTATTTTTCTCTGCTGCAGCTGTATGTTCTTTTTCCCCTTCTTCAGCTGTTTCTTTAAACAACAGTAATTTCCCTGTCATCCAAAGGCTAAGCTGCCTTTTGTTTGTAAGCCATATGATCAATGTACAGTTCCTTTATTCCTCCACTTTTTTCTTACACCAGTAGCAATCTCTGTTGCCTCTGAACAATTCATGGCAGTACATGTGAACTGAGGATCCAGCCCAATGTGGTTAAGATTGTTCTATGCTGATTATAAAGTTTATAAAGAACTGATATATGCAGTTTATAAAGAAGCCTGTTTTTGTAAGCAGACCCTGGTGTTCACTCAGGTTCAATTCAGGTTCTCAAAGCAGCTCTTTTTTTCCAGTGGCACAATGTTTTGAGCAAATGCTGACCATACTTAGCTTGTAAAGAGCATTGGTCTTTTCAATGAAGGAGAAAAAAGATAAAATATGATTTTTATATGCAGTTTTCAAGACTGATTTTGTTCAATATTATCTTTAACGTTTTTGTTTGTTTGTTATTCTCAGTTTTACATTTAATATGAAAGTTCATTTGAAATGTGAACAATCACATAATTTTTCACAGAAAACATGATTTTTCACAGAAAATTTGAATTAATTTCTTTCTAATAGATTGTTTTGTAATTAGTAACTTTATATACTAATGCAACTGCATTTTCTAAATGGTGATTGGATCCTTAATTATTGTCTGTCTCCAAAAGAGCAAAATTTAACCACCCTTCAGTGTTAATCTTCACTACTGTGTGCAGGACCTCATTTTTTTATTCAGTCTTACCTTCGCAGCTTCAGCAGTGTTTCTCACCTAAGAACACTTTTTTCCACTTGCACAAGAAAAACCAAAAAAATTGGAAAAGAAACTTGGAAGATAAATCACATAGTTTTCCATGTGCATTAGAAAAAGTGATAAACAGAGTCATTAAATATATCTGCAGATTTTCCTCTAGGGCAAAGTATACTTCACCAGAATACTTTTTACAAATTTTTTTCTATGCAGTAGGAAAGAAAAACTATTATGCAGTCTGCTTTACAGAGCTGGGGAAGTGTGGCTCTGTTAATTAAATTGGTTTACAGGTACACAGGCAGAAAGAAACAACTCACTCAAACCAAGCAAGGAAAAGAACTCATTGCTGAAAAAATAACGAGCACTACCTTTAAGGAAAAGCAGAGTTCATGATGCCTTGTTTCACCCTCCAATGAACTGAAACAATTAGAAGCAATTCCTAAGGATTTTCTTATCTGATAAAACAATATTCAATAGTCTTGCAGCAGATTGTTTTTAAATGCAACACCTGTAAATCATAAACATGAACCGCCAGGAGTGTGGCTGCTATAACGTAAGCTGGGCTGTAGTTTCAGCTATGTTACAATAAGTAGAGCTGAAGCAGTCTCATATTGACTTCTATCTGATAGTCATGAGATTTTTGTTGTAAAAGACAAGTTATTTTCATTATGTGTTATAGCGTCTTTCTATGACATAACAACGTTTGGTTGTTGCAACTTCCAGCATGAGGCACCGATAAAATAATGCACACTGCTTAAAATATTTGGGCACTTTATGTTACTGAAAAGTTTATGTTTTCAAGTGTGATTGCCTCATATACATACTATAGAGTAAAAGGCTATAATTGTTATACATTGAGAGATCAGAATGTTGTGATCAAATACGTGTTTTATGTAAAATCACAGAGTTACACTGGCACTATGTTATCGTAGGGCTAATGAAACACTAAGTAGAATCATAGTTTATATGTTATGCTTATAGTTGTTTATAATTTAATTAAAAATTATTATAGCCTTATTTCAACATTTTTGGATTTATAATTTATTACTATAACTGCATTAGGTGAAATCAATGAACCATATAATCTACCGTCAATGGTCGTCAGTGCTAGACATTCATATTAAATAGAAAGAAAAATTATAGTTTATAATTGTGAAATAGCTGCTTCATCTACAAAGATTCTTCATATTCTCAACATTTAGTAAATACATTAAATAATGTGAATTTATACGCATTAAAATTTAGCTCATTTTGCATATCAAATTTCTACACATACATTAGCATCTTTTAGAAAGGAACTTCTGAATTTATAAAAAGCATCAATATTCTGTGTCTTCAATTTAGTCTAACAGTATCTGGAGCTCAGGACTGGAGTACCATTTCAGCTGATTTCTAAACTGAAGCCACGAATAAAGAGAGCTGTCAGTCATGCATTCATCAGACAGCCATAATTTCTCGTTTATGATGGTTAGTGACTTGGTCCCTTCATCCACTAGTCCCGTGGACTTGTACACCTCCAGGGCCCTAAGATGGACCCAAAACTGATCTTCTCCTACAGTGTCCAGTTCCTTGTTTTTCCCAGACCTTGCCTTTGGTTTTTTTGACTTGCTACTGGAAGCTGAGGCGAAAAAGTCATTGAATACATTAGCTTTCTCCCTGTCCTGGATAAGCAGGTCTCCCATTTCCTTCCAGAGGGGGCCCACGTTTTCCCTAGTCTTCCTTTTGTCACTGACAGCCCTATAAATGCTGTTGTTGCGTCTCTTTTTTCTTTTGATCACTATTTGTTAAATTTTTACTGTCATCAATATTGAAAAAATGCCTGTGTGCAGTAGAATAGTTTGCATTGATACACTAATATATTTCTGATTTGAACAATGTAGTCTAAGAACATTTAAATGCAGACTACAATACCAGTTTGCATTTTAATAAATGCTGAGTGTTTCTTGAAAACAGCCTCTGCTTCCCTACATACTTCAAGTGGATATCAGGAATGTTCTTAAAAATCATTTGAAGACTTTTTTGTGATTAGTATTGTACTTCCCCAAAAGAAGTTCCATTTGAGGTGGTATTGGTAAATGGTATGGACTGGTAAATGCTCAAAAATGTGTTTGAGTGGTGAAATAAAGAGCTCTCAAATTTTAATTTTTTTTTTTTAAATAATGAATCTTTGATCCAATAATCTATTCTTCTGAACACTAAAATTCTTTGTAAACACAGAACTAAAATAGCCCAGTAATTTAACTAAAATATCTCTTTGGCAAAAGAGAGTCGAACAGAATATCTGTGATCTCTGAATATACTCCAGCAACCGGTTGTACTCTTTGAACCAGACTTCTTGGTAGACTACTAGTTCAATTAAATAATGTTCTGGTCCAAAACTGAAGAAAGCTTCATAATTTTAGAAAAATATAACACATAATTGAAAACATTCAGATACAATTTTCCAATACTTTCTTCACTGTGGATCCGTAATTAACTCTAATTTTAAGTACTCCCAAATTAAGCTATTCAAATATACTTTTCTTAACAGCCATCATTATCTCAGGCCTAACTTAGCATGTCCTCTGATTTTCAACACTGTTCCCTTTGCAGGGTGAAACTCTGCTTATTACCATCTTCTATTTAGCTTATTTAAATATTCCCCTAGAGAATGAAGAAACAATTAACAATTAACAAACATGTTAAAGTTTGTGTGCATATGTGTACCCAGCATCAGCTTTGGAAAAGGATAGAAGCTCTAACACCTTACTGTTCAAACACAAATTCTGTTGAACCTTCAGGTACAAGTTGTTACTCAGGACTGTCCTGTGTCTAGTTCTATGCCTAGAATTTACTAGCAGTAACCCTCATTTCCCACACAAATCTCCAACTCCTGCTTTGTTCATTTTGTGGAGGTTATAATCATTTTTATTTCATTCCTCCTGTGCATGGTCTTGTACATGAAAAAGTCCCATACTACAGTGAGAAAGGAGGAAAAAGCATACCAGCATTTTGACTTTGCTATATGACAAAGATCTGGTGGTTTGAGTAGCTTTAACTTTGGTCTTTGTTACTCTCAGTAGTCAGTATTGGTAGATATGAGTCTATTGACTTTAATTCTTGGACATTAATTTTCTCTAAAATTTTAGAAGATGTAATATTTTGATATTTTAATAAAATTTAAGTATCATTAAAATTATTGATATTTAATAATTTAGTATATTTACAATTATTGATTAATTATATTGGATATTGATCTAATTTACATTATGGTTCCTACAGTGGAACTGTAAATTTATTGCAGAAAACTGTGTTCTCTATGGAAGTCAGAGAAATCTGTACCATAGCAGAGTGTTATCCTATGGTATCCTGAATGAAGGAAAGGTCTCATTGATTGTAGCACTACTTTTCTCTTGCTATTGCTGATAAATTCACATAATTACAGATGTGCACAGCTGCTGCAAAGCTCAGAGCTGATCCCTGATTCCAATTTTTGCTGCAGTCACAGTAGAACCTCTGATGCCAATATGATATTCTACTGTAATCATTAATACTAGGTTTTTAACTATACTGATTTATTTTATTTTTTTAATAGGCAGTTAAATATTAGAGGCTGGAGTTTGTGAGGATTGCCTGATTCTGTCACTTAGCAGTAACTCACCCTAATAACCACCCCAAGTCAGTATATTGTAATCAGGAGGTAAGAGATATTCATTGACTGTGCATGCAATACTGAGTGGGTTGCATTCACACCCCAGGCTTCCAGCCAAAACCAGATGCTGCAGCTGCCCTTGCTTGGTCCATCTGGAAATCAGCGGTGATGTGCTAACTTCACTCCCCCAAACGGCCTGTGGCTGAATTGTCACAAAACTCACTACAATGTCTTGGGAAAGAAAAGCAAGACAAAAGAACTCTAAAGATTTTATTCAAAATTATATAGGCTGTGACAATGTATTATGTAAGCAACATGACTAACACTTTCCCAGAAAAGGCAGAATTGGGTCTGATATGTGATAAGAGAGACAAAAACACCCCCAAAAAATCCCACCATAAAACACCCCTGATGGTCTCAGTTTCCAGCAATATAACAAACTTAAAATGAGGGGCAAACATCTTGAATAAGTCTCAATTACATGGTGGTGCATCTGCTTTGTATACCAGTTTTTGGAAAGGTAAGCATATCAATGAAGAGCTGTGTTGTTTAGAAATAAACCTCTGATATTTCTAGGCCAATTATACATCTTTAGGCTGGTCTTAGTGATAGTTTGATGTTATATAAAACTTTTTGGCTTGAATTATAAGCAGACAAAAAAGGGCCAGAAGAAATTTTACCAACAGGAAGAGGTGATGCAGAACTTTGAGTGATTTATTTTATTTGCCTCCAGTCACATTAGCTGTATGATTTTGAAAGGCTTTTCTGTCTTTCACGGATGGATATACTCCTGTCTCTGTCTCAAAAACCCTATGTTCAGTTAGAACTGGGTATATATCCATCCCACAGCACCACAATTTATGAAGCAAAGCTTTGGTTCCTACAGAGAAAAGTTGATTTAACAAATTTAACCCACTTCAAGGCTCTCGTGTGATACTCTAGACAGAATCCACCTGGGAAGCCATGATGGCACATGTTAAAACTAGCTCCCATTAATTATAGTCTTAAGTAATGAGCTTTTCTGTATGGTACAAGGGAAAAGCAAGTCACTTCAGGATCCATGAATGACAAGATCTGAAGTAGAAGTAATAACGTGACATGAGGGGCTGAAAATCAGGCCTTACATCTTTTACTGGTTCCTGTAACCGCTAAGTTTCAAACATGCCTCTTCCTTAGTATCCCACTTATTGTCTTTCACTCCTGTTGCTACATTCCTTCTTACAGAGTGAATTAGGAGGATGGAGAGACTGGCTTCTGTCTCTCGTGAGCCCCAACCTGTACACAGAGATTTGGCTTCAGTTTCCATTTGGGAGTCGTGCCATATGGAGGGTCCATTTATAAGGACAGGAATTCATAGGTGTTTACAAAATCTACAGGATCATTTCAAACCTTTATGACTCTTCTTTCAGTGAAAGCTAACTTCCTTTAAAAAGTCCAGTACTATGCTAAGAAGGATATATGTTTGAAAAGCTGATTTATTAGCTTGATTTTCAAATACTATTGTTAATTTCACTTTTTGGTCATCCTTATTCTCCTTTTTGTGAGAATGCCTCAGGATTCTTCTTTTCACAGAATACTGGGATTTCCTTGTTCCATCCTCTGTTTGGAAGAATGGATTTTATTCAGAATACAGACTCCTGTGCTATGTATTTTCACAGTTCTCAATATTGTTTGTTTACAATGATCAGGAGCTGCTGGAAAGCAGAACTGAATAAAGTTTGCCATCAGCCTTGGATGTTGAATAATCTGGAATTTCTTCGTGTTTCATAGCAAGCTTTTGTACAGCACAGCAGGAGGGTTGTAAAATCTTTCTTTCATGTATTGAAAAGTAAGCATGAAGTGAATAAGTAAATAAGATATTCATAATGGAATGCACTGTTTGCTGAATTTCTGAACAAATTGTCTGTGTGCACCTTAGAAATGAAAGTCTGTCTTCCTCAAAGGAGGCAAATAACAGAGAGTTAGGAATTAGAACGTTCTTGGAGCATATTTCAGAATAATGGTTACAGTTTTTCATATTTAAAACTAATTCCTATCATGAAGATAGGGAGGAAATGAAATAGGGTGGTTTTGTTTGCTTTTTAAAGAGGATATTGTAAGTTTTAAGAAAATTGCAGAGAAAGTTTGATACAAAAGAGACAGAAAGTTTACAGGGAAAGTTTGATATTCCTATGAAGACAGTCCAGCTTTCTAGATTGCTTACACTAGAGCTGGAACTTAGCTCTTGGTAAGTCCTAGATTTTTAGCCTAAGCTTCTTTTAATACTATTCAAGAATGATTGCATAAATTAACTTTTATTTTTGACTCAGAAGAGGCTGAAAAATCATATCTAATGAAGCCAAAACAAGCTGTGTGAAATGCTGATAGGAATGTCGTAGCCATTCTCATTGCAAAAGCGGTTGCTTGATAGGATCTCCATAAAATATTTAATTAAGACTGAAAGAGGAGAACATTTTAGAGATAATTTGAATCCAGTATACCTCATCTGTGTGAGAATTCTGACATGGCTCAGTTTTAGAATTTGGAATTAGAAAGAAAGACATGAATGAATTTCTGCCCTCCTTGTAAACAAAATGGCATGATATGAGTGTAGTCCTTTAGTGGAGATAAATGCCTTTGTTTTTAATTTATTCAATCAACCAATGCAGCATGACTGAATATAAAGATGTATAATTTAATTTTAAAATATTAAGTAATCTTATTTTAATTTTAATTAGTCATTATTAGGTAGTAATTTGTATTTCTACAGGTACGCTTAGGTAATTGGAAATATATAGAAATGGAAGCAGTACTGGAAAATTAAAAATAATAAGCATGGAGACTATATACTGTACATATTAATGATGTATTAAAAAATAAGAAATAAGCCAAATTCCAAAATCTTTAGATCTGAAGTATAGATGTTTTTTCCTCCTGTTCTTCATTAGTCAGGACTTGTTCTAGCAAAGATGAACATTTTCTAAGCTAATTAACGAATTCCTGAAATCTAAGGGTTTGGGCTTTTTTTACTTTACACTTTCTATTCATGCAAATTAAACACAAATGAAAACTTCATTAAAAAAAATCTCTGAGATACCATGTGAGTCTAATTGTAAATTAACACTTTAAAAATAAAAACTTTATCTTTTCTTAAACAACAAATGGATTAGTGCTGGATATAAGTAGTAAAAATTTTTTATTCCAGGTTTAAATCAGCCCATGTCAGAAATTCATGGTAAAAGTGTGGTTTGCAAAATTTGGAAAGTTACTATGTATATCCACATAAAGCTGTGGATCACACATGGTGCTGTGGACTATTAAGATCATAACAGCAGGTAGAATTTTAAGCCCAGGGTAGAATTTGCAGACAGCTTTTCAACAGTGCAATTTTCTTTTTTCTAAGGTTTTCTCCAAAATTCTGCGGTCAGAACTGCCCCAGATGAATATATGAAAACACCTGCAACACCAAGATGTATCTTTTCACTGAGCACTTTTATTTCCCCCTTAGCCCATAAGACCAAAGAGGTCTGAGGTGTTGTTTATTTCATGTTACTCCAGACATCTGTACTTGTCAAGGTAAATTATGGACTGAAAACCCTAATTTATCTTAAATACGTATGAAGTCAAGGAAAATTATGGTGTTTCAGATGGCATCAAACTAAGATCAGTCCCATTCCTCTCTTTTGTATGACCTCAAATTTATAGGCAGAAATCAGGTCATTAGAAAAAAGATTCCTTCCTCTTCACCTAAGCATCCTTTTTCTCTTGATGCTTTGGGCAACAGACCAGACAATAACAGGAAGCAGAGTTTTACAAAGGAAATGTTATTAAAAATACAAAATTAATACTGTGAAAGACAAATATACAGTATGCCAATTACTGTGATAAGTAAGAGTATGAGCTCATTATAGCAGAGTCATAGAAGATAATCAGATAATACAAAGGATCATGTTAATCTGTGCACAAAATTCAATTCATATCATCAGAAAAAGATTGTGAAGCAAAATAGTGTAAAATTATTCTAATCCCCAGCTTTCTTGACCACAAAACATGCACAAAAAGTGCTTCAAAAAGAGTTGCTTTAATTTTTAAGGTGTTTCCTTTCTGCCAGCCAAGAAACTCTGGGCATCATGATTAATATCTGTGAATAGCCATGTCCTCACTTAGGTTTCAGAGAAGCACAAGGTTTTAATAACAGCCAAGAAATGCTTATGAGGATAGACTGACTGGATCTTTAGGACCATTCATCAGTATAGTGCAGGGGTAATTCTAAAACAGTCCTGAAAAATTCTGATTAATGGATGTCTCAAGAGGCTAAGACACTGCATGAAGTTCAGGAAAGCCCTGGCCCTGCCTTCAGAGCCAGCATTTGCAATTGAAATATAATAGCATATTATTTGCCTAAACAGCTGTACTGAATAGTGTATCCCAGTAATGGTGCTCTGCTGCTGTTATGGTTGAAGAAGATAAGAAGAAACAGAAAAGGAAAATCACTGAATCGATATACTAGCTTTCAATATCCCTAAAAAGCAACCTTCCTCCTACAACTCTGTATATGTCTCTCTTTTTCCCACAACATAACTTCACCACATCTCTTTTCCTCTTTTTTTTTTTTTTTTTTCTCCTTCTCCCTGCAACATTTTTTTCATTCTGCTAGTACCAATTACTTTTTCTCTCAGAGAGCAATTTTTTAGTACCTTATTTGTTAAACTCTGGCAGATTCTGCTCTAGAATTGTATCTGTTCTCTCTATTTAGAGATTAAAGAAAGGACTGTGTGCCTAAAAGCCTGTCTAGTTTTTGAGGATTTTTTCTCCCCAGCTAGACTACTTTAGCCTGATAGAAGATTTGTCCTTTATTACAAGTCTTGTTTGCCTGCTCTTTGCATGCGGCCTGGAACATGTAATAGTGAAGCTATACATATTGCAGCAGAAAGTCAAGGGCAATCCAGGTTATTATTACTTTTTTACCAAGTTTCATTTCAATAATTTTTCTTTAAGAATCACCTGTAGTGAATGCCCTTATATTTTATTTACATCTGTTAAACTTTAGAAAAACTGTGCTTCTGAATTATGTATGTATGTATATATGAAGCTACAGTGGGTAGAAGATTCTGTTAAAATGGTAACTTTTCTGTCTTAAGCATTATTTAGCTTTGTTTCACTTGTGTTCTCTCAAACTCTGAGAAATTACAAATGTCTTTTGTGTTCACCTCTCCCTCTGTGACTCCCTCCCTGTTCCCCTTTCTGTAGACCATTCTCTCTTTTCTTCTCCCTCTCTGGCTTGAGGGGAGCTATAAATTCCAGGAAGAAAAGGAGAAAGAAAGTGCTATAATTACCAGCACAGGTACTTATCGCAGGTAGAAACTACCTACCTCTGATTGCTAACAGCAGTGTGGCTGCTTTAAGGGGGAGGAGGAAAAACTTTCTATAACTACCAGCTGAAAGCATAAGCTCTCATTCTGAGACTAAATGAGCTGAGCCAATGCCAAGGATAAGGAGAGGGCGGCATTCCCTGCTCTGTGCAAGCAGTTTGTGGCTCTAACACTTGGGCAAGAGTGTTGAGGAATACTTCTTTCCATAGGAATTTGCAATGCTAGAATTAGTGTGTGACATTTATCTTTTTTTTTTTTTAGTGGTGGATTTAGAAGATCAGTTTAACCTTAAAAATTTCTTGTTTTCTGTAAATCTCTTCAACCTCTTGCCTTTTTTTTAATTTGCACCTCTGTATGCAGCTTTGGTTGGTTGTTTTTCATCAAATTATATCTGACAAACAGTTTGTCACAGTGGGCATGAGGAAATAAGGGATAATAAATGGCAGCTACCCATGAACACATAAAGATGACAAAGAAAAACAATTAACTAAGTCAGAAAATGTCACCTGTTTGACTCAGATGGGACTACAGTACTGTTGCTGTATGATGCTTCACTTTAAGGGATTTTATGTTATTCAAAACAGAACCTTCCAGCAAATACCATTTCCTTGTCTCACATCAAATAAAAGGAATTAAAGACCAGAAAAATGAAAGTATTTTCTGAAGGACAGCCCTGAAGCCCCTGACTGTGAGTCTGGGTTATCTTTCTTTCTTTGCTTTCCTTTCTTTTCTTGTACCCTGAGTCTATGAATATGAAAATAATAAAAGAAAATATTTTTTTACAAATTTTCAGCTCAGTTGGTTCTTCCTTTCTCTTTCCCTTGAAGAGTTCATCATTTTAGTTAAAAAAACTATATCTTTCTCCTTGGCATTTTCTTTGTTGAGAATGAATTGTTCCAGTAATTGTTGCAATATATGAACACAAAAATAAAACCAAAACAAACCACAAGCTCCCTCCCAAAAACCAACCTTCCCACAAAAAAACAAACAAACAAACAAAAACAAAAACAAAAAACTCTAATCAAACAAACAAAAAAAAACAACCAAAAACAAATGCCAGATGTAACATACATTTCCTGCTACACTTTGATCCTTTGCTTTTAAGGAATTTATGTAGTTTATGTCAATCATCCTTTATCCACCTTGCACATATCATGCTACTCCTCATATTGTATTATATGAAAGACAGTCTTTTCCCAAAAGATACCCAAAATGAAGATGTATCTCACAGATTGAAGCTGCCTGCTGCTGTGCCTGCTGTCACTGCTCCTGTCACCAACATAAATGGGAGCAATCAGAGCAGCAGCGAGGCAGACACAAGTGGTGACAAAAGCAGTAGAATTGGGAAAAGAGGTCGCAGTAATGCCACAGCTGCCAAAATTTACCTGTATGGGGAGAGTTCAGCTCATGCACTGCTGTATTTTAAAACCTGGAAAATAAGGTGGTGCTTATCTTCTCAGATTGCTTCTTTTTATTCCTTTTGAAGGTTTCTGTTCCTGTTTAGTTTCCCACACTTCAAGTAGAAGCTGACTTCAGACTGTTCATTAATGCTTAATGTTTTCAAGCATTAAGTTGAAAATCCACATGTGTGCACAGACTTCCTTCCTTATGCACAAGAAAATCCTTTATTAAACACAAACACAGTCTGATCAGTTACCCTATATATTCAGTAAACATCCTACATTTTTAGTGAAGGGCTGACAATTTAGTTTTCAAGTTTTATGGGCAGAGAGGGGAAGACAGAAACACCATAAGAGCTATATCACAATGCTGTAATAACCTCCTAAATATGCAAATCAAATAAAGACTGCAAACTGGTGCTTAGAGGTTCAAAGTAAGTTCATGAATGCCATTATCTCAGTTTCTCATATTTTTGTTGAACTGTTCAGTTATAACTTCAGTATAATTTTAGAGATAATTTTAAAAGAGAAATAGAATTAATTTATTTTCTTTTTTGGATACAGATTCAACTAAACTTGGCAACTTAATTTCATACAAAAATTCTGTACTGCTAAGAGCTGATGAAGAACCTAAAATTAGAAAACTGGACTGAAAACTGATGCAAAAAGAGAAAGTATATTAAATGCCCAAATACCTAACTTTTTCTTTTTTTAAGAGCTTCCTTAAGAGTTAATTTGAATATTGCTCATTTGCTGACTGAAGAAGTTTTAAAGCTTATTCAGTTTTATAGTCCATACCCTGAACTGTCCTGTATTTCAGCCTAATGATAATGAGGACTCGATTCTTAAACTGTACTGGAATCAAAATATCCAAGTTCCGTTTTCAGATCTCCCATGAATGTTCCCATTGCTTTCAGCAAGTCTGAACCTCAATTTTTCACATTAAAATGGAACATAATGGTTTTTTCAGTCTTTTGAAATAGGAAAAGAGGTTTTTATATTGTGCTGCATGATATCAAGCACTAAGGATTCATGATCTCCTTTAATATCTATTGGCTCTGCTACAAAATAGAAAAATAACCTTTTAACCATGTTTGGGTTCAACTGAACAGTTTTCAAGGAGCCACCCTGGATGAGACTAATTCCTTTCCTGCTTAGCTAACTGTTCTGTCTTCCACAAGTCCCATATGGGCAAACAGCCCAGAGGAACAGCTCTTTTGCAGAGTCCTGCTTACACTGCAAATGGGTGAACATAGTTGGTGTGAGAGTGCAAGGGGAATGCTCTTTAACTTTCAAATAAGCAAGATCTGCTCACTCAGTAAAGATGTAACTGACTATAATGTGTAAGAAGTTTTCTGTAGTTAGATTACACACTAATGGTATGGGTTATTTTCATGGTTATACCAACACACAGCTCACTTCCTGCTTACTCAGTCCAGGTCATGTTAATTGAAAACCACTTTTCTCAGTAATGTAACAGCTCATGGTAATAATGTTCCTCTATTACTTTAGAAAATTAAAGAAAATAACTCCAGTCATCACTTCAGTGAGGAAGATTGGACTCCAGCACTGCCAAGTGTGTAATCATGGAGTATGTTTTGCATTAGCACCACAATGGGAGAACTGTGTAGGGAAAACAATAGTGCTTGTCAGTACAATTGATTAATCATCTCAGGACAGATCTAAGAGTGTGCTCCAGCTAACTTAGTCATCTGCAATGACATAAATTCGTGGAGGTGACATTTAGGAAGCTTCCTGAAAGTCACAATTTATGTACATTGCATGGTCACCCCAAAACTGAGACAAGTGAGAGATTCCGTTCAATCACAGATCTTGAAATAGCTGGGACAGGGGACTGGGTGTAGCAACATTGTCATACATTAAAAAGTTTATGCTGTGCATACCTCCAAAACAATGTGTTTTCTTTCACATACAAATATTCTCAATGATAACTTGTGAAAAACAGGCAAAACCAGGAAATTCCTGAAACCCGTGAAAGATGCACCTCCCAAAAGCTTTTTTGACCTACAGTAACAGTAATAAATCTTACCACCTTCATCTCTCTAGCAGGAACAGTGAATCAAAATCTCAGTTAATCAGATACATATATTACTGGTGTTCTGTTTAGTCTTATTTAATAAATGATCCATAATACCTGCAAACCATATAGTATTTAAAGCTGCAGATCCCCTGACTGAATCTAGATGCTCAAAAGAGAATTCATTTGGCTGCTTTCCACTTCTTCCTCACTTTGAATGCATTTATTATGGGAAAATTTAACCAACCAGCACCTTTTCAGTATGCTTCATCTAGAAAGAATTCCTGCTTTAGGCAGAACATTGCCAGGAGGTCAAATGAGGTGATCCCTCCCATCTGCTCCGCTCTGGAAAGACAGATCAGGAGAGCTGGGTACAGTCATGGGCTCTCAACTACAGCAGAGACATGGACTTACTGCAGCAACTCCAGCACAGGGCCACAAAGACAATGAAGGGACTGGGGCCTTTGTCACACAAGAAGAGGCTGAGAAAGGTGAAACTGTTCAGCCTGGAGAAAACAAGAGGAGGTCTAATAATTGTGTGTAAATCTCTAACGGGGTGAATAAAGAAGGTTGAACTTTTTTCTCAGTGATGCTAATGAAAAGAAAAAGAGGAAACAGGGACAAATGGACATACAAGAAAATCTGTTCAAACATAAGAAAAAACTTATTTACTTCTGGAGGTGGTCAAAGATAAGTTGTCCAGAGGTGTTTATCCTCCATGCTTGGAGATATTCAAAACTCTGCTGGTTAAAATCCTGAGCAACCTGCTGTATGTGACCTTTCCTCTGAGTGGTTTCATACTCAATTAGACAGTTTTAATAAAGTCAAACCAATTAACCAACAAGGCATGCATTTACTTGAAACAGAATAGAATAAGGTTAAGTTTGTTAGTGTGTATTGTTATGAATGTGAAATCTGGAAACTGAAATTTGAAAGCCAGATTTTCTGAGTGTCTGATTTATTCTATGTGTTTCTTGCTGGCAATTTTATCCTTGTCAAAAGCCTCACTTAAATCCTTTTAGCAAACCTAGATTTTCTGGAAAAAAAAATTAGAAGAATTGCAAGCAATTTTCCTCTGAAATGTTCTATAGAGAGGTCCTTATAACCATGAACTGCTGTCTCTTCTTTTCCCATCTGACCACTTATTTCTGTCTTTTAGTCTGCTGGGTCCTCTTCCAGCTTTTCATTAAGAATGGACCTATGAGCCTGACAAAAGCTATCAAAAGGTTCAGTTTATATCTCTGTGAAAATACTTTTCACATCTTCCTGACACCCACTGAGAAAGTCCAACAAACAAATAAATTTAGTTAGGACATTAAAGAATTTTCTTGAAGTTCTTCTCCTTATCCTACTCAGTGGTATTTCCCAGATTCCTCTTGATGTCATCTTACACAGAAACATGCATATATATGTATTGACATTCATGCCATTTTGGTATTGCAGAGAAATCTGCAAAAAGTAATTTCCTGTTACATGGTAACTTGAAGGTCTCCCCATGGCTTCCAGCATTATTTTACGTGACCGTTAGTTAAAGATCTGACAGTTGTTAGGAACAATCTTTGTAAGTCCTTTGGGTGATAACTGACAAAGCTTTTATAGTGTGCTTCATATTTATATTCCTTAACATCAGGCTATAAAATACCAACTTGTGAAAGCCTATAATTTACTAGGAGATAACAAGTATTCATGTCTTTTATCCTTGTATTTTTGCTTTGAATGCCATAAATCAAGCCTGGCATGAGATGAAAAAGCAGCTTATTTTAAGGTGTATGTAGAAAGATAATTAAAACCGAAGACTATAAATTTTCAATACATTTATGGGACTGTTTTTCTTTGTGTCTTTTTTTTGACAAGGGCTGATTCAAGTGCAGTAACCCAGGACAGACATGAATGATAAATACACATCCAGATTTGTAGTTCTTGTAATAACGTACAACATTTCTTAATATATAATATATGACAAATTTATAAATTTATAAACATAATTTCTTCAAAGAGATATGCTTATGAAAATTTTATCACCATTATGTTCAACAGTCTCTGAAACAATTTTTTGCTGTCACAGAACGTGTTGCTCAATCCAGTGTAACCTTCTGAGATACTCTTAGAAACTGAGCTCTATGACTGGTATAGGGGAACCTAGTTCTTTAGTGCAATATATTCAAATATGAGATACAGGCTGCTAAAATATGTGTATGTACACAAAATTTAGTTTCAAAAAATTCTGCAGAATCATTGATACCCATTCAAATTAATGAGTACTCTCTGTAAAACTCAAACAGTTTTAGCTAATATTGCTTTACATTAATATAGATACAGCCTTGAACAATGTTTTTAATGTGACTGACTTGTTTTTTGCGGTGATAAAATTTCCTGTGTTGGGGACCTGAGAACTGGATGCAGCCCTTCAGGTGGGGTTTCACCAGAGAGAAGTAGAGGGTCAGTGTCACCTTCCCAGACCTGTTTTCTGGGCTGGAAGTGCACATTGATGGTTCAGCATCCCCATGTCCTTCTCAGCAGGGCAGCTCTCCACCTGTTCATCTCTCAGCCTGTGTTGATAGCCCAGGTGTGGCATCTTGCACTTGGTCTTGTTAAACCTCATGAGATTCCCATGCCTCACTTCTCTTGTTCGTCTAGGTCCCTTTGGATGGCATCCCATCCTTCAGATGTGTCAACTGCACCACTCAGCTTGCTGTTATCTGCAAATTTAATAAGGGTGCACCTGATCCCTTTGTCTAAATTAGTAATGAAGATTTGGTTTAAAACGTTTCTAGTAGCATCGTAGAATTCTTTGAATTCACAAACAAATCTAAAAATACAAGAGAGATAACAAAAAAAAAAAAAAAACAACAAACCAGAATACAGCAATTAATGGTAACAACAGCAACAATGAGGTATTTTCAGGCTTAAACACCATATGAAGTGGCTTGATGACAGAAATGCATCTCTATCAGTCAGGTACAGAATTCAAGCATTCCATGTGATATTCTAAGATTAAGATCTTCCTCCTGAGTTTGTCCCCAAATCTCTGGTTCTTTCTTCCAGCAGAATGTCGGGAATGGCAATTTCTTCCTTTAAGAGTCACCATTTACCTACTTTTCTCTGTCCTAGAACCCTTGTCGTTTGTAAACTTGGATTTCTTTTTTATATAAGGTATGACATTCGTTATGATAATAAGAAGTGTGTTAGAGCAAAGTTGCATCCAGAATTCAACAATGTGCTGTGTTATTGAAGTGTGCTTTCTGTCTCTGACCTTCATGCAGCAGCTACTGTCCCACATATCAATGAGTTCACAGCAAGAGTAGATGAAAAGGGTGTAGATGAGAAGGATGGGAAAAGATCCAAAGCCAGAAGATTTTGAAACTGCATAAAATGCCCATTACTATAGTATATAAGAGTTAGTGAACATCAGAAGACTGTTCACAGAAGACTGCATGCTGAGTAAGAATGGTTTTATTGTAAAGGAAAAAAACCTGCTCTGGTTGTTGGTATTTGAAGAGATACCCACGGAGTTTACTTTTCAGATGCCATATGAGCTTTCATCAGCGGTCTCACCTCCAAATATTCTTGTTAGTATAGAAGTACTAGGTTTTAAATTTACAGGGTAAGATAAGAGTAGAGTGGAAATAACCACTTCAGAAGAGATTTGGTTTTGTTTGCTTCACTTTGGGTTTTTTTTATTTGTTTTTTTTTTTTTCCTCTGAAGACAAATACATAATTTGGAATTCAGAACGGTGATGTGGTGGGGGGGGGGGAAGCAGAACTAACTAACATATATTTCTAGGTGATGTTTCCTTATTTTTGGTGTGAGCTGTACAAACTATATTGAGTTAGTACAGTTCTGGTGTGCAATTTTTCAACTTGCTGCTTTTAATTTAGCAATAGGCTCTTGTTAAGAACAGAACTTTTGAGAAAATGTAACTCTTTCCATTGTCCTGAATGAAATTTCTGAGCATAACAAAGAAAACTTTTTTTTTCCCTACTTCTATTTCTTAAACAGTCAGAACAGTGAGACAGTCAGGACTCAGATTTTTCTTGTAGTTCATTCCTATATCCAAGAAAAGACAGAAAGGGATTTCTTATACCCCATCGGAATATTCTAACCAGCAGTACTGGGCATGTTTTTCAGTCTGAAATGGTCTTATCATATGGAATGGAAATAATTTTTAAAAAATTTATTCTTTCCATAAAATGATAAGAAATGTATATTCAACCAGCCACACTTTGGATTTTCAAGTCAAGTCAGAAGAATAGGCTAGTTAAGAAAATTTTGTAAAACTCCTTAGACATTCTGCAGGTAATTGAGGAAAAGCTGGAACATCCCTACAGAAAGTAAAGCTGCAGCAGCTAAAACAATTCCTAAAACAGTTTCTCCTTCAGTGTTGTTTCCTACTTCTTGCAGGAAATACTAATAAGAAAAAAAATTACTCAAGTTCAGTCCAGAAATTCAGGAATGGTTTACAGGAAACTTATTACTTATATACATGGAGACTCGCAGTTCAATAATTTGATTTGGTTAAACTTCATGTGGGTGGAGTTCAAATTAACACTTTAAAAGACTGAGGAAATAAATTGATCTTTTAACATCATTTGACAAGCAGTTCTTTTAGCTCATGTTAATTATAAAGTTAGAGGTGGGTTTTTTTCAGAAAGAATGATAGATTCTTTCACTTTTTTTGCATCATACAGTAGTGCAAAAATAGTGCCTTTTAATGATATGTTCATGTACTCTTTAATACAGCAGTAACCATATCTAATACTTTATGCTGGAAGACTTAAAATTGCAGAGTAATGACTTACAAAGAGGGAAAAATCTGGCTTTGTGCTGTGCTTAGTGGTACTATATAGTGTTTGAAAATCATCATAGCACTATTTATTATAGCCCTGACTCTTTTGCTCATAAATTTGTACTTGGAGAAAATAGCATGTGTTGGTCAACATTAAGTTATGAATTAATTTTAACTTGTAGCAGGCCAAAATGAATAGTCCAAACATCCATGAGGTACCTCAAACTCTTTACCCCCATTTCATATAATAGCACTTGAGGGTATCCAACACCTTTCAGGATCAGCAGCTGTATTTAATTAAAAATTTGAAATGCTGAAACAGTTGTTAATAATAAAATATCACATACAGTGTAGGTAGCCCTGAGAAAATTTAATTGCCTGTGCTAAAACTAACATTGTATCAGAAAAGCAGATATATTTAAACTCTCCTTCGAAGTGTTTCTTTTCTTAGTAATAATGTGTATTAAGGTACAGTGTACCCAGTATTATTTCCTCCAGAGCAGAGTTACTGATCGTTCAGAATCGTTAAAGTTAATGGTAGTGTGCCCTAAGGAGATTCCTTAAGGAAAAGGACATACAAGCACATTGAAAACATACTATTTGCCATTTAGGCTGTGGAAACATTTTAATTCACATATTTAAAGTGAATTCAGGGAATAAGAGCAGATGCTTCTTTTTTTGCAGTCTAAACTGTACCATAGCAGATGATTCAGTAGCTTGAATTGCAGATCTTTCATTTTCATCTGAGCTTTTATGTATAAAAGCTTGAAAGTGTTTCAACTGTTCACACCAATTACAATTGCCACTGCTAAATTGAATTTGAATATTGCTTGTTTTACAGTCAGTTGCTTCCTTCCGGTTCTTCTTCCTTTTTTTTTTTTTTTTTTCTAATTATCATTTGGAGTGGGTAATATTTCTGTAGTAGTACTAAGGTGAAGAAAGTAAATAAATGCCCATATCAACTCCTTGCTCAGAACTCTGAAATATTCATCATAAGGAAAAGGAAAAGGAAAGTAGGAAAACAGTGCAGGGAAAGGAAAAAAGAAAAAAAAAATCACCGTTTACTGTTCACAGGGATGGTAAGAATATCACAACAATTGCCCTTGAAAATATTAACGTTGGATGAATCAAATGACAAATTGTCAACAGCATGCCAGCAATTATGTCAAATAATTGTTTTTCTTTCATGCAAATAAAAATGGAAATCAACATACTTAACAGAGGATTGTATGCAGTTTAAGAGAGGGATAAATCACTTTGAAACAGCTCAGTGTATTTACACCTAAACTGCAAGTAATTAAACAATAAATATTTGGATATTTCTGTTGATTCAATCCTTAGGAAAAAATGACTTGCATACTAATAAAAAAATGTCTGTGATCTTGCTTGACTCCCTATTCAATTTAATTTTTCCACTGCTTGGCAAAGAGAGATTCAGTTGCTAGCTTGCAAATTATAACTATTTTATGTTCTGATATTGAGAAATAAAGAACAAACTATTTGTCTTAACAACAGTTTCAAGGACAATGCTATATTTCTCCATGATTATGGATATTCATGTCAATGAGCCTGCTCAATTAAAGAAGTACGATTGCATGGAGTTTTAAAGAAGCCTAAGAATGTCATAAACTCCTGATCTCAGATTTCAAGTAATGCAATATTAGCTAAGTAAATTGGGAGGAACAAAATAGGCATTTTAAAGAAGAGATGCCTGTGGTAAAAGAGAGATAATCTATCCTACATGCTATTTTTCCCCCATGTAGTCTTTGAGGAGTGTTTTTATAAGAGTTATGTCCTTTTAATAACATTTACATAGATTTATATGTATATATACATGCATCATGTATGTATATATTTATTTCATATATAATATGCACAACAAATAGTGACATGGATTTTTAAGGTATTATAAATACATTAGTGCCTTTCTTACAGGAGTATTTTCTTTCATTTTATAAAAGCAGCTATGACTGCAGCCTCATTTTGTAATGACTGAATCATTTTAAGCATTTTCCCCAAATAAATTAGCTTCTCAGTGTGCTTTCCACAACCTTTGTATTCCTCCCTTTACCAGTACTATAACATAGTTTAACATAATCAGCCTGCTCTTATCTGTCTAGACTTAAATTTTCTTTTCCTCTTGTGATTTCATTGAGTCTGCCACAGCTAGTGCTGGTGACGGATTCTCTTTGAGATTTTGAGGCTATGAATATATGAAGAACAAGGACAAGAAAAAAGAATTTTTTATTTCCTTTTCTAGTACCCAAACAGATTATGGGATACCTGAATTTAGTTTACGTATTCAGAAATTATTGTCATTTGAAATTAGCAAGGAGATGTCCTGCAGCTCCCCCTCAGCCTTAAAACAATGAAATACAGGGACAAACATCAGCAGTGATGTGGGTGGTGTAGACTGAGCAACTTGGTCACACCCACACTGTGTTTATCTCTGCCCCCTTCTCTGTAAGAGGACACCTTCACATTGTTTATCAAATCAGATGTCACCTGGAACTTTTTATCAGCGTAATGAAAAGGATTCATACTGTTTTCATTCAAACAGAAAGATGTCTATTGCCAGTCCTGCTATAGGCCTCTTAAAAGTAGCTGGCATCCCTCATTAAATGGACAGTCAACAAATCTGAGGCACTTCATTGAAGGTAGCCCAATCAGACATTTTTTAACTGATTCTAATGATTTTAATTGGAGAGCACAAGAGCATTGTTCCAAACAAAATTAGTAAAATGTCTTTTACTAATGTCTTTTACTACAAACCAAATATTAAAAAAGTTTCTTCTGCAGCATTTGCTTCTTACTACACCAAGCCTTCAGATCTCTGCAGGCTGTCTTTCACAGTTTTTCAGGAAATTCTCAGAACTGCTTTAAACCTAGGACGTAGTTTTAATCCTCCTACTTTCTCATAATATCAGCCATTGTAACTTAATTACAAACTTTTCTAGTGATCCTATCTTGTAGGTCTGTCATTTTCCTCGAGTCATTCAGAGATGTCTGGTAATGGAAGCAAACAAGTGTGTACACAACCAAGAAAGAAAACACTTTTTACAGTAAATAACTCAGGAATTTGCCACTTAGGGAACAAAAATATACTTGTTGAATAATATGTTGTCTCTTTCTTCTTCGCTTTCTTTGCACTTAAAAATATTTTATTTTCCAAAATCCTCCCTTTTGTTCAACTAGCTTCATATTGTATTTTGAAATTGTATTTTGTTGTTTCTTTGTCCTGTCTTTTATTCTGATTTTGTCAAAGCATCTTCTTTATTGTAATAGTACTTCCTTGCATTTTGGCTACCCCTTCTTGAAGGGCAGCCATCAGTCACTTGGAGAAATATGACACATCACCAAAAAATTACAGACTACATAATGTTAAGATGTCCCACAATGGGACTGCTTCATAATCTCTACCAAAATTCATACAAAATTCTCATAGCTGTCCCATCTATTGCTCTGTTAAACATTGACTAGTTAAACTTGTTCTAGGGATTTCTTTTTAGTCAAGAAATGGATTTAAATAATAAAAAATTTTTCCTGTTACAGCACAGAAATTTCAAAACTTTTTCTCTACACAACCTGTCTTATTTAAAAATCCATACTAGATATGCTGAAATATTCTTATAGTTAGCTGATATATCTCTTATTGTATGTTTCAAGTGAAAATATTCAGGATAATATCTTTAAAATACTTTCACTTAGATCTCTGCAACAATGAACTTTGAGAGTTTGTCAACAAATGCTCTATTTTGTAGGTATTGCTCAAAAAAAAGTATTGATTGTCATAGTCCTTCATTTGACTCATGGCACTGTAGATAAATTTTTAGTCCTTCCAGGTCACTGTGTGGACCAAGTGAATCGTCTGAGGTTTTGTTCCAAGAAAAGGTTTTAAATAAAAACATTCTTTTCAGCTCATGTATCCAATCAATTTTTAGGTCTGTGTTAGCCTGCAAATTTTATTTTACATGTTGGTTGCTTTTTGTCTGAAAAAAAAAATCAAGTTTCAGCTACATCATATGTGAAATAAGTCCATCTATGTCAATATACCAACACCTCTGAAAGCTGTGTAGGGTCTACACAGAGCCTACACAGAGCTACATTACAAAGTCCTTTCAGGGAAAATTTTAATTATTCAGAATGACATGCTGTAAATTCATGTTTATGTTTCTTAGAAAAAGACACACTCCTAATAGTTGAAAATTAATAGCAAATAGCTTTTCCCTAGTTTATTATCTTGATTTATTTTGTTTGGTAACTGGGTACTTCTTTCATGATCAAGAGAATATTAGCATTATATATCTAAAGGAAGGAAGGATTAGCTTTGAGAGTATGTGGTCTAATTGTATCTGGTTTGTACCACAAAAATACTGAGCTATTAGAGAATATTTACTTCTTTTTAATACTGGTGTAACTATATTATGAATGTCCTTGCTCTTCTGTACCACAAGAGATTATAATTATTTTCCTCTTTAAAAACTGAATGTGCTTCATGTGTAAAATCTGTTTCTTCTCCATGGTATTTCTGCAGTGTATTTTCAAGGCAAGGATAAATGGTTATTGTGTGGTTGATGGACACGGTTTCGAGGTTGAAAGAACACTGTAGCAGGGTACCTTTCAATTTTAGCAAATCTCAATACTCAGTTGATTTGCAATTGAATTAAAGATTCATTTTCACACTCAGGAAACGTCCATATTTCACAAATATTCTAGTTCTAGGTGATGGTGATAAAGAAAGATTCAAAGTATGAGAGGACAATGCAGAAGACTTAAATGGGATACAGAATGTCTTTTTCAGGTCCCTTCACAGAGAGACTGAGAGGAAAGACTTATGCCTGGGTCTTCTGTCATTAAGTGAGTGTGAAAAGGGGTGTGTTCTTAGTGCATAAGAAAGCTTTACTATGGTTCTAAGAAAGAGATTCCATTTTTTAAAAAAAATTGATTAATTTTCAGAGAATTATGTGATTTGCATGAACAGGAATTTTCCTAAAAGGAACGGAAGTAGAAAATTCTCATACAGTTTAGACAGCTGGTGTAAATGACATCATTGCCACTTAGCTCTCTTTGATATAGTTATACCTGTATACATTTAGTTGTCAATTATGCAGTGAAGAGGTATTTTAATTACAGCATTGATACAGCAATGGATATTCCATAAATTAAAAGAAAAAGTAATCATTTCATGCATGAATAATCAAACTTCATGTCCTTATCTAGTCATGCAGGAGAGAGTCAGGGGCTCTAATACATTCAGGTTCATATGAGAGACAAGGAGGTAGAACAATGATAAATTATTGTTGTTTCTGTTCCATTTATATAAGAGAGCTGGCTAAAACACTGTCAACTAAATGGGTCATCTAACTTCTCACTGTAGAATGATTTTTCCTGAGGTTTCCCATCAGTGCTTATTGTACCTCATCTTTTCACAGCTCTGCAGCTGTGGGATTGTTAATGGTATTTCTTAGCTATCTCAGGAAGGTGTTTTCACATGCTGCAAGCTCTGCCAGTTCACCTGCATATGTCATTTTCCCCATCCTGTGGCCTCCAATTCAGAGTAGTTCTCAGATTCTGCACAGGTTCCCACTTAGCTGTGCATCATGCTGTTGGCTCACACTGTTCACCACTAAGCCTTTTTCTCCCCTGCTCTTTTTGCCTTTTCCTAACATCTCTAACTAGCAATGATAAAATGACTATGGTATTTCATTTAAAGTGCTATTTTTACAGTAAATGGTAGTACATTAGTGTGCAAATTTGAAAAAACATAATGGAAAGAAATCTTTCATCATCAAATATGTTGACTGACTTTGTAAAACTATATATATTTATCATATTGTAAATCATGAACCATATTATGAAATAAATGTTAAGATCCTTAAGTGAAAATTAACTAGTATAATATGAATCATATTCAGGTCCTCTTTTTTTCACATTCTTGCATATCACAACTAATAAAGAAACAAATCCATTAGATATATAAAAACATTTCACCAGAGCAAGTATCTCAGGCCCCATCCAACCTTGAACACTGCCAGGGAGAGGGCATCCACAACTTCTCTGGGCAGCCTGTTCCACCACTCTCACAGCAAATCTAATCTAATCTGATCTAATCTCACAGCTAATCTAAACCAAATCTAAACCCTCTTTTAGTTTCAATCCATTCTCCTTGTCCTGTCACTACATGCTTTTCTAAAAGATCTCTCTACAGCTTTCTTGCAGGCTCCCTTCACATACTGCATGTGAAGTCTGCAAAGCCTTCTTTGGTTCCAGACTGAACAAACCCAATTTTCTCAGCCTTTCCTCATAGAAGGATGTTCCACCCCTCCAACCATGTTGCTGGTCCTCATCTGGATGCAACACTTAAGTGGAATAGAGAGTCAGTGTCACCTCCCTCAACCTGGTGGCCATGCTGCTTTTGATGTAGCCCAGGGCATTGTTGGCTTTCTGGGCTCCAAACACACATTGCACAGAAGCTTCTTTCTTCTGTGTGATTAAAGGAAAAACTGTTTGAAAATGGGTTAAGTAGTTTTGGGACCAGTAATAGCTTTCTCCAGCTGCCAGCCTGTCTGTTGACAACAGTTTCTTTAGGCAGGAACTAAATCTATCTCTCTCCAAAGGCAATGTCTCTCACAGTCAGTCTCCAATCCTCAAGTAGGGCCTGCAGGTGCTTTTAAAATAGAACTATTAAGTAATTACAGCTTTTCAACTACGAAAATAAAATTGTTGTTCTCATGTCATGAAATAGTCACCTTCGGGATTAAGAAGAATTCTACCTTTGTCACTCACACCATGCTTTGATGTGATCTCACCATCCTCTCTGAGGTGGATTGAAGTAGGCAAGCCCCAGCCATTCTGACACAGCCAGGAGAAGAAAAAGGATTGAAATGTCTTTTTCTGCTTCTGACTCCAAAACAATCTCAGGTCTTACCACAGTCAGAAAACTGACTCAGTCTGCTGTTGCTGTGACCAGTAGCTGACCCCTGGGCCTCCCAAGTTTCTGGTGTGTGGACATGTCAACCACTCTGCCATTGCTACAAACTCAGACCTGCCCACGCACAGCAAGGTGCACCACAAGGGCACACACTCCCACACACACTGCAGATCACTACACTGACTCAGTCTGTACCTAAATCCTCTTGTCTCCTCACACACAGGGACTCACATTTACTAAAGAGTCTTGTCAGGAGCTGGACCAGACCTGGTTACTTGTAGATGATCTCTATCCCCATGGCTTTCCCATTAGCTGACCTCCTGCCCTCTCCAGCAGCCAACTTGCAGATCCTCTTGTTTCTTCACTGTAAGCCCAGACTTATGATTATTGCATGATGTGGTTCCCAAACCTTTTATCCTACTTGCCAGCTCGTCCAGCTTCATTTTCATCAGCAATCACATGCTGCTGCAAACAGCCCAACTCATCCTGCAGGTTTTTTGGACTCCATAGTTGCTGGCACCAGAAACAGACAAACAGACAGACAGAGAGGCCCAGTCTGATTCCTGTTTCTGGCATGCACCACACAGACCTACACACACACATGCACCCTGAAGAGTCCTCTCAAGAGGAATAGAGTTGGAAATTATTTAAGCAAGAGGAGAGGACAAATTGCAGTTGAGTGTGTGCAGGGAATGACCTGACCAAGCTTTTGGTTGTGTGGATGGAGGTAGCTAAATGAGTTTACTTCATCAGAGAGGACTTAGGTGTTTCATATAAAAGATCAAGCCAATTTAAATAATTAAAACAGATGAAGAAAATTATTCTCTGCTTTGCCTAGCATGAGTTACCCATGTCTGTCACCAAAAACTTACTATGCTGTTCATCTGCATTCTGCTGTTTTCCTGGTAAAAAAAAAAATTACAACATTTTGACCTGAAGAAATTTATATTCAGCTCTGTATCCTGTCTAATCAATACTGGAAGGTTTTTGAAATACTTCCAACCAATCAAACATTTTTGTTTTTTCCAGACACAGACATTCTAATATGACTCTATGTAATTGAAGGAAAAATATTGTAAAACATTACAGTCAAACTTCAAAAAATCTGAGTGGTTGTGGGGGGTATTGTTCTTGCAGGTGTGTTTTCTTGTTTTTCTCATGACTTTTGAAACTGGATAAACTGCTAGCATTCTCTGGCAATCACCTTGAAAATGCCTACTTTTCTATATTCCCTAAAATTATGTTTTCCTTCCAGAATCCATCATACAGAAGATTACTTAATATCTTGTACTACTCAGTGAGGAAGGATTTTCAAGCAAATCATCTTTTTCTGTCTTCTTTGGCAGTATATTATCAGCAGTTGCAGTACTTCTAGCATGACTTGATGAAAGTAACTATTTTTAGGGAATAGAAAGATTTTTGTTCAGGAAAGGAAATTTAATTATCTCATTAATCAGTTCATCACAAAATATTTGGACCTGACACTCAGCAGTGAAATTTGGGACACAGGAACAATGGAAATAGTAATGATATTGTTGATGACGGTGATAATAATAATAATAATATAGAATATTAAAACATGATGTTCTTAATAATTCAATAAGTAATTAATCTGATTAATTTAGAAATTCTTTGTGCTCCTGGAATATCTGCAAGCAGAATAAGGTTTCCCTGGAAAAGATATTTTCATTGATATCTCTTTCATCACCCAGGGAGGTTTGAGTTGTGTAATGGGAACAAGTAGTCCTCGAGAGACAAGCCTTATGAAATTGTTTTTCACTATTGGAAAGATATTAGTGATTAAGACACAGCAACAAGAACAGGATTAAGTATTTGCTTACAAGAGCAGTTATTTTTCCATTCACAGATATGAATGCAAAGTTTTCAAATTCACGTTCCACAAAGATGCGTTGTAAAATATCCATGAGTTGAAATAAAAGAAGTACACACTTTTCCATATTGAAAAAAAAAAATCAAACCCCAAGTTTTGATGTATTTTTTTTAACATTTAATATTCCTTTTGCCTTCCTTTTGGCTTCTATAGGATTTTCATTTTGATGTAGGGTATTACATGACAAGGAATAGTAATGACTCTCATTTCATGCACAAGGTTAGGAAGAGTGACAAAACAAGCTGTAGGCAGACTGTGTCCTATGACCATTCAGGATTTTAGGGATTTCATGAGGTCTCTAGTGCACCCCTACACAGAACAGAACCAGCTGTGAGATCAGACCACGCTGTTCAGGTCTCTGTTCAGGTGAGTCCTGAAAACTTACAAGGATGGAGCCTGCACAGCCTCCCTGAGCAGCCTGAAGAATCCAGTCTTGCAACCTGTGCATATCTCAAGCTGCTTGAAAATCAGGGATTGAATACCTTATACCACACTGTCTTCATCACTTTGTCCATTTTTAATTAATTTTTAAATGCTGGAAAAATTAACTCTTTGCCATCTATATCCCTGGAATTATTCCCGAGTGTTTAACAAAGCTAAAAGCCAAGCTAGTTCTTCATTTTGATCCTGTGTATTAAAGGAAGATTTGAAGTAACACCAATTATAATAACCTATCTTTATATAAATTATGTGGTATTCCATGTTCTTGGTCTCTTTATTCAGAACTCAGTGACAATCTTGTAGCTATTTCAGGTTTGTTTGGGTTTTTTTTCCAGCCAGTCTTGTTTCCCTAATTCACCATCAATTTACCAACAATCTCAGAAGAAACAGTGATGCTGACTGGGGATTCTGATGGCTTACAAGGAATTAAATTCTGTATGACAGCTGTGTCTTGTTTACAAGGTTTATATTACCAACCTTTGCATATTGCAAGGTTTAATTGAAGTTACATATTCACATCTTGACAGAAAAGCTGTCTGAAGATCATCAAGATTCTTGAGGTAATCAGAAGGAAATTTGCAAACATTGTGGCCCTATTTGTCTGTTTTATCAGTTTCATTCCTCTGTGTGCAAAAACTTCATTATTCTGATGCCAATTTAGAAGGGATTTTGTGATGAGTACACAGATAATGTGGCAGTTTAGCATGAGCCAGGCAACTCACATCATAAAATATGATAATTCCCAATTTCAATAAGATTTTATAAGTTTTAGAAGCAAGGATTTTTTTAATAAAAATTAATTTAGGTAACTTTAATGACATTCATTATTTTGAAATACCTTTTATTCAATATTTATGGTGGAGCCACAACTTTTTGTCATTTAGTGTATGCGCTACTAAGACAGTCTACCTTTTTGTCAGCTATGGACATTTCTCATGAAGACTCTTACCTGGAATGGTAATGTTTGGATTTATTTGCTTCCATGTGCTTGAGTGCATACTGGAATACAAAACTTTTTATTATATCTTTACATGTCTTAGCAAATGTATCAAGTACAAGTGTATCACTGCCTTACAGCTTGAAGTATAATTCCACCCATTAAGAAAATATAAAGTTTAGGTACCTCAGAAGATTAGTATTACCATCTCTTCTGCTGTTTTCAGAAACAGAAGTAGTGGACTAGAGGTTTTCAGTATGAGAGTTTGAAGCATTTTCTCGAATCCTTTCCCACATCTGAGAGCCTAAGTCTTTTATCAGTATTGTGCTACTTCTACTCATCATTTACTCTTTAGGTGTTTACTTCCTTTTTGTCATGAGTGTAATACAGTGCTGAGGGAAAAGAAACAAATAAAAATTTCTGTTATACTAAAAATATATTTTATTTCCTTTACCTTAAGCAAAAAAACAATGTGCTTTGTTTAACCATTCATAATCTAATTTCTTTCTTTGAAAGGGAGGGAGGAAGCTGGACTCAGCAGGTGTGAGAGAATGGACTGTATTGACCATGTAGCCAACAATATCTTAATTTTCTTCTTTTGATCAAAGTAGTTGATCACTTTGCTTCTGCTCTAAGACAATAATGTAATCTACATTTCTTATGGTTTATGAGAAATTTCTTAAACAAAATAAGGAAACTAAATATTAGAGTGGAAAAAGTTTTTTGCCTTTTATCTAGAAAAACAGGTCAAATTTTCAATTTATTGATAAACAGCAAAATCCTTTTTTAATCAGAAAAAAAGATTATGCTGACATTCACTGGTAGTATAAAACATTTTTTTTTTCTTCTTTTTTTTTGAACATAAAACACATAGGCTATTTTCTTTGCTCAGTTCTCTCCTTAGAACCCTTTTCTTCCTTAAAGCCTTACAGAAAATAGCTGCCTAATGCTTTTATTTCTAATGGAAGACAATGTAATGCTGTTCTTGCATCATGCCTTGCACTAATCCTGCTGAATAACCGTGTGCTTTCATTGAAGTTGGTTTCATCTGTCACTTTTTGTTCCAATATCTCGTTACTCTCCTAGTTGTACTGAGTCCAAACTCTCTTTAAAAGCTGTTCAAGAAGAAATCTTGTTTTGCATCTATAGAGGAGTATCATCTTCCCCAGTATGCTTAAATTATCTCCTGATTTTTAGCTTAATTAGAAAAAAAAATACTGCTTTCATGTTATCTTTTCCTTTGTGTACTGGAAAGGAAACAAAATACTTACACCAAACAGATGGGTTGATGCTTCTTTCCCCCCTCCCCCCGTATGTGTAAACAAGATTTAGATATATAAAGTATGTATTAAGCTCTCTGCATAAAACATTAGTGCTGTGGGACTTTTCCATTAAAATAATGAAAAAGAGCACAACATATTTTGGGTTATTTTATGTGACTGTCTCATCTATGGAGGAGGAGGCAGGTTTTTGACAGAATTTTTTTTCCCTTGAAGCTCTGTTATTTCTTCAAGTACTACACAGTACTGTAAGAACTTATTGCTATAATGATATGATACCTAAATTTATATTATGGCATACATTGAAAAACATGGAAGGCAAAACATTTTCTTTAGGCATATGTGATCACATGAACACTAAGAACAAATATATGAAATACAGTATCTTAGATGCAGCTGGGATTATCAATTTCTTCTCCATTCCTACTTTTAATATTGATGATCTACTGACAGTTTTTGGTGATGGTGGTAGTTTTGAGGTTAGTCTGGATTTCTTTTTTGTTTGAAATGATTAATGCATTTAAGAGCTATACTAATTTAGGGAGCAAAGGAAAAAAAGAAAACAGCAACTAGAGGGTTGGAAACAGAAACTAAACAAAGGAATAATAATCAAAATTGGTTTTGTTTACAGTTAAACAAAATGTAACCAGTCAGCTGTAGATATTTTTTTTTTAATCAGGTACTTTGTGCTTTTTAAATCAGATGGTGTGTGCCCTAAAGTGCTGGAGATACCTTTACTTCATTTACTCAGGCGAAATCAACTAATTCTATCTCCACCAATTACACTCTAAATTTCTGCATTGTGTTATCTTTCTTTGCTGAATAGCAGTGTTCCTCTGTCAGTTCATATAGCATCTTACAAAGTAATTTTCCTCCCACTGAATGATCTCAAATAGAGTGCATACAAATGAAAAAAAAAAGCTTTTGTATTTCTTTTTTTCATATTCTTCTCTCCCTACTTTCGCTCCCCTACTTCTTGTCATTTGTGATACAATTAAGGACTATACAGCAAATTTTGTATTCATCCTTGTCTAAAGCTCTGATATTGCTTTGCCTTTTTTTTCAGATTTTGCGTTTGAATTCTATTAAGTCCCAATAAAATAAAACCAGTAATTGTTTTCTTAGCTATAATCATGTTTTATTGAGAAATTAGGACCTGCTATCATGGGAATGGCATATGAATACAGGTGTTGATTTTATATTGAGTTTTCAATTCCCATCCATGTATTTATTTTCAGGGTTATTTTTTGTTTGCAAAAGAAAGTTATGTTGCTTACACTGCAGCTGATGAAAATGGCCATGTAAATAAAGAAGTCTATAAACCAACTGTAAATCAAATGTCCAGTCTCACTGTTTAATAACCTTTTACTTGTTTTTATGGTAAGTTGCATGTATGATACACAATATAATACTCTTCAATTTAAAAAAAAATATATGCTCACAGGTCATTGGATGTTCAAGTTCTTTATCAAAAATCAAGGATTACTTTTTTAATTGCTTTTGAAATGTTTACCCAGTGGGGTTCCAAAATAACTTATCTAAAAGAAGTGGATATTAAGCTCCTCTCCTATGAGCTGGAAGATAAGCTTATTTTATATTTGCTTACGAGGGATTTATGCAGTTAGTGTTTACTGAAGTTTATGAAAACAAAATATCTCTCCATAAAAACATTCTATCCTCAATTCTGAACATGGGAATCTGCCATGATGTGCAATATGCAGTGTGAGTAGGAATTTTTTTCCTACTCAACGATTTTTTGCAGAAACTAAAAATTGCCATGGGTTTGGTGGGGCCTTTCTGTCAGTGTAAGTGCCAAAAAGCTGCAGTTGGGGTTTCATTCAGAAGATTGCAGAGGAGTTGCCAGAGGACTGCAGGTTTAAATGCACAGTAAAATGCATACTCTGGTTCTAACAGAAGACATCCAAGTCCTCCACCTCCACCTTGAGGGGCGACAGAAAGAGGGGTGGAATAAATGAAGGGCTGTTAATTTCACTGCCCAGACCCCAGATCCAGTTCCAGGTTTTTCTGAGAGGCAGTTGCTGGCTTCAAGAGCAACAGATTGACATCTTGTTCCAGAATCAATATGTGTCACTCTCTGGCTTAAAAGCTAAGGAAAACCAGAGTTTTCTGGGAGGAAGTAAGAGAGGATGTAACATACAAGGTGTTGCTATTTCACTGTGGCTTATAGATGGTTTGAAAGAAAATTGCATTCTGTGGATAAAATCTAAGTGTATAAAGGTTTACCTAGCCGAGGATGGCTACTGCATTCACTCCTGATTTGAAATAGTCCTTTTCCTGCAAAGTTTCTCTAAGTTTTTTCTTCTATGTCATTTATGATCACATGTAAAATGAACTAAGAGAAACAAACCCATTACTGTTTAATTTCTTTCTAAGCTTATAAAAACAGAGGTTTCCAATAATTTCATAAATTAACCTATATTTCATTGTGAGTTCAGACACTGGAAGCCAGAATGAATGGCAAAGGACATGATCTGCAAATGGGTTTGGATACCTCTCTTCTACTTTAAAAATCAAAGTGCAAGAGTAGTTCTCATCACTCTTGAAATAGTCAGCTTTCTTTAGATGTCTGAAGTTCTGCTGTTAAGTGTGTGAACAGACAGAGCTTGATGAAGTTGGCTGATTTAACACCTCTCTCCCATCACCTTTCCTTAATCAAGGTCCTTTAGGTTACCTGGTGAATGTTTCCCAAGCCTTTTTACAGGAATAGATGCTTTAATATATTTTCTTTTTTGGGAAAAAATGAAAAAAAAAATATATTCATTATAAGAAAATCATTAATTACCTTGCATTAAAATTAAAAAAAAAAAAGTTTAAAAAGGGTCATAAGTCCCAATTCCTATTCTGAAAGATGTTGAAATAAATTGTACTGAAAGTAAGATTGTGAAAGAGACCCAAATCCGTAACCTTAAATATGCCAAGACAGAGTTCTGGGTAGAAATATCTGCTGCACATAGCTACCTACTGCAAATATCTGAGAAAACCAGCTTTCAGCAAGGTTTTTCCCACAGAAATTATTTCTCTTAGTGCTGAATTGCTGCATAGAAAGCAGTCTAGACATCTTTTTTTTTAGCTTGTTTCATGGTGAGTTTATCCATTTCCATGCCTGAAGACAAAGAATACAGTCCATAGTTTGGAATCTTGAAGTGAGGTAGACATTTTCTTCCAGATTATCATTAAATTCCCCCTGACAATAAAGTATTAGTCATACTCGTTTCCAGTACTCATTGTTGAGTCCAATCCCAGCTTTCTGGCTTCTGTAAATCTCATTTTTAGCATTTGACCTTTCTAAAAGTATAATTAAGATTGCATGGATTCCTGATCTTGAAAATGTATATTTTATTAGTCTGGTAAAGTTGAGTCCAATGTCGTCTGTTTGGATGTTAAATGGAAGACACCAAATTCGGAGATTCTGAAGATGACAATGGAAGAAATTAATCACAACACTATGAATTCCAGCATTGACCCAATAACTTTTAAATTCAGTGGGATCATAGAAGAGAAATGTAGTTATAGAAGTAGCAATTAGTTTTGAAGAAATATCTACCCTAGAGAAAGATTTTTGTAACTTCAGAAAACTGAGCCATATGAAAGCTTATTATTTCACTTATAGGATGCACCAAGGACTGTGGATGTTCTACTTGAGGCTTCCAGCAAAACATGTCATTCACCTACAATGCTCTGCTAGCTACAAAAGTCAAAATCAAATCTTTTGTGTTCTGGTAGCATTTTCAATGTAAGTTTTTCCATTAAAGTCAAAAAAATGTTGTCATAGAAATAACAGAAAAATGGATGTATCTTTTCATTTTCCTGCAGTGCCTCCTTCCCACAAACCTTTATTCCTTATTGCACTAGAGATATAGTGGACTCACTTATGGAGGTTACTGAAACAGCTCTTATTTTTAGACTTCAGTGATGAACACTATGAAAAAATTGTTTTTAAAATGTTCTCTGTATTTTTTATCTGAAAGCAGTGATACAGTTGTTTTTTTTTTTTTTCAGGGATACAAGTAGTTTCATAAATAAAACAGCTGACTACTCTGAAGGAAATTGTTTTCTATATAGAATGATGAAATTTTGTATATCTATATATATGGGAGCAATTAATGCTGATAATAATACTCTATCAAATAATTCCCACTTAGATGCTAGTGCAAATTAGAAATTCACACACTGTATGTTTGAAAATACGGTGAATTATCTCTGCCCTTTATTTTCTCTTTCTACCCCTATTTTATTCCCCAAAGCCAACAGAAAAAAACCTGAAGTGTCCAATTTCTATCAAGAATGAGGGAACTTCTAATTCATACAGTGCAGCAAGAAGTGTCATTCATCATTAATGAATGTGATGAAGATAAATGCTGCTGGCCACAAAAAGGAACCTTATGAAGATGACTGTGGCTCGCAGGAAAAAGGAATATTCATTTGTCTTGACTGAACATAATAGTCTGAGAATTCAGGAAGAAATAGGACATTGGGTACAGTCCTTTAAAGATATCTTTAAGACCATTTTCACTGTTACTGTTAGCATCCTTTAGTATCTATGAAAGCATTTGAAGAAAAGTCTGTAGTTAGTGCCTTTTTATAATTGCTGCATTGGACATTTTCCCCACAGAGCTTTAAAAGTCAGAAAACTGTAAATAGTTGACCACTACTTCCTTGAAACGGGAAAATAATTTTAGGTGGGTGCATGGAGGTATATTTTGAAAATCATATCATAAATTAAAGAGATCATATATACAGATGATTTGCAAATTTAGTCCATTATACATGACATTATCAGTTCACAGGGTTTTGGGCATTTTGTTGGCCAAGTCAATGCAAGATGCATCGGCAGTTTCTGATGTGGTCTGGTTTTTGGTTACCACCAAACAAAAAAAATTGTTAAGTTTAATTCACATCAAGTAATGGTCTATCAACATGAGTTTGAATGCTCTAATTTGCATGTGAGAAGTTCTGGATAGCATGTTGTTCTTGTGATAGAGATACAGAGCAGTCAAACAAACATAATGTTATTCTATGGACTAATGGCAGGAAACTGAGAGTGCACATGAATATAAAACTCTAGTGAAGACAGACTTTAGCTCTGCCTTCTTTGAAAAACAGTATTTTGATATCCTCTTTTCATTTTCTTTGGAACAGAAAGAAATGTATGTGTTCTTAAAGCAGCTCTTTCACTTGTCTGTTGGTGTGGGCTGAGCTGGGCTGGGTTGGTTGAACGTGGTTGCTGTTACTACCATTGAATTGCTGTGCCAATGACTAAACAGTTAAATCATTCACAAAGGCATTTTTTGAGGTATTTATCATTTATTTTGTCTACAAGAAAATCATGGGTTTGGGCCTGGAAAGTTAATTACTTTATTTGTTTTTCTTATTTATTATGAACCATTATGAGCATTTCTCTCAGAACTGACAGTATTGAAGCTTTTTTATTCTTTTACAATAATTATTTTGAAGCAAAATTTGGCAAGTTGTGTCATGACCATTCCTAAATAATATTCACACTCAATTGTACAGTATGTGCAGTTGTTGAAAGAAAGGATATTATTTCCAACTTTGCAATATAATATAAATTTAGAGTTAGCTAATTTCTGTTTATTGGAAGCTTGATCTCCCTCAAGAGATAGGAAATAGGCATGAGCACATTTGTTTTCTCAAATCTATTATGGAATTCTAAAAGATTGTGAAATCTCATTAAAAATAACCTTAAGTTGTTAGAGGCCTAGTTTCACAGTATTAGAAAAATAGTTTACTTTACTTTATAAAACTCAGTATTGTTTCTTCACATACAGTACTCTAATAAAGATAGCTAGCCTGGAATTAATTTAATAAGAGCTTGATTATGAGATGAAATAGCTTAGAAATATATGTTAAAATATATTTTGTAAAGCATGCAATAAAAACAGAAATCTTGTAGGTATTTTTTGAAAAGCTTGTAATAAAAACTCCACAGCCTCAATGGCTGTTGTTGGCATTTAGCATCATTTTTGGCAAAGAATAATTCAAGGTAATGTGTATTGGATGGATATGGTAGGATTCTTATTTAATGAAGGACAATATTAGCTTCCTTTGACACAGCAGCAAAGTTGTAAAAGCCAAAAAATATTTCATGCTCTATTTATCGTCTCTTAATTTTTTCTTCCTTTAAGTTCTTTATACTTCATATTTTTAATGTATTTCTGAAAACTACTTAGTATTGCTAGCCCACAACACTGATAAGAGGTATTACTAAAGGAAACATCTTGATGTGCAGCTACTCATGGAACTAAAATTGGGTTACAAGTACAAAAGTGAGTTGTGCAGGCACAGGTAAAGTATGATGTGTTTTACTTGTTTTCCTTGTGTTTGTTTTTTTTTTTCCTGTTACATTGCTAATCTCAGCACTAAATATTATTGAAATAATTAGCCTATTAGACAGACTCTTAGTTCTAGTTGGACAACAAACCTTTATTTCTGAATACATGAAACCTTTTAATAAAAATTAACTTAAAATTTGTGACAATAAATGCTTTTATTTAATGGTAGGCATTCTGTGTGTAAAAGACTTACCCTTAATAAAACCCACAAAACATACAGTTGAAAAATAATTTGAAAATAAGTTTTAATTGTGAACTTTAGAGAGTGTTTCTCAGCTTTGATTGTCCATGTTTACACAGCAGAAAACAAAGTAAGCCATACAACCCAAATGTGCCTGAAGATGTAGGCTATGAGGCATGTATGTAACCTCATATACATCTTCACTTTTAGAAAAATGGTGGTGCAATTCTTATGGTTGGCCTTTGTCAAGACTAGAACACAGGAGATATAAACTAGAAACCCATTATTCAGAATGCAGAAATAGTATTTATACAGTAATAAAAAAAGGAAAGAGAAGTCCCAATATTCATGTGTTTAATTTAATTCTAAAATAGACTTTTCTTTTCACTACTAAGAAAATATAATAATATATAAAAGATTTGTGCGACTTTAAAGGGCACTGTAAGGCCATTCAAATTGCTGTCCTCTTAAGATCCTGAATTTTCCAATAAAATATTCAAAACCATCTTACCAATATAGAAAAATAGATTTTTATTTGTTATATAAATTAGCTTTAAAAATTCATCAGTAACATATTTGACCACCTTCAGGCTCAGAAATGACAATTAAAGGTACTTTTCAAATACTTGTATTTTTCCTTGGAATATATTATAAATTGTGTATTTTTAGTTAAAGAGGAGGAAGATTTCCCCATCTCTATGTTGTATAAAAGTAATTAGCTAAGAAAAAAAGAAAAAAAAGCCATTTGTCTTTTGAACAATTACCAAATCCATTTATTTCCTCGTGTGCTGCTTGTGCCAGAACTGGCATGTGCCAGATACCGTGAAAGAAACAAATTAGAATGTACAGATGTGCTGGACCTCTTCATTTCTCAAGCCTTCCTGATAACGAGGGATAATTTATGCAGTGCTGGTCTGCAAAAGGCTCTGGGATCTCTCTGCTCTCTTAAAGGGGCCCCTCTCAAGGCTGGCTTAACCCACAGCTGGGAGTGCTGGGTACTGGGAGACAGTAGCCAGCACACTCCCTCACTCACAGGATGTCACCCAGACTCCAAATCCACCAGGATTTCACCACAGATCCACTCTGCATTTTGCTACAGAGCAAATACTCAGCAGAGACTCTTTGTGTGAGAATACAGAAGAGCACTCTGTGGGGATTTCAAAAACAAAACAAAACATGTTGATTTCTGAATTCATGGCAAATATGTGTCTGCTTAGTACCTGCTCCTGAGCATTTTCAAGAAAGCAGATATGAATGTGCTGATATCCTTACACATCCTATAATTTTGAAAATCTTGATTGCATCAATATACTGATGTCTGTGTTCATAAACTGCCATTTACAGAACACTGTTGGGATGCTGGAACAACTTATACATCTTATACAATTTACACCCACGGTTTGCAGGCATGGCTTGACAACTGTTGCTATACTGACTATGTTAACTGCTGGCCTATCATTCCCAGTCTTTTATTAAAAATGCAGTAATGTGGTTTACATTACAAAGTACTGCCCACACTGGTGACCTGATAGTCCTTTACTCTCCTTATTTCTGACGGTATGAAAACAGAAGAAATGGGCCACTCCACACCTTCTGGAACCAAACATTTTTACTGGATTCATTTTGCTTTCTTTTTGGAAATAAAAGCTAAGATAGTAATTACAACTTCAATTGGTGCTATAACAGTTGTGAGGAGGATTGCAAACCTTAAAAAAGTTAACTTAAATGGCTATTTTTACTAATTTGGGAAATAAGATTAAGAGGGTTGAAAAGCTGCAGAAGACAAAGTCTTGGGTAGTCTCAAGGCCAGGTTTGATCAGCAATTGCCTGTGTAAACAGGAAGCAGAAGCCTCCATAATGCAGGTGAAAATGGTCAGCAACCTTCCACACTGCTTAGACACACAAATCTGTGGGGCAGGATGGAATCCACGCAAGGACACTGAGGGAGCTGATGGAAATGCTCACCGAGTCACCTTTCATCATTTTTCACCAATCCTGCCTATCTGGGGCAGTCCCAGCTGCCTGGCAGTCAGCAAGTGTTATGTCATGTACAGGAAGAGACTCCAGGAGGATCCAGGGAACTGCAGGCCTATCAGCCTGACCTCAGTGCTAGAGAAGGAAGACACTTAATTTTGAATTTTAAAATATTTTTATCATATTTTTACTGTTAGATCTTTGTTTTTCTTTATTTTTTTTACTGACAATAAGATATTATATGGTTTATATTTTTAGAAGTGATTTGTTGTCTCTGTTTCCTAGTGTTCTTTAACATTTCTATCAGGGATACTTCCTTGCACAATCCTTGAGGCCATCTTTATACATTTGAGGGATATTATAGATTTAATCTTTTTCAGGAATTTATTTTTTAAAAATGAAACAAATTCACAAATACAGAACTCAATTTGAATGATAGAGCTGCTGAAAACTGTGTGACTCAGGGGAACATAAACCAAGTTTGAATTCTCTTGACAATTACAACAGGCACAAATTGATTACTATTTAATTATTCTTAACAATTAGGTAAACAGAAAGCTTTTACTAGCCCAGTTATGAATTTATATTGATTTCTGCACTATAAGCTTTCACATACTACTGTGTGGCCACTGAATGTTTTTTGTCCCATGCATTAAATTTCCATTTTAGCATCAAACAAAAGTACACAAAATTAAAATTTTTCTGTTAAAAGATCCCTCTAGGTCCTCCAATGTCAATTCTGTGCCAAGATTTTTTTCATACGAGTTAGCTTGAACAATTTCTGCAGAACAGCACTACTCTTAACTGGTACAGTATTTTAATGAAAAGTGAACCTTTAAAATAAGATTTTCATGGTTATGTGGGCTTGAACTGAAGCATTTATCTGTATTTGTAACTTCGGGGCTTATCTTGCGTTCCTGTGATCTCTAAATTTTTAAACTTCTCTGAAAGACACGGTGAGTTTGTGTTCACAGGAAATGAATAGCCAAGGACATCATTAAAGGACAAAAGTGACTGCCCATGACTTAGTTAATGGCTCTCCCATACAGAATTATAATGTTGAGAGGGGAATGTATGCTAACATACATATATAGGGCTATATGTGTGTGAATACATTTATATACATGCATGCATGCGTGTGTGTGTATAAAAACATTATATTTCAACCCAGATCCTGCCAGGAATATTCTTACACTTACTCTGACAGATATTTTATTTTCAAAATCTTAGAAAGTTATTACTAGTGAAATGTTTGTCAACTATAATTAATCCCATCAATAAAAGGATTCAGGTTAAAAAAATGAAATTGTTATTTGATATGACTAGTGTAGAGCACAACTGGTAAATAAACTTCCAAATCCTATCACCTTTTGTTCCAATTTGATATGAACTAAGCTAGCATAAAACTATATAATTTTTACTGATGAATTCTCTGTGACAGTAAAAAACTGGGAGAAAACATCTCCAATTTCCATTTCACTTTATTTTTACTCCAGAAAAATTGAAACAATTATGTCATTTTCCTGACCATGTCATGCCATATGATGTACAAAGGAAGAAGGAATCTTTATCATGGACTTTATCTTAAAAAAAAACAACAGTAAAAACTTGAATACAGAGATAAACATAAATAGATTACAACCCATAAATCACAGAATCACAGAATCACAGAATCACAGAATCACAGAATCACAGAATCACAGAATCACAGAATCACAGAATGGGTGAGGTTGGAAAAAACCACTCAAGCTCATGTAGTTTAACGTCCCTGCTCAAACAGGGCATGTTACTCAGGATCGTCTCTTTTGAATATTTCTGTGTCCTCTCTGGGCAGTCTCTTCCAGTTCATAGTCACCCACACAGAAAAGGAGTTCTTCATATTCATGTGGTACCTCCTGTGCATGTTTCTGCCCGTTGCCTCTCGTCCTGTTGCTTGGCACCACCGAACAGAGCCTGGCTCCACCCTCTTGGCACCTCCCTTCAGATACTCACAGTCATTGATGAGGTTCCCTCTCAGCCATCTCTTCTCAGGGCTGAACAGGCCCAGCTCCCTCTGCTTTTCCTTATGAGTGAGACACTCCATCTCAATCATCTTAGCTCTCCACTGGACCCACTTAGGAACTCTGTGTCTCTGTTTTATTGGGGAGCCCAGAACTAGAAAAGGTACTCCAGATGAGGTCTCCCAAGGGCTGGGTAGAGGCAGCAATAATTATTATTTAAATAACATTTTCAATTAGGACAGGTTTTAGTTCTTAATGTAAATGTTCTATGAAACTACTCTAATATGAGATGATTAAAATCCCACTTACACAGCAAGAATGAAGCCACAGTGTTACTCCAATAACTTCTGATCCATTTCAAAGGACTGTGGTTCATCTCAAGCTCTGTTTCTTTTTTACAAAATCATGGGACCATAAAAAATGTATTTTAGCAAGTTGCCATGTCTACTAACTTAATTTTTTTATGCACCTCTCTTTATGTTTCTCTATGTGTGCTTTGGTTGTTGTAATATGTAATCAACTAGCCTCCAGACATCACTATCATGATCAGTATATGCCACTGGCTTTACAAAAAAAAAAAAATAAAAATTAGAGTGTTATTAAACTGTATGGTGATTGAATTTAGGCTTTCATTTTTGACCTGAAAAAATATCTGTGAATGCCATGATAGAGTCATCTCATTACTTCAGACTTTTTCTATTTACATATTTCTTAATAGCCCAACATTGATGCTACTCTTCACACATCTCACCACCTCTATAAGACCTTTAGAAAATAACATACCCGTGTGAGAAAGAGTGCAAATCTTCATGTATACTTCAACTGTGCTGCTTCATTACAGATTTCCTGAAGAGATCTAAGTGAATAGTGAAGGTTTAAGGTTTTGTTTGTTGGGTTTAAGAAAAAAAAAATCAAGCTGTCAGAATTTTAGATCTATATTTACACCTTCAATAAAATTTTCAGAGAATTTATTTGCTTGAAGAAACTGCATCCCCGTTTTCTTCTGAATTTAGTGATATGAAGCCATTCCTCAGGGACTGGAGGATGGAAAACCAAAATTGTGAATTGGCAGAGATGTTTTGAGGTACTCTGATATAAAGCATTGATGTGAATAATAGTTGATGCACATGTTTAGCTTTCTCGATGATGCTGGTTGCCTGGTAACCAGCAAAAGGCATATGTCAGAGAGGAGTTCAAATGAAACAGATGACATCAATCTCAGCAGGGTGAGGAAAAGGAAAACCACTGATTAGCTCACCCAGACTGGTATATATAGGAATCCTGACATGTTTTCGTGTTACTAAATATCTAAGCTGATTCTAAACCTCAATTTATCACAACACTTGTGGTAGTTCTTAACTAGGGATGGCATTTGTGTCTTTGTACGGATGATTTTAAATGTTTAATTTCAGAATCTGCATAGTGTCCCTGCTCAACAGCATGTGTTGGAAAAATATTGTTTTCTTTGTTCTGCCACTGGCTGGGCAGCAGCTTCTTTTGTTTTATCACAGTCACACTCTATTTTGCATGTAGAGTCACTGGACTTTCAAAGAAGGTCACAGGACCTGCATGGGGAATTCAGGGCCAAAGACACATTTTCAAATATTATGTTGTGGGGTTTTTTCATATTCCTCTGATTGAGCCTTTTATTCCACACCAAAAAGCACACAAGGATTCCAGTAATGTTTTTAACCTTGTTTCTAGTTATTAAAAAAACTATATTTATTTGTATCTAGACATGACAAAAACAGACTAATTACAGCTGGATATTCATTTTTTCCTACGATCTATTAGGATTCATATTTTCTGTGTTTTTCATGGACAAGTATAAAATTTCCATTAGGATTTCTTTTCAGTGGTAATAATTCTACTCGTTTAAAAACTCAAAGTCATTTATCTTTTCAGAATCTTTGTTAGAGTAAATGATACTTTTTTATACAGAAAATCACACAACATTATTAAAAAAAAAGTGAGTTTAAAGTAATGACTTTATATTAATGATGTTCAAAAATTATGAACCACTTTTGAATTACATTGTCTTATAATATCTACCTTACAGTTGCATATTTAGCCTAAGCTTTTCCTCTCATTGCCCTCTGTTGTCAGTGGGGAGGTCCAGCACACCTTCCTTAGGTTGTGTCAAATTGCCATCTAAGGGTGTTAATTATTTCCATTAGCAATGAATGAAATACATAGCTCTCACTGGCTAGAAACTTATACTTTAAACATCAAATATCAGAAGGAACAAATCTACCAGTTAAGATGATTTCTTTTTCTTTTATGAATAAGTAACAATAATATCATGGGAATAACCACTTCACGTTTCAGTTGCCAATGCTCATGGCTAAATCCAGTTGCTAATCCAGAAAACAAGCGTTAGTAAACATTTCTAAAAATCTTTGCTTTTGGTAACTTACTTGCTCATCACCAGGGCATTACTGTCGTGAAAAGATCCAGCTGTGTTGTTCCATCTCTCTCGTACATGAAATCTGCTACACACAAAATTATTTTTCTTTTTTTTTACTGAAATAATTGTCTGCAAAAGTCTGCAATAAATAGGGCAGCACAACACTAATAGGTTTCTATAGTGAGGCCACTAACCTTTATTTTCTGCATATGACTTTATCTTTTTAAGTTCTCATCCTCTTCACTGTGAAAACCTCCACAAACTGTCTGTGAGAGCATGAGATTAGGATCTCAGACCTCATATCAGAGGATGTTTACAGAGAAGCTACAATGAGCAATTCTAAGGAAAGCCTCAAAGTTCTCACATCCTGGAGATGAAACAGGCTTGAAGTGTCTGTTGGTGGTAGAGGAGGTGCTACACTTGACTTGCTGAAGGAATGTTTATTTCAGATTGATTAATGGAAAAATTTAATTAATTTAAATCTATGTAATCTAAGGTTAGTTTCAAGATTAATTACTTCAACAAATTTTGAAATATTTCAAGGCAAAATGAGACATAATAAAAATACAAAGGGCATAATTTTGTTATTGGTCATTCAGAAGAGTTCACCAAATCACACTCCATCATTTGCCAGCAGTCCTGGCTAAACAGGCAGGTTCCAAAGGACTGGAGATTGGCCAGTGTGATGCATATCTACAGGAAGAGTAAGAAGGAGGATCCAGATAACTACAAGCCTGTTAGCCCAAAATTGGTGCCATTATGGAGCAGATAATCTTGAGTATCCAGCACATGTAGGAAAACCAGGGATCAGGCCCAGCCAGCTTGGATTTAGGAAAGGCCCTGAGAGTGGTGGAGAATGGTATCTCATGTAGTTGGCAGGTGATCACTAGTGTTGTTCCCCGGGGCTCAGTCTTGGGGCCAGCTCTGTTTAATGTCTTCATGGATGGTAAGGACAAGGGGATCGAGTGCACCCTCAGTTAGTTGCTGACAACACCAGGCTGTATGGAAGTGTTGATCTGCTGGAGGGCAGGAAGGCTCTGCAGAGGGATCAGGACAGGCTGGAGAGATGGGCTGAGAGCAGTGCTATGAGGTTCAACAAGATCAAATGCCAGGTTCTACAGCTGGGTCATAACAATTCCGTGCAATGCTACACATTGGGAGAAGAGTGTCTGGAAAGATGCCTGTCAGAAACAGACCTGAGGGTACCAGTTGATGGCCACCAAACATGAGACATTGTGTGCCCAGGTGGCCAAGAGGACCAATGGCATCCTGGCCTGTATCAAAAATAGTGTGGCCAGCAGGAATATGGCAGTGATAATTTTCTTGTACTTAACACTAGTGAAGAGTTGGAGTCCAGAGGAGGGCAACAAAGCTGGTGAAGTGTCTGGAAAGTGGGTCATATCGGATCGGCTGAGGGAGCTGGGATTGTTTAGCCTGGAGAAGAGGAGGGTCAAGAGGGACCTTATTGCTCTCTACAACTACCAAAAGGAGGTTGTGACAAGATGGAGTGTTGGCTTCTTCTCACAGGTGACCAGCAGCAGAACANTTTCCTCTCATTGCCCTCTGTTGTCAGTGGGGAGGTCCAGCACACCTTCCTTAGGTTGTGTCAAATTGCCATCTAAGGGTGTTAATTATTTCCATTAGCAATGAATGAAATACATAGCTCTCACTGGCTAGAAACTTATACTTTAAACATCAAATATCAGAAGGAACAAATCTACCAGTTAAGATGATTTCTTTTTCTTTTATGAATAAGTAACAATAATATCATGGGAATAACCACTTCACGTTTCAGTTGCCAATGCTCATGGCTAAATCCAGTTGCTAATCCAGAAAACAAGCGTTAGTAAACATTTCTAAAAATCTTTGCTTTTGGTAACTTACTTGCTCATCACCAGGGCATTACTGTCGTGAAAAGATCCAGCTGTGTTGTTCCATCTCTCTCGTACATGAAATCTGCTACACACAAAATTATTTTTCTTTTTTTTTACTGAAATAATTGTCTGCAAAAGTCTGCAATAAATAGGGCAGCACAACACTAATAGGTTTCTATAGTGAGGCCACTAACCTTTATTTTCTGCATATGACTTTATCTTTTTAAGTTCTCATCCTCTTCACTGTGAAAACCTCCACAAACTGTCTGTGAGAGCATGAGATTAGGATCTCAGACCTCATATCAGAGGATGTTTACAGAGAAGCTACAATGAGCAATTCTAAGGAAAGCCTCAAAGTTCTCACATCCTGGAGATGAAACAGGCTTGAAGTGTCTGTTGGTGGTAGAGGAGGTGCTACACTTGACTTGCTGAAGGAATGTTTATTTCAGATTGATTAATGGAAAAATTTAATTAATTTAAATCTATGTAATCTAAGGTTAGTTTCAAGATTAATTACTTCAACAAATTTTGAAATATTTCAAGGCAAAATGAGACATAATAAAAATACAAAGGGCATAATTTTGTTATTGGTCATTCAGAAGAGTTCACCAAATCACACTCCATCATTTGCCAGCAGTCCTGGCTAAACAGGCAGGTTCCAAAGGACTGGAGATTGGCCAGTGTGATGCATATCTACAGGAAGAGTAAGAAGGAGGATCCAGATAACTACAAGCCTGTTAGCCCAAAATTGGTGCCATTATGGAGCAGATAATCTTGAGTATCCAGCACATGTAGGAAAACCAGGGATCAGGCCCAGCCAGCTTGGATTTAGGAAAGGCCCTGAGAGTGGTGGAGAATGGTATCTCATGTAGTTGGCAGGTGATCACTAGTGTTGTTCCCCGGGGCTCAGTCTTGGGGCCAGCTCTGTTTAATGTCTTCATGGATGGTAAGGACAAGGGGATCGAGTGCACCCTCAGTTAGTTGCTGACAACACCAGGCTGTATGGAAGTGTTGATCTGCTGGAGGGCAGGAAGGCTCTGCAGAGGGATCAGGACAGGCTGGAGAGATGGGCTGAGAGCAGTGCTATGAGGTTCAACAAGATCAAATGCCAGGTTCTACAGCTGGGTCATAACAATTCCGTGCAATGCTACACATTGGGAGAAGAGTGTCTGGAAAGATGCCTGTCAGAAACAGACCTGAGGGTACCAGTTGATGGCCACCAAACATGAGACATTGTGTGCCCAGGTGGCCAAGAGGACCAATGGCATCCTGGCCTGTATCAAAAATAGTGTGGCCAGCAGGAATATGGCAGTGATAATTTTCTTGTACTTAACACTAGTGAAGAGTTGGAGTCCAGAGGAGGGCAACAAAGCTGGTGAAGTGTCTGGAAAGTGGGTCATATCGGATCGGCTGAGGGAGCTGGGATTGTTTAGCCTGGAGAAGAGGAGGGTCAAGAGGGACCTTATTGCTCTCTACAACTACCAAAAGGAGGTTGTGACAAGATGGAGTGTTGGCTTCTTCTCACAGGTGACCAGCAGCAGAACAAGAGGAAACGGCCTCAAGTTGCACAAGGGGAGGTTTAGGTTGGACATCAGGAAGGATTTTTTCACTCAGAGGGTGATTAAACATTAGAACAGATTACCCAGGGAGTGGTAGAGTCACCATCCCTGGAAGTTTCAAGAAACAACTGGATGTGGAGCTTAGTGCTATGATTTAGTTGAAATGATGATATTCAGTCAAAAATTGGAGTCAATGTTCCTAGAGGTCTTTTCCAACTTAAAGTCCATGATTCTGTGATTCTATTCTATGATTGCAATGGAGCTGGTCCTTGCTCTGAAGCACTGAGATCTTAGATGTCTGCAGTGGACTCAGTGATCCACAATCTCATTCTGAAAAATCAATGAAAAATTTCACTAGAATCAAAGCAAAGGTTCCTCTTCAGTTATAGCTTACAAAGAATATTCTAGCCTGACAAATGAAGTTGAATATAGTTAGAAGCATGGAGGCAGGGGGTATGTGGTGGGCTGAGGAGAAGATGATACTTTTTAAAGGAACTTTGAACAGGATATGGAAGTACAGGAAGGACAGAAGCACGTGGGTGACTGAGCCTAATCCTCAGAAACTGCAGTCAACTATCAAACGGATGTGTTGCTGAAAAAAATCAATAAAATGCTTTTTCCACACATAACATAAGCCATAAAATGCATCTTTTGCCATTTAGATATTGAACCTTTATCAGAACAGTTAGAAAAAATAATATTACTAGCTTCTTATAATTTATTTTAAATCTTAACACAACATTAAGGATGTTTTAAATAGTAACATTTATCAGTATATTTCAGAAATGTTCTTCATTGCATTTATACTTCTCAGTGTGGAAATTAAGATTATTAGCTTGATTTTTCCTTCAAGTCACTGTGCAGTGCTTTTCAAGTCTGTACTTGAAATGCACAACATTGTAAAAGTTTGGCTGCAAGCATGCAAGAGGAAAAATTGCTCTTCTTTCCATTAGTTTTGCTTTGTTTTGCTTTTTCCCCAATTTGGATAGTTTCTCACTGCATAAACAATGAAGGTAAACAACATTAACAAAAACAGTTTATTTGCCTTAAATATTCATTAGGTGGCCATCTTCTGAATAATCCTGTAGAGAAGTGGCCACTACTTGCATAAGAGCAGGATTCAGAATCAATCTTCTAAATTTTAAGAGCTTGATAAGATTGAAGTTTTAATCTTATTACATCAAAATCAGTGGAGAAAACCCCAGTGGTTTCAGTTAAGGTAGGAATAAACCAGTGCATTTTTCCCTCAAATTGGCCAATTTGACTGTAATAAATCTCTCTCATATTCTTAATACCACAGGAGACACTGTCACTAAGAAAAAATAGCATTTTTCATGAAAAATGTTGGTAAAATGATTATTTTTACTTTGCAGAGAAAATGTGGTGGAAGCAGCTGAGGGACTTCTAGTTTTATTTATTTTCAGAAATTCTCTTTATCTTTAAAAACTACCTAGCTATTTCCTTTTATTCTGTCAATTCATTTAGGCATTATTGGCAATGCCATCTTCCTCTAAACACTCTTTGGGAGCTCTTTGAAAGTGAGAAGGAATTCCTCCTTGCTTTCCATATCCAGACACTTTTTCTTTTCTGAAGCTGTTTGATAGCTGAGACAAGTCAATGCATCACATATGTTCACTTTTGTACTTCAAACAAAGGGCACCTTGAACAGAAAAGCACAAATGAAAAATTCAAGTTTTGACAGATGTACCTGTTTCAGAGTTTAGTATTAAATACTGACATTAAAACATGGCATCCTATTTCTTTTCTGCAAGAAGTTAGATTCCTTCACTTAGAACATAGTTATTTACTTAGGTTCTGGTATTTTCTTGTGATATTCACTTTAAAGACTGAAAAATATAAGTTTATGTATATTATTACTGAAATAAGACATTTTCTATGCTGTTCAAGTTTACTGAAACACTCCTAACATTTATCTGATTCTTCTTTTCAGCTACAGAACAGACAAGCAGGGGCCAATGGCCTGTGATGCAAACTGTTCCTATTATCCCACCAGTCACCACTGGAACTGTAAAACCATTATTTGGAGCTTTGCAGTATAAGGAAGTAGCAATATGACTTATAGGAAGTTGTAAAATTAGAAAGGGTAGAAATGCAAAAGTTCCTTTTGATCACCTAACATGTCTTTCTGATAAAATGTTTGCTGTTTGCCATTGCTCTCGTTAAATTCACTTAGACTAGAAAAGCTAACAACTTACTTTGCTATTTTCATGTTGTAAAAAATTATTGGGGTAGGATGAATAGTTCTAAAGCTGAAATTGAAGATACAAGAAGCCTGGGTTTTATTTCTTTTTTCCTCACATGTTTTCCCTCTAAATTAATTTATTTCTGTAGTATTTCAATGGTGATTACCAGACTTTTATCAGTGAATTGTCATTATGAGCAATCAACAACTTGGTAAGACTGGTAGTTCATTACAGCCAGTTATGTGTTATAGTGTATCATAATCTGGGATTGTAAATATTTTCTTCACAGGACTGTTTAGTCAAAATATACATATGATAAAAAATTACTTTCTATATCAGTACCCTAAAGAGAGAATATTTAACTTTTCCTTTAAAGTCACTGCACTCTGATTCATTGTAATTTATCAATACTTTGATATCATGGATCATTCGGTGTTTGAGAGCAATTTAGCACTTTGTAACCAAAGATCTAGTATTTTCCAATTAAACTAATAATAAACTTTGTGAAAAACAACTATAATAGGATTGCCCACCTACCTACCTACACCTCTTTGTTAATGACACCACCAATTTGTATTTTTAATTCCAAAACGCTTTCTTATTAAGACTAACTATACTCCTCACTTATCTGCTAGCCAAAGAATCTCTCTGATATCAGGAATTCACATTTTCCGTTTATTGATCTTGCCAAAGTCTAAACAGATGTCTTTTCCTTTTCCCTGCATCACATACTTAGTGCACATTTCTGCATGACTTTTCCCTGAGTCTGGGGAATCATGGGGCTTCTGGATGGAGAAAATTAGAGATTCTGTTTTGGTTCCTGGACTGTGCCATGATTTCATATCCGTGATACAATAATGAATTTAACAGTCTCGGGTTTTAAAAATTGCTGTTGTCCTCTCAATGCTCTCTCTCAATCTGTGCTAGGAATGATTGCATAGGTGAGGAGCTGTCCATGGTGCCTAATTTGAAAGAAATTTCTATTTGTCCCAGTTAATAGACTAATCTTGCTGTGCCTTGTTCATACCTGGTGGAAAGAGATGGCTTTTGTAAAAGTGATTCTGAGAAGAGTCTTATATATTAGTTCACTGCCTTAAGTCCTGTGTGGAAAAGTCTCTTCTGAAGAGGTTTGTTGTGATTATCAAAAAACAAGCTTTCTAACTTGTGTACCTTAACTATCTTAAAATTAGACAATGTGAGACTCTCCTTTTGGAGCTCGATCAGGATTTGGTGTCCTCCTGTGCTCTTGTGACATGATGGGTTTCTGGCAGTTAGGAGACAGATGTGGGAACCAAGAAAAATCATCTACCATTAAACCAAGGTAGAACTTAATGACTGTATTCTGTCTGATTTCTAAAAATTATTACAAAAGATTGTAATTGAATTTATTAAGTGTTCAGCCCCTGTAAATATTCTAATGAATTAATTTAGCTCCAGAATCAGTCACATACCAGAGGTCTCTATAGGAAAGCAAAGTTAATCTTTCAAAACACAAATATCTTCTCTGTTTTGTGAATTTTCTGATGTTTATGTCAAATGTTAATTAGTCACCACAATGTATATTTGAATCTCTCACCTTAATTACCTTAAGAAACTACTTTGTAAAACATTTTAATAAATATTTCAGAAAAATTTAAACCATTTGCAAATAATTCAGCTGAAATTAGACTTTAATTTAATCATCATGATGGAAGCAAATATTACTGAATTTTATAGATAGTCATCTTAAGTTAACTATGCTTATTTATACCTGTATAAGTATATAAAGCTTACTGTTTTTCTGCAACTTGTATAACTATCTTTGTCTTTAATCTATTCTGGATACAGTTGTGAGAATCCTCTGAATGCAATACAAAATTGCATTACAAAGCAAAGAATTGAAAAGATTGAACCACAATCTTAAATTAAGGCAAAACCACAAGGAAAGACCTCTTTTTAAGAGAAAAATTTCGGAATTATAAAATCAGGACAACATGCAGGCAAGCATATGAGTAAACTTCATGCATTTGCACATATATTTTGCATAATTTCATACAAAAATATATGAAACCAGTGATTGTACTGGCTAATAGCTTCTCATAAGCACACGTTTTCTAGGCCTAAGGCTTATTTCTAGGTGTTAAATCTTAGTCACTAGCATGTTGATTTTTGTAACATTGTGCTCTTCACCTTGAACTGCAGTAGGTTTTACTAAACCACCATATTTTAGGATTACATTTTTAATGAAACTTCATGGGCCTTTGTGCTGCTTTCATCTTGAAACACATATGTCAAATGAAGAAATCAGCAGCAGACAGGCAGGCAAAGATACACATTCAGATGAAGTAGACAATGACTTGATGAGGTATTAAAGATAAATTATGTGTAATCCTGAAGATTTTGGTACTTCTGAGTAATGAGAAACATCAGTATTCAGCTTTGCTTGAAGGAGCTGTACACATACTCAAAATTTTCCTTTCATTCCCTCATCCTGCCAGCCGTGAAGTACCCCAACAACTGCCGTGTATGTATAATTTTGAAAAGCAAAATGAAACCTGTATTTAATACTTATTTCTTTCATTCCTATAAGAGTATCACATGTTTGTATACTAGTTATTAGCCCATAACATTTTTTGTAGTGGTTTTCCCATGATAAAAGAGAGTTTTGGATATCTACAGCCACTAATAGGTACTCTGATGTTTTGTATTGTATTTCTGAAGTGGATGCAAGTGGGAGCATCAGCTTATTGCAAAATGGGTTCTCAAAATAGTTTCTCAGATCTTTTTCAGTATCCAGTTACCAGGACTTGACAGGAGAGTTCTAAGTCTGGGAACAATTTCTTTTAAGTTAATAGAAAAAAATCAGTTTCTTAGAGATTTCCATGAGTTTTGCATCCAGTCTATTTCTTTCCTGTTATGGCCATGAATAAATGGAAGGTGTATTTTCAAGACTTCAGTTCCATCAGGACTTCATACTCTTCATGTTACAGCAGACAAAAGTTAAAATAATTTCAGAACTGCTCACAAAAATTGTGGTAAGGCTTGCTTGGAGATGCACAAAGTGCAAGTGAATCCACGGAATCCATCCTAACAGGTACTGGAATTGTCACCTCACTGAGAAACATCCTGCAGTGTTACTTCAGGTGCAGTTAAGTTTATTACATTACAAAATGTTCCTCTAGAGAGGTACAGTAATTCCTGTGTAAGAATTATGCCTTTACCACATAGGACATTGTTCTGATTGACTGTTCTGTTCTCATCATAAATTAGTAGCAGCTTTAATAAGTCAGAGAATTAAATATCCAATTTTCATTCTGAAGAAATTTTGAAATTGAGCCTATCTGGAGACATGCAAGGTACAGCTGCAATCCATAAAGATATCAAAAATATGTTGAAAAGTAGAAAGCACAGATTACCCTTATTTTATTATATTTTCCCAGGTGACAACTGATTTATGCATAACAGTTCTTATATATAGCCAGGTATACAGATATATACATATATCATATGTGTATAAATACACAATTTACCATTTCTAAAACTATAGCCTCCTTAAAGATCCATTTGTTTTTTTCTGTGCTGTTATCAAAAATATATGCATTTTGTAATAACAATTTGGCACAAAATACACCATTAGGGTATATTACATGAATATCTAAGCATCAGTTTTTATGTAACCTGATAGACATGGGCATATCATCTGTCTTATTATACTCTGTGCCTCTGTGCTTTGATGGCATGTTATAGTCAAAGTGTTCTGAGTTTTAAGATACTGTGAAGTACTTCAAAGTTTTATGGAAGGGATGACTACAAATTTCCTGCAAGCAAACAAGGAATATAATAATAATACACTTGACCCTTCCCCTTTCTTTTGAAAACTGTAAGTCTAATATTTTTTGCAGTGATCAAAGTGAGAGGCTAGCAAAATATGCTTCAGGTACTCATAATCCCAGCATATCTGGGTATAATAAACAAACTTTTAATGTCTCTACTGATAGATTTATTATTTGATTTGCAAAATATAAACTGACAAAGAAACCAACTGTGATATCAAAACGATACCTAAATATGAGAGTTTGTATGCAAGTAGAACAACAAAAAGGAGGTAAGCTTATGCTTTTTCACACTTCCTTTACTTTCCTTTTTAATGCTGTCCCTACAAGATGATAATAAATATTGTATTGCAGTTTGTCTATTCAACCTGGCTTCTTCATTGTCAAATTGTTTAAATCTCAGTTCTTGATGTCTGTATGATGTCCCCTCATTACCTACACCACTAGCTGATACCACTTACAAAGAGAAGGATTAAAAATAAATTATACAGACTGTTCTTTTTTTCTTGAACTCACTCTTTTCTTATTAATCTGCAGATAAATCGTACTGCTTTTCAATTGAGTAAAATATTTCTGAGGAGCAGCTAAGTAGAGGTCATTTATATCAGGAGGGTTCCTTGTAAGAGCTTGTCCTGTGGAAGTCAATACACTTCAGCCACATTACTAAAAGTGGCAACTTCTGATCAAGTAGGAAGAGATCTCTTTCTCCTTGGAATTTCTCAGGAGTGAAGGGAAAGCAAATCAATTACATGGTACCACAGCATCCTTCTGTTGTTTAACCACATTGCAGAATATTTTTATTTCAAGACTTTTTACAGATCCAGGCACATTTTCCTAGCTATTCCTTTAATTTAGGGGAAAAAAATGTATTTTTTAAAAAGTAATGAAATGTTTGGACTAGTCAGAATTCTTTAATTTCTTTCGCTGCTTATTCTGTATATAGTGGATATCACGTTTTGTTTTTCTCACATAAAAAACCTGTCATTGGTGGAAATGTTGTAAAAGTAGAGTTTACATGTTCTGCTTTCAGGAACACTGTAAATAACCTACTCTGAAAAACCTCATGAGTGGCATTTAAGGATAATTTAAAGACCCAGATAGCAGATACTCATAAATTTGCTACCCGCCTACAGAAGCGTGAAGGGTCATTTACAGAAATTGATGAAAGTCAGCTTAAATTGAGACTTCCTTCATGTTGTAATCATTTAGGAAGAAAAATATAACTTTTTTACTAGGGCTGGTGATAGAAAAAAGACCTTTCTGTGATAGCCTTATTCCGTATAATTTTTGTCCTAATTATACAGCCCTGTTAATGAAAAACATTTTGCCATAAGAATAGTGCTTCTTCAGAATTTTCTTTAGGCTGAAAACCTTCAAATAGAAAGAAATGTAGGGTTTACCTGACAAAAGAACAAAGTAACTGTGAAACTGTGCAGCAGCACACGCAGACCTTGTTTCAGGAGAGGATGCCTGGCTCGAATGCTGCAGCGAACCAGTGCCGCACTGGAGGGTTGACATGTAAAGTAAACGGGTTTGTCACCAGGGGGAATCACAGAGAAATCACCTGTTTATGGAAACGCTGCTGCACTGCTGCAGATGCTGATTTATAAAGGCACTAAACCTGATACTATGTCAAATTTATGGGTCTAAGTCAAAGACTGTGTTCTTAAAACCACACACCTAGATTTTAGCTACCTAGGATTCTACTGCTAAAAATCACTGTATGCTTAAGGATCATCAATCCTTGTGTGGGAATAACCATCCTGAAACCACTGAGCAGCTCAACACCTCTTTTAAGGTCTTTAAGATCCTCCAACCAGATTTGCATTCTCATTTCTTTTATTTCCAGAGGGATGTAACATAATTGGTGTGCTCAGATTTTTCCTTCGTAAACATTGACATGACTGAGTGCTGTACAAGGTACACCAGGAATGGCCACACTCATTTCACTTATGCTTTTAGACAGAGCACTACTGCCGAAATTTTGCCAATAACTCTGCAATTACTGCACTAATCCAATATTTGGGAGAACTGAGTTCTCTGTTTTCCCACCTGTGACTCGATCCTCATACACTTTTCTTAGAGCAGCTCCATGATCTTTTGTCTTTAGCTGAGATGGGGTATACCCCTGTGTTCTGAATGCTCACCACTCTTTGTGCCACTTTGAGTAATAAATGCTACCAATAGCAACAGAAATAAGGCAGATTCAGACAAAAGTGAAATACTTCTGTAATTTGGTAGTGTAGTCGGTGCACAATAGGAATAAGAGAGGTCTAGGTCATGGATTTCAGTGCAAGCTTTGCTTGCATGTTTTGTGGGGCCTAAACAAACCTCAGAGGACAGGTTTGAAACTGTGTAGATGAAAAATAAATTTTCTATCAAAATGTACACTTGCAAATTTTTCTGCATTTCCTTGTATTTCACTGTGCTTGATTCATTAAACTATGGTGGTTGGACAACAGAAACTGAGTTAGTTGCATTTGTGTGTGCATGGTTGGTTGGCTGGTTGGTTGACAACTTTTTAAAATGTTATTGAATATTTTCAGATTCTGTGTGTCTTGAAAAGAAGCTGGATAGGTACATGGATAGGCACATTTAGAAAGAACTTTAGCTTTTCAGCATGCTGCTCGTATCATCTGCCTGCAGCACAGGAAATAGGTCTCATAGCAATTTTATCCCCTGATTGTGTGGCAGTCAGAGTACAAAGGTTGATATTGAGAAATGTTAAACACATCTCAGCTTCTTTTTTCTCCTAATTTTTTGCTCATCAGTTTTATGTAAACCCTGAAATGAGAATTACAATTGTCTAATTCATTCGTGTTACCTGAACATTGATTCTTCCTGGGCTTCTGTAGAGCATTTTTCTTCATTAATTCCCTCCCCTGTACTTTCTTACTGGCATCTCTTCTTTTAGCCCAGACATTTGAATAAATCACTACAGTTATCATCAGTTTTGAAGTGCTCTGGTATGGGTCATCTTGTTTTGTTCCTGTTGGAGTTCTGTCATTTCTTATAAACTCTCGTGTTTATGCAGTGAGAAAGCAGAAGAGGGTAGCTCAATTAGCAAAGATTGGTTTTGAAAGAGAGCCAAGGATGAATGTATTCCTCTCTCAAAAATAATTTGAACTGGAATATTCTTGGAGAAGATCATAAATATGTTTCAGGCAGAAGGACCTGAGGCTGGAGTTTCCATATCCCATAGCTTCTGGGTTTCAGTAAAATGAGATACTATTATATTTTTAGAGGAGGTTCTTCTATTAAAAATATCCAAATGTTTCTTTCCAGCTTAAATATAATGATATCTTTGATACAGAGGGAGCCTTTTCAAATTTTTGCATCTCAGGAAAACAAAACAAAGCAAAAAGCATTTTAGTGTTCCACCTGAAACAGTTTTCCTATATTAGATTTTTCCTTTTTTACCTGCCAACAGAAAAATCAGTTTGAACAACCCTAGATCAGACTATGGATATACTTGTGTTCCAATGATTTTCAGCATCCAGAGATCGCTTGCCATCACAACCATCTGTTCTTAAAAAAAAAAAAAGTCACCTGGAAACTTTTCTAATACTAATATATTTACATTGTGTAAAAGCTACTATATGAATGCAAATTTTTAAAACCCACAAAACAAACATCAAGTTATCAGTTTTCCTGCTGATATTATTTAAAGGTTAAAACGAGGTTGGGAGACAAAAAAGAAAGAAAGAAAGTAAAAGAAAATAAATTCAAATACTTCCAAAGCAGACAAGACTTTTCGATTTACTTTCTTCTACATTAACTGCAATAAGAAGGAACTCAGCACATAATAGTAGTGAATGCTCTCAGGAAGGGAAGATAAAAATTGTGGCAAAGCATGTAGATGTTTGGGATCAAAATTTCATGTGGTTCCAACTGTGGAAAAAAACTTGACCCTGCAGTCAACTTTTGCTTATGCTGTAGGGAGGAGGATGTTTAGTGAACACAGTCTTTATTTATTTGTCGTTCTATCATTTGCATAGAGGTTAAGTTTGAAAGAAAAAATCAGGCCATGGCTTCTTTTGGTTTCTACTGTATTATTTATCTGAATTTGGTGGTAAATAGCTTAAGGTTGTTGTGAGCTACCAAGAAATGACTCTGCAGCTTAGCTAAAGTTACATTCTTGTTTTACGTGGAATTTCACATTCAAGATCCTTCAATAATGGGCAGGGGGGGAAGGAGGGAGGGTTTAGGGGAGGAGAGGAAGGGGGGAAAGGCAAGAAATATAATAGTTAATGGTTTAAATGATTTAAATGATGAAAACAAATATGACTAAGAAAATTCTATAGTTTTTCAGTCCTCTTCTGGTCTGCTAAGGATGTGTCACAATTTGCATCATGTCATCAAATTTAAAGGTGTCCTCTGCCAGGCTTGGGAACAGAAGGAAGGCAGGCTGTGGCAACAAAACACCAGTTTCTTATTGCTCCCTTTATGAATTCTTGCAAAGGTGATATTCTGAAGTATGCACATGGAGTCATGTCTAGAGCAAGTAGCTTAAATGCAAGCTTTGCTTTGGATTACCAAATATCTTTTGTTAGCGCTGTTGAAGAGGTAATATAAGAAACCAAATCCATGTATTCTCTAATTATTTACATTCTTTTTGTACTCTTTTCCGATTGTCACTGTCCAGCCTTCTTACTCCTCCTTCTATGAGTGCCTCTGATGAGCACTTTGCCTCTATATTTAGCTTCCAAGGCAAAATTTTGTGTTGGTGCTGAAAAGCTGAAGTTGGAAGAAAACTTCAAAGAAAGGTTCCAAGTAAGTGAGGACAAGTCCCTGCAGCTCCAATGAAGAACTCTGTCTAAATCCAGAATTTTGTCAATGTAGCCCAAATATATCACCAGTATAAATAATTATTTCAAATTATCATTTGTGCTTTGCCACTACTCTTTACCATACACTGGGTATGCTTAATAAAGTACAGCCAACAAAAGAAAAAACTATCTTGTGCTTCAGACACTGATGCTGTGTCCTTAGATATGTGCCATACCATCGTCAAGATTTCAGTTTCAAAAGAAGACAACTTTGCACGTTTTGCTGTTTCAAATTTCCAAGAATGGCCAAGCTGGCACATATGCAAACCAATTTAATTCTGCCTGGCACCACAGTTCTTTTCCTGGTTCTCAAAGACTATTCTTTGAATGAACTGAACCACAAAAGGAAAGATTACTCACTACTGGACAACACATGTCTTGTCTGGAAATAAATGTGGATGTGCTTGCCAGCTGTTAATCAAAGCATACAGAAAAATAAATTCTTAAAATACTAGAGAGACTTAAATCTCAGTAGCAGCCGTCTGATCTTAGTAATACAGCCCTCTTCCCAAATATAACTCAATGCTCACAACATTGTTTCTAATCTTATTTTCATTTTTCAAGTGTGCATTTTTATAAATACATTCTTTAATCATATTCATTATAAATGTGAAAGCTCCACTTGATGCTTTCTACTCAGCTAAACCATTGCAGACAAATTGAAAACCTTTATTACACCCCTCTCCTCTCAAGAGGGCTGCTGCAGCAGCAGTAGACATGATTTGAATCACTGAGATGTTACTAGCTGTGGAAACGGAATTTAAGTAAACAGGGTTGGCTGCATGATGTGGAACTGCCACTGCCTGAATTCTAAACCTTTGTGGATCCTCTCTGTTACCAAGAACTGACACTATTTGATAAATTTTATTTAAAACTGAGTGAATCAACATTTTATGAATTTAGAATTTTTAAAATGCTTCAGTATGGGGCATTTAGATTGCAATAAAAGTTAGTCAACAGCAGAGTTATTTTTTGGGAATTGCTATTAGTTGCTATATCTTAGATTTCTGCCAGTGACTGAATTTAAATAAAAGAACAGAAAATTTAAGCAAATTTAATAATAAAAAGGGAGGTTATATGTAAGTATTATATGTACACTCAGATTCGGATGCTGTATTGTGCATAAGTAAAATAAGAAAAAAAAAAGTAAAATAAGTCATATTGTTTTAGAGCTAATATTTTTGTTAACTTCAATAAAAGTCAAGCTAAAAAAGAAACATTAGAATGAGATTATATTGATATGACCAGAATTGAACAAAAACATTTTATTAGGATACTGTTGAACGGATGGAGGAGGGTTCAGAACTCTTGTGTATGGAAATTTACCAATTCACATCATCACCAGGATGTTAGGAAAGTCTATTTATAGCTCAAGAATAAGCTAGAGTTGGTTTAGTCCTTATCAAAAATGGTGTGTAGGAAATGTTTCAGGCTACTTACAATACCAGTTTGGTAGAGCAATTTAAAAAGTTGTATTTCAGTACATATTAGTTTTTCTTGACTGTGAATGAAAAGTATGTGTATGTAGGCAACTTCCACCTCCTTAGGTCTTCCTGATTATTCCTAGCTGTTGCTGAGTCAAGTCCCAGGTTTCTGGGAACTGTGTAGGGTCTGGCAGTTATACTACTTCATGGGAATGTTTCAAAGACAAATTCATCTTACTTGGAAAGCACTGGGGGCTGCGTTGTTGAAATAACTTCGGCTTCCCATTCTTGTCCTACCTCTTGTGTGGTTGTGGCACTGAAGCTCTTTTCTGAACACAGTGATCATAATAAATTGTAAATATAAAGATAGAGAGGTTAGGTGCTGAAAAAATGTTGGATATAAAAAGATACCATGTTATTCTGCCATAAAAGAATCTGGGAAATGTACATCTGCATTTTTCTCTCAAAGTTCTTTCTATTGTGGATGCTTCTACAGAGAGTTGTTGAGGATATTGGCTATGCCACTAGGAAAACTGTGTCATTCAGTCAGCACAATGAATTTAGGAATGTAAAGCTACAGATCTGGATAAGTTTTAGTCCTTCCTCATGAGGAAGAAAAATGGTAGAAGCACTTTGTAAAAGACTTAAGTATGATGTGTGGGAAGATTAATTTCTCCCCTCTCATATTCTGAAGCTGACCTTCAAATTTGTTAACTGCTTTGACTTACTGTCAATTGTCAATGGAAAAAGGAAACCAGCAAGTGTTCTATGAAGGGGAAGACAAAGTGAAATTTAATATAATTTCTCTGTTTCCACTGAAACCCTGAAAAGTTAGGCCTTAAAAGATTCTCAGGAATGAGGACAAATGACATTTAATGTCTTTATTTATAGACATTGAAAAAAAATCTCAGTGGAAAAAATGATACCTATATAATGAAAATGCATGAGGATCATTTAGCAAAATATCTCAGGCTTGCTGGAATTAACTGATCTCGTATTGAAATACACTTTTATATCTTGTGCAGTTATATCTTCTGACAAAGCAGAATAGCAGCAAAGTAAATCACAGGAAGCAAAATCTGTTCTATAGCTCAGGAAAGTGGAACATGGATGTCACGCCTATTCATTCCATCCATTTAAGCTCTCAACACAGTAATAACTGCTGTAGACACACCTCTAAAAGCACCTTCCCTTTTGTATATTGATACAAACCATTTGTAAAGTTTCAAAACCAGTCTGTATGTAAAAAACAACTAATTGTGGTTGTCATCTCAAAATCAGTTTTTCCCTCGTGCCCACAGTGAAACCGATTACAGGTTATATAAATGCAAGTTTAATCATGGTAGCAGAGAAGAACTGATACAGCATAATAATTTTTTCATTAAAGTGTAAATGAGAAAATTATAATAGGAGTTAGTTACATAGTTTGCTTCTGCTACTCTTGGTAAATCTAAACGTGTGTATTAAAACCTGATGGTTGTCCAAGAAGCAGCTTTGCAAATCTCTTCAATTTAATCTGCTCTGCCTTCCTTTCAACACTAGTAACAATATCTAATAAATGAGATACCGGTCTCCTGCAGTCATCAGATGGTGAGAGCTCATTAAAGGCTATTGGAGTGGGAAAGAAGCTGGGGGTAGGGGAAGGGAGCAGGAAGAATGAAAGTGCAGATCTCCTGGATTACTTGTGCTAAAATTCACATTAGACTTAGCGATTGCAATATACTTAATTATCTGTGTTATTCATTAGTAGCCAGCTAAAAACACTATTTGAAAAATCAAAACTTTAAAAAAATAATTATGAAAACAATGTAAAACAAAAATAGCATATACATCAGCATTTTCTTTGGTTTGGGATTTAAGATACTTAATATATTTTTCCTTCTGGAGCTGTAAAAGGACTGTATTTGCTATTATATTTGCTATAGCTTGCGAATAAGTTTATATTTTGCTTTGACCCTATTAATTCAACAACTAAAATGTATTCAGCTGATGCTAGCTTCAAGATTATTAGAGCAATTTCAAGGAGTTGAGTTAAAAAAAATTAAAATTAATTAATCATGAGACAGGTCAGTAATAAAATAGAAAAGCAGCTGACAAAGACAGGCACTGTTTCTGTTTGCAGAAACGTGACAGGTGTTCTCTGTTGATGCTTCACCAATGTCCCTACCCATGTTTGGCAAGGGAAAGTCAAGAGGAGTTATTTGAACCCTGGTTCTTCAAATGTCCCCTGAGATTTCCTGGGTTACCTGAGGCTGATGTAAAAAGTTACTTTCAGGAGAAGTCCTATATGGAATTATGATTGCACACCGAGAAATCCAGTATTTTATCACTGCACTTCAAGAGAAAACCCCATTTATTTTCCTGAAAGACAATTCAGAAAATTTCAATTTTCTTGAAATCAAATTCATAATGCTTTTTATATAGCAGGTTAAGAAAAAAACCAAAACCCAAAATCAAAACAAAACAAAACAAAACAAAACAAAAAACCAAACAAATAACAACTAAACAAACATAAATAACCCCTTTCACAATCCTTCAAGAGACATTGGAAACAATCTGAAATACAGAATGTTCCATCTGAACATCAGGAAAAATTTATTCACTGTGATGGTGATCAAGTGCTGGCACCAACAGGAAGGTTGCCCAGAGAGGTTGAGGAGTCTCCATCCTCTGAGTTAGTCAGAAGCCATCTGGACATGGTGCCAGACAACCAGCTTCAGGTGACCCTGTTGAGCAGGGGAGTTGGACCAGAAGACCTCCAGAGGTCCCTTCTGACCTCAGTCATTCTCTGATTCTTGATTCTGATATAATGGGAGCAGAGAAAACCTGATTTCTTCTGGTATTTGTAAAATATTGGCAAGAAAATTGTTGTCATTCATCTAAGAAAGGATATTGTAAACACATGGAAAACATACAACTTGTTGTATTTGATGCTTGGTCTTGGAAATGTGGTTGTGGTGGTGAGAGACTGTCAATCTGATTTTGTCTCTGTCAGTACCAGAGATTTTTTTCTGGCAGATGTTAGGAGGAAAGCATCATGAGTTTGTAATATTAAATGCAAAGGCAAAATCTTCTGTAGTGTGTATCAAGTAGGGATTGAAACTGCTGTTTAGAATGTCCTCTGGACCTGTACACAAACATTTTCCTTTTTGGTTTGATGATGATACAGACAAGGACAAAATGAAAGTCCTTTAGCATTCTCGTTAATGGATTTGGCTAATGCATGAACAGAGTTGATTGTGCCTCAGTGCTTGTGGTTTTTCTGCAGCATGTTACATTTCATGGACAACAGGTAATTAAGTTTCATCCGTATAACAAGTTGGTCAATGTTTAAGTGCACTTTGCATTTGTATTTTTAATGGAGAGACAATTTTTCTAACCTTTCATAAAGAGAACAATGACACTTAAATGTTTTTCTTGAGTGATGCAGATAAATCTTAGCATCCAATTACTACATTAAAACAGATGTGCTAAAAGCTTGACTCTGGCTGGCTTCAGTTGGCAGCAAGTTGAGCATGTTTGAGATTGTCTGAAGGCATGGAGAGGACAAGAGAGCCACACTACTCCAGGGTGACATTTTCAGACAGAGGAATCACTCTAAATTTGAAGTCAATCTACTGGGGAAGAAGATGCAGATAAATCAACCATTCAGAAGATCACTTACATCTTTGATCAAACAGATCAGATGAAAAGAACACATAAACTCATTGAAAATTAAGTTAAACCAAAGGTAGATCATGCCAGACTAAGTCTGATTTTATCTTTGATAACTGATCTTCCAAATAGCCTAATCTATAGATACAATGGCAAAGCACTGTGCTAGTACCACATTGGAAACCAGTAATTGTGCTGGGAACTAAAGCAATAGCACAAGAATTACAGAGCAATGATCAATGCATGACCAAATGAAGTTTCAGCTATGCAGCTCTGTATTTTCCCATTTTCCAAATCTTGCTCAAAACCACAACTGCCATCTTGGAGCAAACACTGGTGAATTGTGTGGAGGCGTGAATTGCAAGACTGGAGAGATATGACTAGTGGAATTAAAGACCAGAATTGAGAGGAATAGTAGTTTTGTTGATGACATCAAGCTGTGGAAATGTTAAGCTAGAGGGTGTGTATAGCCAGAAACAGGTCAAATAGTATGTATGAGGAACTGAGTGTCCTCAAATGGCTTAGGTAGAGTAAAATGAAATTTTATAGTTACAGGCATGCAATTAAAGATTAGTAATTAGTAATAATTTTACCATAGATTATTTACTGGAAATTATTATGGATAGAAAGTCTTGATTACACGAGCTGGACACAGTACTTAGTGTAAACTTCAGGTTAAAGAAAGGTAAATTTAGTATTAGATAAAGGCAAAATTAACCTAAAGATTTTGGAAAATAGTAACAGCTTTCTGTAAGGCACTGAGAAATTTCTAACTTTGGTGCAGTGCTGTCAATTTCCAGGAAAGAAAAGGCAAGAAAAGCTTTGCTGAAAAGATGCTTCAGTTCAGCCTCCCCAAGCACTTCAGACATTGAACTCCTACTGAGTAGCCAAGTGCCCACTGTAGTAATTGGTTTCAGTGGCAATGTGAGGCCTAAATAAGGGTTAGGCAGAAAAACACCTTAGAGGATCCAATCCCAAGTTTTGTGCTTTAACAAGAGAACAGCCAAGAATGGATACATCTGCTCTTTGTAAATTCTTTAGGGACATAACACTTGTAAAGGAGAAGAAAAACACATGGGTAATGTTGGTATAAAAAGAAGTAAGTACACACAGGTCATAGATAAATCTAGGCTAGAAAAAGTTTCTGACCACCAGAAAAATAAATTTGGGGTGGAGGGAAGAAAGGACAACAACCTGCTGACTTAAATAAAAAGGGCTAACACATTTCAGTATATTTACAATAGGATTGTGAAATATACTGGCTAATAACAATAGGGCTCTGGTTCAAACCTATTTACAGTCTATTTACTTTGATCTAAAAACATCTGAGGATCAATTAATGTAACTAGTCCTAAATATGTCATGGTAAATCACTATGTTAAAATTCATCCTTTCTTGGAGCTGAGAGATATATGGAAAGAAATTTTATTACCTCTTGGTAATATCCTGAGTCTCTGTGTCTGTATAAAGATGAGTTGAGCCTTAAATGAAAGCAGTAAACTGAGGTCAAGCTTCCAAAGGGCATGTATTGATTCTCATTGATTGAAGGATCTCCTCTCAACGATTATTGAAAACATATTATAAAAAATCTGTTGTTAGCAAATTAAAATAATTGTGAATCTGGAAACATTTCTGGATTGAGTTTACAGAAGTTCTTCTCTATGTGTTATTTTCTCTTTCTGGATCAATTGCAGCATAATCAAAATAATTCTATGAACTGTAATTTATCCTTTAAAAAAATTAAATTAATGTTGAATTCAGTGGAGGAATCCCTAACTAGATCTTACAGCTTCTGTAGGGCCTACAGAATTCCTAAGGCATCACTCCTTTAATAGGTCTTGCTGGACATCTTAAAGTTTTGCCTTTAATCTGAAACAGTAAAATGCTCCCCTAATCCAGATGAGTGGCAGACACTCTGCTGCTCTGAGTTAGTTAGGTAGTACTCTTGTCTTGTCTTGTCCATCTGGTTTACACCTTCCTTTTCTTTCCTCTGTGAAGAAAGTAAATTAAGACTGTAACTTTTGGTGCTACATTTTGGCTTGGTCTATAAGGTGTGAGCCAAATACTAGAAATGTGCAGTTTGGGATCTTTTTAATGTGGTTTCTCTTTCTGTGGAAAACCACAGCAGGGAGAGGGGGAGAGAGAGAGGGAAAGAGATTGAGAGTTGAAGAGGGAGAAAAAAGGAGACAGAGAGACAGATCCTCTGCTGACTGTGGTATATTTCTGCTTTGGTTGATGTCAGGGCCTCTTCTGTTTCAAAGGCCAGCCCATGCAAACACCCTATCACAAAAACAGTTCCAAACACTTGCTGCTTTGTAGCAAAAAGTCACTCTGGGAATCATGCAAAGCTTGTGGATTGTTAGAAAACAATAAGTTAAAAATGAGTCTGAGGTGTTTATCAACACACCGATTGGGACTGAGATTGGGATGAATAACTCATCCTTTCCTGCTAAAATTTATGACACACTTTGGAAATTCCTTTGCAAAGTGGAAGTCCAGTTTCTCAGTTTGATTGTTGAAATGGTACCACTGTTTCAGATGGATACACTCGTCTAAAGGCCATATAGGGACATTTCAAGCAGGAGTTGGAGTATTCTTAGTCCAAATGAATGCATCAGTTATAGCTCAATAGCATTTTGCAAAAATATATCAGAAGTATGATAATAAGATGGAGTCAACAGCTGACTTTGATAATTTCATTTATATAATTTTTACTTTACAAAACCAAATCAAAATAGTTTTTGATCAAAGTGTGCTGCTGTCTCCAGTATAAACACATGCACATCCTTTAGCCACCAAGATAAAGGTAGTAGGACCTTCTTAACTAAAATTCTTGCAATAGTGTTGTAGCTCTCTCTAACTCTATTTTGGATTCTGATATATTTTAGTGGAGATATTTGAATTTCTCAGTGCTATTTAAAGACAGACAACTACACAATATACTTAAAACAGAATCTTTATATTGTTCTCTGAAAATAAATATCCTTTTCATTATTATTCATTTTGTAGGTTTGACTTAGTGATTCATGAAGCAAAAATTATTGGGTCAATTACACAAACTCTAAATTATTTTAAGCTTTTTATACTATTTCACTTACATGTGCCCTTCATTTTAGCCATTAACATTTGACATTGGAGCTATAGTATTTTAATTAGTCAAACCAAAGCATTAGTTTTAAATTAACATAGAATCTAACAACATTTAAATGGAATGATAGGGCTGGACCATTTACAGAAGCACTGCTTCACAAGAGAAACAAAGAATGAAATTAATATAAATTTCCAACAACATTCAACTTTTGCACTTAAAGCATATTTGCTCAGATAAATGGACAACATTTCATCTGAGCGATTAGAATTACTTGAAGAGTTTCCCCCCAGACTGAATATGGTTCTGGAAAACAAAAGATCATTGCTTCAAAAAAACAGTTTAGCTCCAGATACTCTCTCCATATTCAATGGGAAAGCAATTCAGCTGCCCTACAGTTAAACACGACCCTGCTTTAGAGGAGTTTATGTTTCAGTCTTAAAGTCAATTGGAAGCATCTGTTCTGACTAAATGCAGATGATTTTTCAATGAGGAGATTTTGCCACAGTCATGCACAACCCTCTGCTTTACGGAAGTCTACGAAGTGATTTGTTTTAAACACGTTGAAAAGTTTGTACGAGTTTTAACTATGCTGAAAGCCTTTCCTCTTCTAAAAGAAATTAAACAGCATCTAAATATAGATCTATTAACCTTAGACTGAATTTTGGAGTGTTGAGTGGTCAAGAAACATTCTAATAATGAAAAGACAAGGATTTCTGTATCTGATTGTATGGCAATAGGATGTCCCTCTACTTTGTTATCTGTAGGAACTTTCTGGAGAGGAAGTATGGCTCCCTCATTTCAGTCATGCAGTCAAGTTCACAAGGAATGAGCATATTTCCCACAGCAGTATCATATTTCCTAATAAATTCTCTTTAATAAATGTTCTTTTCAAATGATTTCAACCCAAATTTCCGAGCTGTCCCAGGGATGTGGCATCTGAGCCAAGAGCTGATGACTCCACAGAAAATCAACATATTTGGGAGTTTGCACTTGAGATGTACTTGAAAACTGGCAAAAACACCCTCAATACGGTGCTGAGGTATCCAGTTCCAGAGACAGTTGTTTTTCTGTGAACATTTGCAGGAGTGAAAAAACCTTTCAAAATGGGGTGTACTGGTACTTCACCCTGACATGGCAGTGCCCATCACCAACATTGGATGTACGAGAAATGTGGGTAGTGCTGAATGTAGTCATATTGCACTCACCAGACTGAAACATTGGGTGGGGCAGCCAGGGACACTGAGCCAAAAATCCAACACAGCTTATTACTGGAGGGGCAGCAGGAGCTCTGAACCTCTTTGCAAGCACATTCCCCCCCACCCCATTCCTCCCTCCACCAAAGAAAGTGGTTGCAGTTAAAGACCAACTCATCCACAAAATTACTCCTGTTCTTTTTTAATCCAGCTTTTGTTATGAAACTAGCTGAAGTCCAGACATATAGACAGATTTTTTTTCCAGTTTTCTGAATAAAGCCAGATGTATTCTAAGCATGCTGGGAGCAGGGGCAGAGTGGGCAGAGGGGGCAGAGAGCAAGATATGCTGCAGCCTGCTCTGCTCACTGTCCTCATTGACATAGCTTCAGGGAATATACCAAGCTTGCAGGATGTTGTATATAAAATACAAGATGCTTCCAACAAGGAAAACAGGGATATACTGGACCCTAGTTGCATTCTGAAACCTTTTAAGTGCAAAGGTGACAGATATTCCTGACCCAAGTGTCATGTTTCAAAATCCTCTGTGAGGGCACAATCCTCAGCGAGGAGGATGTAGAGTGTGGGAGTTTTTGATTATTGGGAGATAAAGAGCCAAATATTCAAATTACCCAAAGTCTATGTACCAGCTCAGCTCTGTTGCTGACTTTGTGTCACCACTTCAGCAGAGGAGCAGCCCAAGGGACCTGTAAGCAAGCTACTTTTGAGCAGCTTAAAAACTCACCAGTTGATGGCTTCTGCTGTAGAGAATCTGACAGCCTCTGATCTGATGAAGTATGACATGATTTGAAAGAAAAACTCCCTGAGGGCTTGTTTTTATCTCCATGTCCTTAAATGCTCTTAAAAATCTGCTGCTTAGCTAGCTATTTTCATGAAGGTTTCAGTAAAACAACTCTTTCTTTAAGTAAGCATATTTAGGTGGCATATCTGCTATATTAATGAGTTTCAGAAGAGGATGAAGCTTCTGCTGTTATAACTTTTGGTGGGGCATAAATTCATATTACTTATTACTATCTAACAGAAAGTCTCCTTGATTTTTATTAGCAGTTATGCTGTAGTGGTAGGTGAGTTGCTGAGCAAGAAGAAAGTGCTTTTGACATCTTAGGAGAGATGGCTGTGCTAAGATTTAAAGATAATCCCAACTTTGTAATAAAATCAGTAGAAAGACAGTTGCCTGAAAATGTGCTGCTTAATCTTATGTATGGAAAAAAAAATCTATGTGTATAAGTGCTGAATATTAGATTCTACAAAGGCAACTACATAGTCTTTTTGCCAATATTTTTTTTCCTCCTTAGTATTATGCATACTGTTTAATGACATAAGCTCTCACAGAAATTTAATGTAGCATCACACTCCAACAGGCCCTGCAGCAAGAAGACAGACAGGGGCCATCTCTGACAGCTGGAATTTATGCTGCTGTCAGTTTGCTTCTTTAATGCAAAGCATTAGTAAATATATCTTCTTTTTGCATGGCCTTTTCAATCATGACACCTCTTCCACTTGTTTTCAGGTTCTGGAAAATCCCTGAATTTTGATAAATCCCACTCGCTTGTGTCTTTGTTCACTACATATTTTTCCTAGACTTTTAAGCAGTCAAAATGTTTTAAAGAAAGTAATTTAAGAAAAGTGATTGCCTTGCCTGCAAGACTTCCCCTTCTAACTTCTTTCTTGCATAGATTTTAAGCATATTTGAATTTTTTTTCTGTGATTTGAGAATCTAAACCACACATCAAAAGGTTTCTGGCTAATATTCCCTTTAAGATACTAGTAGCCCAATAGTATAGACTTCGAATAGCACATAATCTACCACATGCTTTGGTAAATGGTCCAAATAATAAATTAGTTCTCCAGTTAAAATATTACACTCATTACAACTGCATTTTTCTATTATTATTTTGACTGTTGTAAGTTTATAGTGAGTTGTGAGCTTTTATGCACATAACTCTTCCATCTGTCTAGTAGTTCATGGTTAATATTTAATTTGCAATGGATCTGAAAATCTGGGATTAGCATTTTTGCTTCTTACATCATCTATCCAGAAACTAAAATTAGGTAACTATGCCTTTACATCTCTAGATGAGTCAGCTATTAAAGAAAATGTATTTTTGATAGAGATTTGTAGGTGAAAATATAGCAGAGGAGAAACATAAAACAAATGTGAAAATAATAAACTATAAAAGAAAGTATAATGGCAAATAAAAACCCCAGATGTTTCTATGGGAACACTTGATGACTGATTAATGGAAGAATACAGCCAAGTAAAGACCAAAAAAGGTCTCAAATAAAGAAGAAAATGAAATGAAGGAAGAAAGAAAGAATGAATTAATGAAAATCTAAATGAAGATCTATTGCTGTTTAAGCAAACATGCCTGGATTTGTATTCTATTTCATACCCCTTACTATTTACATTGGACATACTAAAGGAAAAAAGGGTTGTAGTTTTTGAAACTTCTTGATAAGGCAATAGTTATTACTCATATACAGGACTCATACAAATTAGTCTCAGTGAATTTTTCTTTCTTTTTCATTTTTCTTTCCTACTTTTAATACAGATTATTTTGAGCTTGCTGTTATTTCCTCTGCTTCTCACATAGTTACCTGTTGTCATACATATCATAGACATCATGGGAAGGATATAGAATCATGATCTTCTATAAAGTAGGTGTGACAATACCTGAGTCAAAAGTGTTTAAGAAGCCTACAGTCTTTTTTAATGTAGCTAGATTAATTTAGTAGGGAATGAAAGAGGTTGATGTTAGGCAGGTCTTTTATTCCTTCAAAATTCACTGAGATGTAAGTTCTTACAGCTAACTGAAGCACGTTAGCCTGGGTCAGGCTGTTTTCTCTAAAGTTTTCTATTTTCTATCAAGACACTCTCATCACTTTAAATAAGGTCTTTCCTGCAGAAGCAGTTTCTAGCTCTACCCAGGCCCTGTGTGCTAACATGATACCAAATTAATCCTAGGATTAGGAGATGATACTAAACTACAAATACATGGCACCTCTTTACAGGTCTGAGCAAAACTGACTCAAGGCTTTGACATAGATTTGGTCCTTCGTTTGGTTAGGCTGAGATGTATGAATGGAAAATGATCTGCTCTAGCTTGTGGCGGTATTTGACATTCACAGTCAGCATCTGAACAATATAAAATCATCAGAACAAAAATGGTGTAGACTCAAGAAGCTGAACAGAACATTCAGAGCAAACTTGCCTGTCTTCTCCTTCCCACCTCCACCTGCCCTCTTCCTGCAAATATTTCTTCCATCGCCTGGTTTCAATCCAAAACAGAGAACCGTAAATTTGTTAAATAATTGGGTTTGCTGCCAGTTAAATTAAACTAAGAACGACTCAGCTTTAGCGATGCTTCCTGTTTTTTGCTGTGTTTTTCCATGGCAATGTTTTTGCATCCTAGGCTTCAGACTCTGTTGTGTTCTGAGCTCCAGAACCGCATCTGCTTAGGAATTTGTACTTAAGAGGATAATTCTATTGTTCTTGTAATCAAAGGCCAAATCACAGTTAACCAACAGAAATAATCTGGAGTTAGTCAGAAATTATTTGTCCAGTTACTCTGACTTTTTTATATTGGCACATTTCTTTAGATTGCTTTTAATTTGCTGAAGAAAAATAGTAGGAAGTAGGCAAACCTTACAAAATTTCCTTGCCATATTCAACTATGAGAACCTGCAAGTGGGGCTTTATTATATTAAGTGGTATAGAGGGGTCTTTAGCTGCTCTGAGTTTAGCAGGAACACAGTTGTAACACAACTAAATAAGTTTTCAGGGTCCTAGGCAGACTTACGTGTCTTCTGCAGAAGCACTTCAGTTTTGCTCCTTTTAACAAATGTGATAACCAGATTAAAGCTAATTCAAATACCCTGCACATGTGAGTACATTTCATAATTACAGCATGCACAAGTCTAAGTGATACTTTAGTTTCATCCTGCCTGGCTTGTTTGCTGGAGTAGTTGGAATTCAGGTGCTGGTGGCTTTAAATAGTAGCACAATAGTAATGCAGCATGCTAGATTGTAGCAGGGGAAAAACCTGGCATTTTGTAGATTAAATGGCTAAATCCAATGTAATCTGAACACAGGACAACCCCGGGCAGCACATTATTTCTAGCAGACAGTGCTGTGGCATCTGCAACTATTTGTTTTTTATGTTTGGGGGCAGTCACTAACCACTGCAGCTGGTGTAGGAGGCAAGTTCTCCATTTCCACACCACAGGATGAGGGTCTACAGTGTGAATGAGCCAACCTATCAGCTGTTTGCACCAAAGGGAGCAGTCGTCTTTTGGACATCTTCAGGCACAGTTTTCTTTCCTTCTTTCAGCTGTGCAGAAAGAAGGACACATGGTCCCCATTCCCCATGTTTTAATGTCAGCCTTCCACTGGCTAAGCAAGTTGAGCTGCCTCCTTTTCTGGTCAGTTGAGTGCCAAAGTCAGCATCTAGGAGCAGAGAACACGGCAGAAAGAGGCTGCCAGTTTTGCTGGAAGCGAGCCACTAGTTTGGTTCAGCTTTATCACAAACTCTTACCCTCAGAGACGTAAATGTAAAGCTAGAAGTCTCAGTTTAGGCTGCCAGTGAAGGACTTTGTGCAGAGGCAGCTGACAAGCTGGCCCGCATTATCTCTGCTGACTCTGCTGTTGACCCCTGTCAGAAGGGCAGAGTCGCCAGCTGCGGGCTGTCGCAAGATTTGTCATCGTTTGCCAGTCAGTGTCCTCGCTCTGTGATCCCTCCTGCTGAGTTAGGGACTCACAATGCTGCATTCATTTGGCCTTTTTGTTGCACTGAAGCAAAGGTATTTGGCAGAAATCTACAGGATCCCAAAGTTCCTTCTCTATGAGGGGAGGTTTAACAGAGTGGCTGTTGGTATTATCACCTTGTTTGCTTTTTGGAAAGCAAGACCAAGGTATTACTGTTTTCTGTTCTCGGGAAGAAAAAGACTTATAGAGAAGGAAGAAAATTATTATTCCCTTTTTATTTTTTTTTTTTTTCACTCAACCTCTGTGTAAAATGGAGTGGAGATCAAGTTCTAGTTCACTGGCCTCTTATTTTCCAACTAAATTCATTCTGCAGTCCATGTGACATTGGTGAGTTTCAAGGGCAAAATAGTATGGAACTTGAAGTCTTAATGATTCTGTGAAGGTTTGATCTCAGAGTAACTCAACTACATTAACTCCTATTAATGGCTTCTGTGAAAGTTAACCTTCAGTGGGTTAGAACTTGCTTTACTAAAATTAAATTGAAAACCCAGTTATGCTTCATCCATTTTCATATGGATGGTTTTATATGTTCTGGTTGGTATAAACATAAACATAAACATAAACATAAACATAAACATAAACATAAACATAAACATAAACATAAACATAAACATAAACATAAACATAAACATAAACATAAACATAAACATAAACATGTGTTCAGATAAATATATATAAACATGGTCCACCCAAATTCCTGCTGGTAAATCTCTTGTAGCAATGATGAGGGATGCTGACAAAATGTAGATCTTCAAACTACTAAATTTCAGTAGTACTGTAGATTACAAATAATGGCTATACACAGCCCTTTTCATAATGACAGAAAATGCACAGCATTATTTTCATTCTCCTTTCTACTATCTGGGACAGATGAGTGAAGGATGAAAATCCCTGAGTGTTTTTTAGCATGGTGTGCCACAGTCATTTTGGCTCATTGCATAAAAGTAACTTAGAGAGATGAAAGTGCCAGGAGGTTTTTGCAAAGAGCCTATCTGTATCTCATATTATTTTCTGTCTCAGGAGGACTCCCCTGCTAGTGAACTCAACAGTTCTATAGTTTCTCCGCTGGGAGAAAAAAGAAAATGTATCAAGTCCAAATAAGTTAATTGGCTGTGATGATTTGAATAATTGCATTTACACAATTTACAGACTTTGTTCATGAAGTAAAAGTATTACAAAATTCATCTGCTTTTTCTTTTTTTTTTTTAATTCTTCCATATAAAGTCGATGCAGTATTGCTGGCAAGGACTGTTCCGTGTCCCTCCAGACCACCACAGACAGTAGTTAAAAGCAAGTTGGGATGATGGGTTAGCAGAAGCCCAGGAGAGTCAGTGTTCTCTTCTTTGCCTGTGGGAAAGAGTTTATTTTGAAACAATGGAAAGTTACCCGAAGCAGAACAGAGAGGTCTGTGATCCACTGGGTGTTGTATGTCGGTGGAAACCTCATCAAGAAAGGGCAGGTAGGGAGGAAAAACAAATAAGAATCTATAAGAGACAAACATTGTTCAGAACACAAGGAGCTTAGGCCAAGGTCAGAAATAGCCTGACCTAACTAGACAGCTGAAGCCAGAAAAAAATTAAATGTGATAGAAAGGTTCTGCAAATCAGGAAAGAAACCGCAAATTTCAAAAGCCTGCTCCTGCTGCAGGCTGATGCCTGCTCAGAGGGTAGGAAATTGAGACAGAAAGATGAATACAGAAATTATTCTCTTCTTATTTCTTATCCTGCGAAGTGTTTCTAATCTTACTATGCAATGATCAATGGTTATGGAAAACCCTGTACTGGTGTGCATGTTTGATTATACATCTTCTGTTCATATACTTTAGCCTAGAACACCATTCTGGTGGGGGTTTGGACATTTTATTTTTCCTAAGGACACACCTAAGGCTTTGAGAGAGAAGACTGCAGTCCTCACAAAGGACTCCTGCACACATTTAGCACTGAAATATCTGTACATACTGTCTTTAACCAGGGGAAGACATGCACTCTTGTAGCAACCTAGAGGCTAGCAACACTTAGTAAACTGAGACTCCATGTAATGCCATGGAAACAGCAAGATCCCAATACACCTGTAGATCTGCTCCTCCTGCTGGAAAAATTTGACTTCAGGTTCATAACAGATGACCCAAACAAGACAGGCAGTGGTTCTCATGACAACTGCATCATCTTTCGTTCTTAGTTTCTCTTGTCATGAAGGCAGCAATGCAGAAATTAAGATTGTTTAATTGTTTCAACTGAAAAGAATCTTGTCCAAAAAATTATGGCTGTATAATGATGCAAATACTTTCCTTAGATTAGTAAGTACTAATGCAATAGCATTAAAGATATATTATTTCAGTGCTGTTCAAAGTATAATGTACCAATTTATCTTAACCTAAAGTTAACAGTAAAAATAGTCCCAGTGAAGAAAATTAGGTGTGTATGAAGCCCACATACTTCTGTTTTCAAGATTTTCTTTCTGTCACCCTATACCAAGAATTTAGTTTATTTCTTTTGGTTTTTTTCTTTAGTGTTTCTGGGAAAGACTGTTAGGAATATACGAACTGAACTAAGAATGAATTTAAATAAGCAAACTAATCTCACAGAATTGTTATGCTTTCCCTTTCCTTTCTAACCAAAATCTCTTATTCTTCAATTTAAGCCAAAAATAACACCACCTTTATCCTCTGCAGCTATTTCAGTTGCCTTACATTATTTCTTGTGGATTAAATAGTCTCTGTCTTTTTACCTGCAGAAAAATTAAGGAAAAGATTTTTTTTAATACTTTTAAAAAATACTCTGTCTCTGAAAATGCACTCAGGAGTGCAACATAAAAGCAAAAGAATTTAATTCAGAAAGTGTTTTGGAGAAAAGTTTGATAACTCCAGGTGCTAAAGGCACTGTGGCCACCAGTTCTATGAAAGCACATAAATTTGTTCTTGTGAAAAGACCTGAATATCCCTAATTCTTCTGATGCTGTTATCCAGCTGTACATCAGTGTATTTCTTGAGATTCTGCTCACTGCAGTGCCCAACATTTTAAACCACCTCACAAACAAAAGAGTAATAAAAATGCTTCATGATGAGTATTTTTAACTTATACTTCAGTTGCAAACTTTCTAGAGACATTATCATTCACCTTTTAGTCTTGTCACTGGTGTGATTGCCATGAATGACAGTATGAACATTACCATTCCAGAGAGACCAAATACTTTCCAGTGGTAGAAAAGGCCTTTTTTCCCCCCCAAAACCTTGGTCCTGCAAGGTATGCCAGAGCAGGTGAAAGGAAAGTGATAGAAGGAATGAGGAAAAATTAAGAGTAGAGTATAATAGAAAACAACAATGATATAGTTTTATTGTTTTTAAGATAATAATATTAACAAGATAAATATATTTAATTGTTATATAGTGGAAAAGATAAAAACTGCTAAAACTTTGTAAAGAACCTTGTAACTTTTTCCTGTGCCTCTGTTCCTATTCAGCCCCAGCTGCTACGTGCTCATCTCTGCAAGCCTGAATAGTCAGAGAAATCACCTCTGACTGCAAAGGGACATTTTCATGTACTTTGAAAAGACAAGCTTGCAGGTGGACAGGCTGACCAAGACCTGCTCCCAAGATACATTCTTTTCAGTTCACTTTTGCACCAATTTGACATGGCAACACATAGGGGATAAACGAAAATTCACATGGTCAAACCTTCAGCATCAGTTTAATGAAAAAAGGGATATAGGACAAGATTAAAATGTTCTTTGAAAGGTAATGTCCATTTTTTTATTTTTCTGCTTACAACTGCTAAACATTTTGGGTCTATTTATATTACCTTGGATATGAATACCCTACTGAGGGGTTTTTATCTTTTCCTTTCAGACTTACAGTATTGATTAGAAATGCCTTAACCATCTCAGTTCTGAGACTGGAAGGATTCGATTGGATGCTTGACTGAATAAAATAACCAGAAAGCTGAGAATAGTTTTAGAGGTAGCAAAATTATTTTTGTACTCAGGTTTTGAGCAACTTCTATGGAGAATTGGAAAAATATAAATGTATGATGACCTTTTGACATGCAAAGGTAGTTTTGTTTTAAAGCTTTCCTGAATTAAAAGAAAGTAAGGAACTTAAGCTCTTTTCTCCTTTATCTTAATGAGATACAACTCCATTTTGTTCATCAAAATTGCACAGCTTTGCTTTCAGTACATGGTCTATTCCACTAGTTTCCAATTTCACTCTGTTCTCAGCTACTTGAAAGATGGCTACTGAAGCATGGTGACACCATCTGTGCTTTCAGAAAATAAACTCTTTGATAATAAAAGTAATTTTTATTTTGGAGACAATTGATGTAACATTTTCCATTCCACAGATAACCTTCTCTTAGAAGTCTTCTCACAGCCCCCTCAAAAATACCTGGAAAAGAAGGTATTTTATCTCCCCATCTCAGACTTATCATGGTTAAATGTCTTGTTTACCAGTTTTTAAACTGCCAGTGACTTGATATATGGAATCGTTATAGTTCTGGTTTATATTTTATTTTGTACTTAGCAACTTTTTGCAAAGTTGAATGAGTAGAACCTTGAGATAGCACTACACTATTTAGTCTTTGCAATGAAGTATAGTTGTAGCTCTACAGAATTATTAGTCCATGAATTACAGTACTACGAGCCCAGCAATATCATAGAAGGATTGAGTGTAAAATAATTTTTTGTGGATTATGATGCAGAAGAGAGGCTTAAGAACACTTGCTTAACTTCAGTTATCTTATACATATATAGGCAGATTCAATTATCTATATCTGTAACATAAGAAAGGTTAGAGTGTTTTAGTAAATATCTCTGCAGTACCTTGAAATATTGTGTTTTAAAATACTAAAAGAATTAAACAAACAGCTCTAACATCTAACAAAAATTAGCAAAGATTTCAATTTAAATTTCATTAGCCGGTATTAGCCAAATTTTCTGGAAAGATGGATTCCAAACAGTTTGATCTTATCAGCTAGTTCTACACTTCTGTTCCTCTGATTAATTTTAAAAATTCTAGCAAAAGATACATAGTTGATAAACTGTATTTCACAATATCATTGTTCAATAGATTAAATAATTGTGATATAGATGTTATATTAAGCATAATTTTTCTTCTTAATCATCAAAGTGCTTATTATACATAGGTTTTTCTCTCTTCATAATCAATATAACATTTTGTTTGTTTCCTATGGAATCAGAAGACTCATTGAAATGAAAATCATAGTTGCAACCTCCTTCTGTGGAGAGGCAGAATAATGAACAGAAGGTACAAAAGAACAAGCTTTTGGTAGAAATTTCTTTATATTCGGGATAATTATGTTAAGGTTTTCTTCTTATGTTAAAACTTGTATTTTGTTCATTGTAATAGCATTTGAATTCAGAACAATGTCATATTCAGTTTGAAAGGTGAGGATCAGGAGTTTGTATATAAATATAGAGAAATTATTCATAAAGCAGATGCATTCTCAAATGGTAGTGTTACTATAGTTACTGTTATTCCCTATACTGAAGTGAAAATATAAAGAATCACCCAGACAGTGAGAAGAATTTCCCTCAGGTATGTTTGCTTAGCCCATAGATTGTTAGATAATTTTGAGTGGATGATGAAGCTTAATAGGTTTTAAAATAATCAATACTTATTTTACATTTCCTAATTCAGTTGAGGTCTTCTTTCTGATTTCTGATGGTCAACAGATTTTCCAGACATTTTTAGCTTCCACAAGACTTCATTTGCAACACTTGTCCAATATAAAATTCTCTCAGTATAGTTGAGATGAACAGAAAATAAAGGTGATCAGTTATTTTTTTCTAAACTCACAATTTTTTTATACTCTAAAATATGAATATAACCTCTAACTTTTCTCAGTGTTAAGAAATACTATGTACAGTTATTTTTAACTGTATCACCACTGCAACATTAAGTCCTGTTATCTACCCTAAATCTTTCTGCTTTAATATAAAAATCCTACTGACACACATGTAGTAAAGGTAAGATGTAAAGTGATAGAAAAACTAGAACCACGACATAGATAAACTATAAAAGCAGAATTGCAGGATAAAGAATTTGCATTTTGGACATTCCTAAATGTCTTTCCTTTTCTAGCTTCCAGTAATGAAAATATGAACAGAACCATATTCTAGTTTAACTTTTAGGTAATTAAATCAGATTTGAATATCAGAATGATGTACATTTGTTCAGTCTGAAGAAAGAAATATTTTTGAGTGTATATAATCCATGCAAATATTTTCTAGTATATATTTTAAGAAAAGACCACATTTTTCTGAGACACACAATTTTTTTTGAGAGAGAGATTTACAGAACATGAACAATTGGACTAGTACTTTTACCAAAATTATAATTTCTCCGGATTTATTTCATTTTTATATTTAAATATTTATTACCTGTGTTGAAATGGGGGCATAAAAGTCAGAGCTGAGTCTTCTAGGAGGCAAAGGGTACAATATTGATTCTAGGTGTTGCAATGTTGATTCTAAGTTTCATGTCTATTTTCCAGTTGCTTCAGTAATAATGTAGGACTGGATGAAAATATATTTTTCTTAGTTCAGAGAAGTTTATACATTTCTGTGATGTGTTTCTTGATCTTTGACCTACTGAGAGATCTAATCCTTCACAGATTATAATGCAGAAGTCCATCTATATTCAAGTATATGTGTAGTTTTTCCTATACTTTTAATACGTAAATCAGTGCCTTTCAGCTATAAAAATTGGCAAAATTATCTGATTAATTAAAAACTTTGAAGAGGTTATCAAGGTAGGGTTTCTTGGCAAGTTATTCTTTTAAAATTTACAATCTCTAAAAATTTTGTGGTTTCCTATTTATTTAATTTTCAGTCTCTAGGCTCATTGCAAAGCAAAAAGCTACTTTCATTTTCACATATTTCCTGTGTTGATTCAATAGATGAAAGTATGCTAGCTTAGCACCTTTTCTTTGTAGGATCAAAAAGAATGAAAATTTCCTACTTTCAGTGACAAACAACTTTGACATAACTTGAAATCCTTGTTTATTAAAGGAATCCCATGAGGAAGACCAAATGTTTTTTAAGAGACCTAAACCCATCATCCTTTTGTATTCAACCTTCAACTTCTTGCTCTGCAAACTATTTTCTAGACAGCAAAGGTACCTGCTTGAATGGGTACCATAACAACCTTCAGTTTATAACAATATTAATTTTTTATTTTGTCATGTTTTATTTGCTGGTTTTGAAGACCGAGTGAGCACAATTCAGAAAAAGAGAAAGAAAAGTATGCTCCTCCCTTTTCTGCACTCTCCCTATGCTGCTTTTTGTGTCTGTGAAAGAGTGAAAGCAAATAAATAATATTTTTCACGTAGTCAATTTAATTTTCATTAATACCAAATCAGTTGAACAGTTCTGCTTCTCATAAATTTTCTACTGCTGCTATCACTGATGCAAATCCTGCAGATATTACTCTTATGATTCTCATCTTTACTTGGTCAAACTCACATTAAATTCAAAGGATGTGTAATTGAGGAAAATTGACTATAAATAGTGCAGAATGTCAGGATTTGGTCAGTGTTAATGCACTCCATGTAATAACTAGTATATTGAGATTTAAGGACTTTTTTAGCCCAAGACACTTAGGCAGGATTCTATCCAAACCAGCTTCAAATCCATCCATATCTTGAGTGGGCTAAACCTATTTCTCTCTCAATTTCTTTCTCTTCATCTGAGGAGTGTCACTTAGATGTCTCATTTCAATTCCTAGTTCCAAAGAATCCTAGGCTTTTGAGAATCCAGTTATAAAATCCTTTTTGTACTAATCCAGTTGTGACCATGGCAGAATGGCCATGCAGGTCCTGTTTTCCTTAAGGCAATGAGCAGTTCCTCACAGAGTCGTAGGCTGGTTTGGGTTGGAAGGGACCTTAAAGACCATCTAGAGCAGCCCCTGGGCAGTGTGGGCAGGGACACCTTCCACCAGACCAGGCTGCTCAAACCTCCTTCCAGCCTGGCCTTGAACACTTCCAGAGATGGGGCATCCACAGCTTTTCTGGGCAACCTGTTCCGGGGTCTTACCACCTCCCCAGTAAAGGATTTCTTTCTGATATCTAATCTAAACCTACTCTCTTTCAGTTTAAAACCATTTCCCCTTGTCACTACATGCTCCTGTCACAGGCAAAATAACAGTATAGCAGTTATCTGCAGATTTAATCTTGCAGTTTTTCCTAGGTTTTTATCTACTCCCAGGATATAGTGTTTTCCCAGGAGGTAGGAAAAAGCAAGTATAAATTCTGAGGTTCAGAGAACAAAATACAGAGCCAAACAGTTGCTCTATGTGTTACAATACTCCACTGAGTAGCATTCAGTTACAATATTTAGAAAATGCTTGAACTGTGCTACTGTTTGGATAGAGCATATTTAAATAAGTTCAAAACCAGGTCATAGTCTACATATTGACTGGGACCAGTAACTAGGCCTGCTGCCCTTTTGGATTATTTATCCACCAACGTTCATCTGATAGTTTTATTGGTATGAATTTTTATAAAACATAATATGCAAAGTTTAAAACAAACAAATGTGGGATGTTACTTATTCCTTCAGGAGTAGAAATAGTATCAATAATAACTTGTCTGGTCAGAAAACCAAATTTGGAAAACATAATTTTTTCATTTTATTATTATTCAGTGGAAAGCAAGTATTTACTTCAATACAATATTTGAAATAATTGATTTATCTGATAACAGGTGCACCAACTAGAATTATATATCATAAAATATTTAAAAGCTGAATCTTGATTCTTTCAATAGCCATCTTTGAAGGAAAATTCGGAGGCTTCAATGACCTAGAGAGATCTGTTGCATTTTGATATATTAGACAGTAGAGAGACCTAAGGAGCTTTCAGTGGAGACTGTGAGGAGTTGAGAAGGGGAAATTTTAGAGCCTTGTTTACTAATAGAAGTTGTTTGATATTGATTTAATGTAGCACAATTGTGTCATGACTCTACTTGCAATCCACAAATATTTCTTCAGGGGGTTAGGTTTCATCCTTTTTCCTTTCTTCTGTTCCCTAAAGAAGGAGTCAAATTAAAGTTAATAGGAGAATAATTTGATATTGCTCTTCATGCTTGTCTTGTAGCATAGTGTTATTTTGCATAAATGGTTATTTGATTCCATAACAGTTCTGTACATCTGCTTGGGATATTACAGGGGTAGAAGTTTAAAGCAGCTATATTAATTATCAGGGCCACTTTCATGTAACACTTCTATGATGTTTACTTTTCAAAGCCAACTAATACTTCACAAGAAACATTTATAATCTGTACATGAACAGTAAAGGTAGAGGTACCTTTGTCAAATACTCTCTATAGTACCTGTTTGTTTGGTTTTTTCTACTGTAAAAAAATATCTTTAGAAAAATTTAGTATACAGTCAAAAATAATTAAATTTTTCAGGTTCACCCATTTACTGTGTTTTGCAACTACTTTCCCTGCTACTTAGTGGTATCATTTAAAACAGAGGCATTTGGTGGCCACCCTTTCCCATACTACATACCTATATTTTTTCTTTACTTTCTACTCTGTGTTCTTTTTTATATTGTTCTAAGTCTTTTGTAGTCCTTCTTTATGATTTATAATTATTTCCTTCAGTTTGTAGATAAATTTAATGGTACCATTGCATGCATGTCTGTGCTATGTTTTCCTATTGTTGCCTGTGGGCTTTTTTGTTTGGGGTTTTTTCCTTCTTTACAGCAGTTAGGTTTATTTAAACATTTTTTGACCTTCAGAACATTTAGAAATTGTTTCTATATTTTAAAAATAAAAGTAAGCATGGAGCTTTATACATTCACCTCTTTTTTTATTCTTTCTCATTCTTGTTTCAAAATTACAAATACAAAACACAGAATAACATGGTGCAAATGCTTCTTTATTCTCCTAATAATTATATTATTCTAATGTTAGCAAGTGACTTTTGAAATATATGTAATGGATGTAAAATTATAGACATGAAGAAATAGTGGATTTTCATGAAGCCTAACAGCACATGCTCTGAAGCTTTTTTAAAGTAAAATCTTTTTTTAAGCAGAATTCAAAACATTAGACAAATTTTTGATTCTTCTAGTCTTACCAGAAATGTTACCTTTTAAATAAAGAAGAGATTGGATTTGAGATAATAGGAAGCTATGCAGTGCATTAGCTGATGTTTTGTTTTCTTCATCTTTGATAATATCAGAAGGTCTTTTCTGCATATGCAGAGAGGCAGAATGAGGACACATATGACAAACAACAAAATGGAGCTGTTTCCTTATACTTCATTAAGAAAATTATTATACAACCTCTTTTTCTTCATAAACATAACATTGTTGTCTTCATGAACAATAATTCATAGTGTGTATTAGTTCCTCTTTCAAACGCTGTTTTTTTATAATCGGTTTGGAAGGATTTTCACTGATTTATGTAGTGAAAAATTAAATAAGTTACAGAGCTTTCAGATTACTGCCTTCGTAATTCAAGAGGATTTATTACTAAGAACGTTTCTGTGAGGAAAATAACTCAGCCAATAAAGAAAAATGATTGCTGAAATCTTCGAAGTACATAAATATCAATGTAGCTGTATTGATCAGTACATTATATAAAAGAATCTGAACTGGAAAGCAGAGTACACATGGCATTCACTAAAGAGCTATCCTTATGGGTTTTACTGTAGAAAATTTTATCTAGAAAAAGATCTGGAACATCAACAGCAAATAGATCTGGAAAAAATAATTAAAAGCAAGATACTTGGAAGGAAATGAGTGGATATATTTCAAGAACATGATATATAAATCTTTTTACACACAAATGAATGCTCTTAACAAATGTTCTCATAACAATATAGATGTGGGTCCCAGTCATGAGGGTCTGTTCATTCAGAGATTAGAAGAACTTGGTATTCTGAATGAAGAAGCAGCTTAATGTAGCCATAATTTATTATTGAGATATTGTGTGCCTGTGAGGAAAGCAAGAGGAAAAAAGTACTTTTGAGATTACATCAACAAAGATAGGCAGCTGATAACCTTCAGAAAACTGTGATGAAAGGGACGTGCCTGTCTGATTCTCAACACCCGCTGGTTGGTGTAGACATTCCTGGCAGTATGAGGAACTGTAAAATGCACTTTGGAAGAAGTTGTTTGGGTTCATAATATTAATAATTGCTTGTTCTAGAAAAAAAAAATTAAAAGTTAGAAGGAGGAGCTTACTTTTAGAAGAACATTCATGAAAAATGAGATTCGTGTTATCAAAGCTGGTGAAGAATTTTAATTACTTGTAACACAACAGAAAATAAAAGAGACTTTTAAAATTTATAAAAGTTTTAAAAGATTTGTTGTTTTGCTAGCTGATGAGATACCAAATTGGTGCAATATGACTCCTTGAGATGGCAAATTCATCTTAGGGACAGCAGAAATATTAAAAATAATATTTAAGTATGGATGAAAGGTATTTCATAAATTTCTTTTAAAAATATCTTGCTGTTGCTCTTCTTTAAAAAAAAAAAAGTTTTGGAATTCAGGCAAATGAGGAACTAAACCAAATGCAACAGGCCTTACAAACAATGTTGTGTTTTGTAGGACTGGAAGTTTTATCTGTGTAATATTACTGGTTGACTTCATCAGAAGAGGGAATAAACTGTCCATGGATCCTGGTTTGTCATTTCAGACTACCAGGGGCCAAAACGGAACCATAAGATTTGAAAAATTTGAAAAATATGGTCAGAAATAAAGAGGTCTAAGCCAAATTTCCTTATATAAACTGCTTCTCTATTAAAAGAAACTGAATGAATGCACAGTTACTCTTGTGAGTGACAGAACACAAGAGAAAAGCAAGCTCAGGCTTTAAAGTTTAAGAAGTGTCAGCCATGTATGTCTTTCTAAATTGAAGGACACTACAAATAAAAAAAAAAGTTGTGATGAAAGTTTTTTTATCCAGTTTTTTTATCCAGTACACAGTGAGTGATAAGGGATTTTGCCTTTTGGCTCTTGTTAAGTAAGCTGACTTCCAAAGACATGAATGTTCCAAAGTACATAATTGCCTGGAAGACACACTGAGGAATCTCAGAAAGCCAATTCAAAGTTTAGAAAAAATAATACTCAAGCCTTAGCTAATCTATCTAACATGTTTTGGGTGGACACTAAAAACTTTGTAGTGTTTTCTAATGGGCAGCATTTCTCACAATCTCCCATTGAGCAAATTTATCCAATATTTATCTGAAGCAGTCTAACACTTTACAGATGACTTAGCATGCCTTTTAGCATGTTCAACCTCTGTGAAGCAGTGTTGCATCTCATATAAAGTCCTGCTAACTGAATAAGGAGTGTGCCATTGGGTAACTGCATGCCTGAGCAACTTGTGAAACCCTTATTTTTCTAGGTGTGTACTGGTTTAATAACTGATCTGAAATCGAGCTAATCTCTAGTAGAAATGTAATAAAGTCCAAGCAGCATTTCTAATTCTATGGACCTGCTCCAGTGGTCTTTCAATTCATTGCATTTCCCAACAGGTTTTGTACTTGAGTAAGTCTTTATACGCACAATCATAGCATTGTAAACATTTTATCAAGATAGTGAGAAATTTCTTTTCTAAAACCTTTCCCAAAAGCTGCATACCATTATTCTCATTGCAAAAAAAAAAGAAGAAAGTACAAAACAGACAAGTTAATAAACTAGTTGAACTCTACAAAGGGAATTGTGGACTCACATAATGCAATAAAAATTGGGATTTATTTTTACTCCAGTCACATGCTTAGACTTGCATACTGCAGTTTAGAGTGGCACAATAATATTAGTACTATCTGAAAGAGAATGCTGTTAATGTGAATGAAATTAGTGGTGCTTTATGGTTATATTTGCACAGACAATTAATATCTGTATTTTATCACCATCTAGTTATTTAAAGGGCTGTGATTGTCATTATTCTGTCTGTAAAGCAATAATGGTTACATGAGCCATTAATAGTGAGAAGTTATGAGCAGTTTTTTCAGCACTCACAGAAAGGCTGACCTTCAAGAAGTTGTTCTAGCTTTGGACAAATTAAGAAAATGGAGTCCCATATTCTCTCTCCAGCAGTCAACAGTGAATGTCCACAGAGGAGCCTAGGAACAAGGAAAGCACATAGGAGTATTTCTCCAGAAAATACTTATACCTCCCAGCAATTTCTGGCTTTCTGGAGCTAGAGAACACATCTTTGCATTTAGCAACCTTTTGTACATTTTTCTGTATAAATTTGCCCTTGAAAAACTTTATTTATTGCATTTCCATATAAGAATACTGATTATGCAAATGTAACTTTTTCACAATAATAACTTTTAAATTACCTATTGGTCAGCTAGGAATAAATTCTTCAGAGCAGCATATTCTTAACTGTTCCTCCTTTATCATATAAGGCAGGAATTAAAATATACAGCTTACACAGGCTATGCACAAACATATTTTTGCCAAGCTGGCCAGAGTGATATAAAGCATTACTGTCTCCATCTGTTCAATTACTACTTCTGCATTCTGAACACTATGTTATTAAGAAATCTCTCCTTGTTCATAAAACAAATTAACTTAAATCACCCTCTCTAGTGATTAGTCTGAACTTTTTTATTATATGAGATAATATATTGTGCTCACACTTTCATTTATGGCATATCATCTGTGTTATCTAAAATCTCAAGCATAGAAAAGACTGTAAAGGCTTTGACTAAAACTACAAAAGTGACTATCTGCAAGTGCAGTTTTCCTTGGTTTTCTTTATGTTTTTTTAAAAATTTACAAATTTTAAAAGCCCCAACACTTTTAAGTAATAAAAGACAGAGCGTTAGTTGCTTCTGGAAGTGTGTTGCATGGGGCCAAGATCTGAAATATAGAGTATTAAAGTAGGAAACAGGATTATTCTCTGAAAATTTTATCTTTGTTCTATCTATACAATGAAGAATTACGTGTGTCCTTTCATGACTAATTCAAGTACACCAGTAGCCCGACAAAAAAAGCAAGATAGCTTACAAATGTTATGAAATCATCCTGGCTTTTTCTTCGCCTTCAGAGTGATTTCAAAGATATTTGAGTTAAGGTTTTAGACCAGAGCCATTAAAATTGGTTTTCACTAGGAAAAACAAAAGGTATTTTTGTGAGGTTTTTAATGGTTTTCATGAAGTTTCAGTTTTTTGTTAACTCTTAAACACTTTCAGAGCCAGTGATACCTCTGAGGGGTGAATGCTTGCTGTTGGAATGAATTAACTAGAAGAAAAAGTTCTTGATTTGTGAATTTGACTTCACATTTGACGTCAATACTTGGTGTGGTTAAAGACAAGACATTGTTGCACATTCTGTTATTTTAGAATTTGTTTTCACTTTTGAGGTCAATTAGAATTTAGTCATTAGTCAATCATATCTCAAAAATCACAGGAATGCAATTTATCTTTGACCAATACAATTATTCAATTCTGATTGCATGAGCAGTTGGGTTTTTAAAATTATTTGCTGGAAAATGTATGTTCAATTTTATATAAAAAGAAATGTGCACAAACAGAGACACAGACACAAATTTATTGCCACTTTCATGTACTTTCAAAAATTTCTTTTATGTTTTTGCTTAGCCATTTTTCCTACATGATAACACTAAAAAATAGATTAAAAACAAAGTACAGAGATACTTCTATACTAATACATCTAAATGTGTGTTAAATATATGTTAAATAATTTAAATTATTTTGTTAGTGCTTTGTATGCTAATGCTGCAGCACATTTCTTACTAAATTCTGTCCCTGACTAACCTTATTTTTACTGATCTCCACAGTTAAGTAATGCTTCAGTTAATCAATTTCTATTCTACATTCCTTCTGGGTTTACATAATCTTTTTCTTCCTCTGTATAAATTATTAATTTCTGCTTTATAAAAGCTTTATTGTGTAGAAATCTGAAAATTTTATCATATTTTCCATTAAAAAAAATCTACAAATTCCTAGGTTAGAGTTTTTATTCCCTTTTAATTTGGATGCATTAAAAATAATGGTAGAGATGGTTTCAATTACAATAGAAATTTGATTTGTAAATGTGCTCTCTCTAAAGGAAAGGTGTTAGAGGAAATTTAGAATGGTCATTCTTAAGGCAGCATTTTTCTTCTTGTATTCCTCCTTTTTTCTTTTTGTACAATTGAAAAATTTTAAAGACAAATTTTTCCAATTAAGAACATGCTGAATAAATGACATTGAGAAAGGTTAATGTTTCTCTACAACTTTTTCATATAATGAATGTAATATCAAAATTTATTCATTTTCTAATGCTGATTAACTTGAAGGTGCTCTGATCTGAGTAAGAGAGGGTGGAAGATTGCTCACAGGTTTTTTGTATGAATCCATCTTGGTCTGTCATTGTCTGTATCTAGGAGTGTACAGTCATCTTGAATAAAAATAGAAAAGTGATGAGTTTGGTGGACATGTATAAACATTCCTCCCACATCGAGCCTCCAGCTATTTTATGAAAAGGCAGCTCACACAACCAAATGAAGAAATACAATTTTTTACTATTTCAGAGTAAAAGGATTTTTCCTTGAATTTTCCACAATAGTACTATACTTAAAAAGATTTTTTTAAAGTGGTTTTAGAGGAGAAATGCAAATCTGTATAAGTAATAAAGTGAAAAAGAAAGAAGAAACTGTATTGGGTAAGAGTGCAAAATGCCAAAGGAGAGAGGCTGCAATAGAGATTTTTTTAACTTATGTGATCGTATCCCCATATTTGAACATGGCTCCTTTGGGAGTCAGAATTTTGAATTGTCTCTGATAATTGCATGTTAGCATACCCTTCTGGTATCTCCTGCTTCCAACTGAAATCTCAAGGGATTTTTAGAATCTGCTGTTACATAAAAACAAAACAAAACAAAAAACCCCAAGCAAAACAAAGAAACAACAACAACAACAACAAATCCCTACAACGAAACAAAACCCCAAACAACAATAAGAAAACCTACCAGAACAGTAGTTTGGATTACTATTTTTTTACTGAGATAATTTCTTGAAGACTTATTAGATTATCAATTGAAATCCACAGCATTTATGAAACAAATGGTGACCATCATTTTCTGAATTGTGTGCCAGGAAACATCACACCCAATGTTACTGTTGCTTCTCTGTGTAGTTTTAAAAATGTAGACGTTTGTCTACCTCGTTGTTCCTACATAATATATAACACTATGTGGAGAAGGAGATCTCAGAACAGATTTTTGATGTCTGTTTCACTCCTCTTAGTTCCCAAATCAGATGCAATGCAAAGAAGAAGCGTCTGGAGCTTATTTTCTCAATATAAGTAAAAGATTAGAAGTGCAGTGGGACACACAAAGGGTGGCTAAACTCAGCTGAGGGTTGAGTTAGCCTTTGGAGCTGAGTAACTGTAAACATGGAATGGATCCAGGTGTCTGTCACTGACGAGGAATAGCCTTTGTCTTGGATGTGCATACACCTGTCTGGGAAATGTCAGATGTAGTGATTTGAAATCCATCAAAATCACAAATTTATTTTATCAGTAACAGAACGCCCTCAGAGGAGAAGAGACTTAGAAATTAAGCATTTATTTACCTGTTTATCTTACCTAAACTATTTCAGCCATTGACTACAGTTGTAGCAGTTCACTTAAATCAGTAATTAAAATAGTTCAAACATACTTTTCTTGTTCTGAGGACAACTAGCTTAGATAATGGTCTTGTGTGTACTGCACCCTGGCAAATGTTCCTCATCACTCAACACCCCAAGTAATTCCTAGGTATTGTCTGAAAGAGTTGAGGTTGGCATAAATCAAATATATAGTAGGGACTGTACTGGCAATTAGCAGACAAAGATCATCTTGCCCTGTTTTATTTGGCCCACCTTGACCCACCAGTGCAGTTGGTGCCGTAGCATGGCTGCTCTGGACAGAGTTCTTGGGTTCTGTTTTATTCTGTAAATACCTCCTATACCCACCCCGGATTTTTGGTGCCACTTATTATGAGAAGTGACTTTTTTGGTTATTTGTTAAGCAACCAACAGTAAGCAAGGAAGCTTTTCATTGTACCTGCTGCATTCAATATGTTCAAAGTGAGCAGTAAGTTACAAGATCTGACAGTGTGACTTTAAATAGGCGCTATAACTACAGTTTAGCTTGATATGAAAGTCGGCATCCTGTTTTGCTTCACTAGTTCATGAGCCAATAATCTTTGTTCTAAGTGAACGTAATGGTTTTGTGTAGCATCTAATAGAGGACTCTAGTCCCAAGATCAGAGAAAAAAAAGCATGTAAGATGGAATCCATCATTATATCATTATACCATCATATACATTAAGTTTAAAAAACAGCTATCACCATTGGTAAAACAATCAGGAGGAGCACTCCTGTTCACCCATTCATTTTTCAATTAGTAACTTTAGACCTGGAAAATAAAGGGGACAATGTAGATGTCTTTTAAAAGAAGAGGAGGAAATTATATGAATTTGCTAATTTTATTTAAACATGCAAGTGAATCTTGAAAGTTAAAGATTTAGATTATATGATCATTTAGCTTCTCTGAAACTGAAGTTTTTCACCCTGCCCAAATTGCCACTCCTTCCTTTGAGACCAGCTATTACAGGTTTCAGCCTAACAAAGCTTTCTATCCCAACCTGTCTTTCACAAAAAAGAGAGAGAAAAAAATATTCAGACCATCTCTCAGTCAGAGACATATTAATTACAATTATAACATGTAGAGGGAATGAAAGCTGCTTGCTAAATTCATAATCTGCTTCAGATGTACGTGTATTAAGATTCATCTAAGAATAATTTTTTGCCCTTCTCTGATGGAACATTGAGTTCCTTCACTTACTCAAATGTGAGCTGCCTCATTTTAACACAGAATGATCAACCAGAGTATGGGTATGTGCTTTCTATTTATATCCTTGATGTCATTCATCTGTTGATCAGAATAAAGCCATAAGCCATGAAGTCTATCTGTTCATTTTACCAGATACTCTCAAATTTGAAAATGAGATGGATTATATCTTACTTTATCAACCAAAGGAAAAGAAACAAGATAGATTTTTCTATTAGGCATTTGCAATATGGTGTGATAAAACCAAACTCTACTTTCATGAAAGTTCATTTTTGATTTTTATTACAATAAAATAGTACTGCCATCCAAGCAATCTTTTACATACAAATAGCCACAGAAAGGACAGAACATCTTGAAATACAATGATAGGAATCCCTTTTTCAAGTAGTAAATAGTCGTAAATACATAGTTCAGAAACTGGAAATGCATTCCATACCAGTGACTGCATGCATTCAGTTAGTTTAGTTGTTTAGTAGTACTCTGAGCAGCAGCTGTAGAGACAAAATAAATGTCAGTAAAATCTAATAAAAGCACACAAACAGCAGCAGTTTAGAAAGAGCCTGTTCAGCAGCTCACAGCTACACTCACACTCACGCTTACAGTCTCATTTATAGGCCAAATACAAATCATCTGTTTTTACAGAGCATGTTCTTGCCACATTGTTCTCATTATTCATTTCTACAGAGTCTTGTTGGAGCAGCCACTTCAGCCTCAAGAACTGGGAGGGGATCTGATAAATGTGCATAAATTTATGAAAGGAGGGTGTCAAGGGGATTGGAGCCAGGCTCTTCTCTGTGGTGCCAAGGACAAGAGTCAAAGGGCAGAAACAGATGCACAGGAAGCTCCACCTGAATATGATGAAGAATTTATTTACTGTGTGGGTGACCACACACTGGAACAGATTGCCCAGAGAGGTTATGAAGTCTCCGTCACTGGAGATATTCAAGAACCATCCAGAGAAAATCCCGTGCTGTGTGCTCTGGGATGGCCCTGTTTGAGCAGGGAGGCTGGACCAGGTGACCCATTCTGACCCATCCTTCCAACCTTACCCATTCTGTGATCCTGTGATTTCCATAAGTCTTCTATAAGACATTTACTGAGTTTGATTCACTTCCTATGCAATTATTAAGTAGTTCTAGTAGCAGTAAAGTAGCAGAACTGTCATTTTCACGTGCTACTGTGGATATTATTCTTAATGTCTATCTGTATCCTCAGGTGCTTACTTATGTTGACTTGGGCAGCTGTGAAATGCTCATTTAAGCCCTAATTTGGTTGTAGCCCAACTATGATGCTCCATCAAAGTACAAAACCAGAAATTCAAATAGTCTGAATTTCTTAACATCAGAAAAATTACTGCCCCCTTAGGAGTGGTAGTAGTGTATATATAATTTTAAGGTACCTGTTTCAGAAGGGTGAATGGTATAGAGCATGTCAGCTCTTCATAAGAGCACAGTATCTGGAACATCTATATGTTTCATGTTAACTACCCAGAACTTTCTCTCTGACATGACAGTGAAATTCAAGGGTCTTGCTTCTACATCTGATAGAGGACTTTCTGGCAAAAAGTATTTTTGCTGAATTTAATGTATCTGAACTTGAACTTCTCATGGAAGCATGGTAAAGCTTTCAGTAGGTCAGGTAAAATTGGATTAAAATATACATTAATTTGGATTAAAATATACATTAATCACATTATTCTGTTTCGAGAAAATGAACAGAACATTATATAATTCAGTCACTTCAGTATTTATTGGTTTGGATATAAATTATCTTTTCTTTAGATCCACAGATATTTGCACTTGTCAATACCATTTCTTTAGTTTCTATTCTGACAAAAACAGAAACAAACAAATCCCCCACCAGGATCACAAATCATCCAGACTAAACCATTTATCTGTATCTTTTGAGAAAAGAAAATTGGAACACCAGACAACAGGCCCACAATATGACTTTGAATGAACATATGCAGTATCTCAGAAGGCAGTTTGAAGCTAAGCCTTGAGAAGAAGCAATTCCAGCCATTATTTGATCATTTGCAATTTTCTTCTTTGTAAAGCAGAAGAAGTTAAGGGTGTAAGAGAACTTTCCAATTGCATTTTCCACTCCCACTTTATTTCCTGCAAACATGCTGATAGGAACATAAAAGGAATCTGTATCTTTAAAATTGAACTTGCTCTTTTTTGAGGAAATTATTTTGAGAAATGCCACTATAACTGCCAGTTCCTCAAACATATGCTCAAAGACTACCGGAAGACTGTCTTCAGACTTAGGCTAACAATCATAAAATGATGCTGCAAAGTACCCACTTGTGTTTAAACATGCAAACAGTCATTATACATACTTTCTGACTGTGGTTCATAATATCTGTTGGTTTCTGAGCAAAATTGTAGCCAGTTAATAACACATTCATTCTTTATAATATGAAAACCCAGATGGGAGAAGGTTTCTCTCAGTGATGATTGCCATTGTGTGCTTATTAAGTATAGCAAAAAAAAATTCATTAATCAAAACATAATTTGACAAATTCTTGATTATACCAATATGACTAATTGGAAAATAACAGTCATTCAGGAAAAAAAAGGTACAAATTTAGAATATGACTTTGCATATTTGATTGTGGTTAATAACAAGCTCAATATAAAATCAAAATAGAGGCTTTGGAAAGCTAGATAATTTGTGTTAGACTGCATCAAAAGCAAAGGTATGTTATGGTAAACAGTGATAATCTATAAGTCAACACTGAATAATCAGAATTTTATCTCTTCAGAGATTTGCATCATAACTTCAAGTGCTCAAGCAAAAGACTGCAAGTGTTGTGGGATGACCCTCTCTGGATTCCAGCTGCCTACCACGAATGTGTGTCATTGCCTTTCTCAGCTGGACAGGGGATAGAACATACATTCAAAGTCTTGTGGGTCAGAATAAGGACAAGGAGAGATCCCTCACCAGTTACTGTCATGGGCAAGACTCAGGTTTGGGGAAATTAATTTAACAACAATTAAATCAGACTAGGAAATGAGAAATAAAACAAAATATTATCATACCTTACCCCTGTCCTCCCTTCTTCCCAAGCTCAACCTCATTCCTTATTTTCCTTAATTCATCCTCCCAAGAGAGTGGGAAATGATGACTGTGGTCAGTTGATCACACCTTCTCTGTCACTCCTTCCTCCTTAGAGGGAGGATTCCTCACACTCTTCCCTTACTCCCTTGCATAGGAGACAGACCTTCATGAATTTCTCCAGTGGGAGTCCTCCCCATGGGCTGCAATTCTTCACAAACTGTTCCAGTGTGGGCCCCTACCTCAGGCTGCAGTCCTTCAGGAACAGGTTGTTCCAGAGGGAGTCCACCATAGGGTCACAACTCCTGCCATCAAACCTGCTCCTCTACAGGCTCCTCTCTCCATGCAGCCACAGGTCCTGCCATCAAACCTGCTCCATCATGGGCTTCCTATGGGTTCACAGCCTCCTTTGGGCACTGACTCGATACAGCGTGGGATTCTCCATGGGCTGCAGATGGATCTCTGCATCCCCATGATCCTCCATGGGCTTCAGAGAGACAACCTCCTGCCCTGTGGTCTGTAACATGGGCTGCAGGGGATCTCAACCCCAGCACCTGGAGAATCTCTTCTGCCTTCTTTACCATCCTTGGTATCTGCAGGAGTGTTCTGCTCACATGTTCTCATGCCTCCATCCAGGCTTCTCTGGCACACAACAATTTTTTACCCCTTGTTAAATCTGTTATCCCAGAGGTGCAAACACTGTTGATGGGTTCAACCTTGGCCAGCAGCAGATTCATCCTGGAATCAGCTGGCATCTGCTGTTTTGGAAATGAGGGAAGCTTCTAGAAGCTTATCAGAGAAGCCCCCCCGTAACTCCCTCGCTACCAAAACCTTGTCACATAAACACAATACAGCAAGATATTGCTTCAAAGGTTAATTGTTTTCTAAGAGTTAATCACAGTGACATTACTTCTGCATGTCCCTACTGATACACAATATTACAGTATTTTATTTTTCATTAAATTTGTGGAGATAAAATTGTCTATTTTCAATTGAAATGTTTTCATTATTGTCTGCAGATTTGAAAAAGTGTTCCTTTGGTGTATTTAAAAGTAATAGGCAAGGGATTCAGTAAACTTGCATGGCTACTTTGACTCCAGTGGTAAAATATAGATTATTTGGAGGCTATGGGTAAGAAGTGATTTCAAAAACTCTAAGAAAGAAAATAGTCAATTTAATATTATAAAAAGTTTATCCACAAAATTGTCTCAGTTTTATTGAAAGAGTAATTGTACATTCTACCATTTGAACTGATGATATTTTCATAGAATCATACAATAGAATATCCTGATTTGGAAGGCATCTGCAAGAATCATCAAATCCAACTCCTGCCCCTCTGCAGGACAGACCCAAGATGTGCCTGGAGCATTGCTTGAACTGTGTCAGGCTGGTGCTGTGACCATTGCCCTGGGGAGCTGTTCCAGTGCTCAACCACCCTCTGGGTGAAGAACCTTTTCCTTATATCCAACTTAAACCTTCCTGAGACAACTTCAGGCCATTCCCTTGGGCCTTGTCACTGATTGCCAGAGAGAAGAGATCATCTCCTTGCCCTCCACTTCCCCTCCTGAGGAAGCTGGACACTGTGATAAGGTCTCTTCTCAGTCTCTTTTCTCCAGGCTGAACAAGCCAACTGACCTCAGCTCTCCTCGTATGGCTTTCTATTAGCCTTTAATCATCCTCAGAGTCCTCTTTTGGATACTTTCTAGTATAAGGAAAACCTTTCTACGTCCTAGAGAAAAGAAAATACAGATGCATTCTCAGGTCTGTATAGCTACATTTAAGTCTGTTGTGTAGTGTGATAAAAAAACATTTCTGGGAAAATAAATTAAGCAGAAAGACACAGGAAGAAAGGTGATGATATTCTGCTTCCTTTCACATTTTATCATTAAGCATGTTCTCTCAAATATGATCTCATTTAGTACTTACAAGAGAAATACTGATTATTTCTAGTCATAGATTATGAAATTCATTAAATTAAAAAACGTTCAACTGTTATGCTTTTAGAGTATGTAATTCATAAAAACTTTTCATTCTCCAGTGTTGTTTGTGATCAATTAAAAAATGGCAACTTAATTTCCTTACATCTTCCTGTACTTTGCAAAGCGTTCTCAATGTGGAAAAACTGGAAAATGGTTGGAAGGATTAAGGTTTGGTGTCAAAGTCATATGAGTAAAATTGTCTAGTTTACTTTTTTTTTTGTATTTTTATGAATATTATATGAGGTTATGGAGCCAAATTTGCCTGTTTTTTCACTTCAAAAAACCCCCACAGAAGCCTAAAATCAAAATAAAATCAGACTTACAGCAGTGGGGCCCAACCAATGGTATCAGAGTTTTTTTGGTTCACTGAAAAAGTAAAATAATTTTCCTATTTTTTATTGTATCCCTTGACTTTCTTCACCTTTTTTTCCCTTCTTTTTTCTCTTTTTATTTGTTTAATATATTTCTAAGTACTATCACAAACCACATAGAGAAATATTTCAAGCAGGATTAAAAATAATTGTTAGTTAAGTGTATCAACTCTCTCAATATGATGCACTCTCTGTGGTAGGCTGGCCTGTCTTAAAATTACTTCATTCAAAAAATCTCAAAAAACAGAAGATTTGAATTGATAAATTCTTAAACAACTAAAAATTGATTTAAATATCCCCTTTAGCAATCTGAAAAAATAGCTGTATTTCATATGGCTTCACTTAGTCTCAGTTTTTTGTTAAGTATGGAATCCACAAATACTCTTCCGAAATCCAGTTTCTTATAAATCTTTATTGTGAACTTGATTTTAAACAAAATGCAACCTAACAAAAGATTCATTGCAACAAAAGATCAGCCTGAAGCATGTGCACAGAAAGTCAGTGTTCTATGAAAAATCTGTTACTTACATCAATAAATTGGATTAATGTGAAGATTTAGGGCCTGTATAATTTTATGTTCCTGTAATGCCTATACATTTTCTTACAAATAGGCACAAAAAATGTGATGTGTCTGAACTGTGAGCATAGGACAGCACATGGGATTTTTTGTCTTTTATTTTTATTTTTTAATTTTTTGATGCCTGTAGTTATGAACAGACTTCATTCTGGTTATTAAGAACCCTCCACCTGTTCCTATTGAACTGTACTTCTACATCCAAAATAAATGCTAGCCTTGTGTAAATTATTTCATAATGAAAAGTCTTCTGGAGAAGCTTTTTGGTTGAACATCCAGAGTCAGAAACATCACATTATTTATGCATATAAAAATCATTAGGTCTTGTTTTCCCTATGCAATGTTTAGATTGTGTACTTTTTCCTTTGATTGCCAAAAAACTTTTGGAGACAGGCTGGCCCTTCCTGTGTATCAAATTAATTGCTTGGATGACTACACAAAACATATTAAAAAGTGTAAAGAAAGAGTGTGTCATTAATTATAAGGATTAAAGTTTCAGAGGAATTGAGTACATTACTGTGGATTATCAAAGGCTTTCTTTTACTTTGAAATGGATTTTCATATGCCACTGGAAAACAGAACTTGTAATATTTCCCTAGTTCTTATATTACTTTTTTAAATAAATTAAAAAAATAAAAGAAAAAGAAAAATTTTAGGTGACATGAGGTTTGGATAATAGGTATTGAAGTTTTTGGAGGTACAGAAAATTTGAAGAATTAAAGCATATTTCATTTGGAAACCTAAAAGATTAGAATTTTGCATGCAACTTTGCAAATAATTAAAAACGATAATATTGTTAATTCTTTGATGAATTCATGCTAATGGATGAAAAAATTTTTGAAGCACATTCTGAGATCTTTAGACCTAAACTGACCAGATATTGCAGGTATAATACTGCTAAAATTGCCATTATTAACACAAAAAGTACTTCCATTGAGGATTTGCTGTATTTATCTATTTTTTCACTTTATTTTGACTAAAATCAGAGAACATAAATTACTGTGTGAAAATTACTTTACAATTTTTTTTAACTTCAAACCCACTTACTTTTAAGTAGATGAAAACAAGTGTATTGTTTTTTTAAGAATTTTTAAATTTGGGAATTTTTATAAATTCCTGAGAATGAATATTTTAGTTCAGATATTTTTGACAGAATCTTTTGCTTCAGATTTTTCTCTTTTTTTCCTAAGATTTTTTGTCAAAAAATCTGTCCTTTGCTTACCATATGGGTCCTTCACTTATGATCAGAACATTGAAAACCAAAGCTCATTTTTCCAGGAATTAGAGCAAAGTAGTTGGCTGTGGAGTACATTTTCCTGGTTTTGAAGAATCAAATGAAAGCACACAGAGAGATGAATCAAATAGTTTTGCTACTTATTTCACTGCTACAGAAGAGGAAAATATGATTTGATTTTGTTTGGGTTGTTTTGTAGATAGGAAAAGAGTTTGGTTGTCACCTCTTTCTTCTTTTCTGATCTACAGATCCAAACAATTAACATCTAATAATGACTCTTTTATGATAACTTACTATTGTTAAGCCAGTTAGTTGCTAAAACTGTGAATTTTTAATTATTCATATAGATAATCTGATTAACAGAATGGGATTTTTTTTCTGAGTAAATCTTTGGTCACTCTTATTTCTTCGATAAAACTGTACAGAATGATGTAATTTTTTAAAAAATATCCTTTTTCTTAGAAGAAAAGTATGAAAGAAATCAATATAAACCAAACAAATTTAATTCAAAGAGGAAGTTGAAATACAAATTTTTTGAGGAAGGGAGCAGAATACAGCAAACCAACTAGCCTAGGCCCCATAATAACATATAATCTTACTGAAAAAAGTATTTCTATTCTATTCTGTTTTCTACTGAGGAAAGGGAACATCTTTCCACTTTCACATAAAAAATTAGATAAGATTTTTTTCCTAACAAATGTTATAGTTTTCATTGTAAAACATGTATTAGATAGAGTAATAGATGGGCCTGACACTTTTCATATATTCTGGTATTCCATTACACAGACAGTTACTATGAGGAACAATAAACCTAACAAAAATTAGGTCCTAAAGTAGGTCCCCAGGGTTTTTTCTATATGTAATTGTTTGACCAAAGTAACAGAATAAGAAACCAATTTAATTGTTATCTTACAAGTCTGAGCTTGAATGTTAAAAGTAATAATTAGAATTTGTTTCGTGAGTTTGTTACCAACTTCAGCAACTTTTAATTTACTGACCACTCATTTCCATTGTCAGTTCTAGTATTGGAGTGCTGACATTTTGCTTTGCACAGGAGAGAATCATTTTTAAGGATCTCAATAAGAAAAACATGGACATTCAAGGCTGGTTAACTGGATGGTTAAGATGGAGACTGTAGAAAAGGTGTTGGCAATCTGGTGTCCCTTCTGTGGCTGGGAACCCAGCTGTGTCAACCTCAGATGAGTCCTTCCTCATAACATGCTGCTCACATCCCATCTGTAGGGAGGTTCTCAGCCCCAGTGTTCTTTATATCTTTACAGCATTCTGGCAAGTGAAGAGATCAATCAGTCTTGTGTCTGTACAGTGCTGAACTTTCTGGATGCAGTGTCCACCCAGGGCATTCTGCTTCACACAGTTCCATGGGAGCAGACCTTACAGGAGGGAAGTACAGGTAGCATTGTCACAGGCAGCACATGCTCACGTCACAGTTTGTGCTTGAGTTCTCTCTCAGCCCCTCACACAACACACAGGTCTCTCTAACCAAGGCCTTTGGTCAAATTCTGACTAAATGCTGCTTGAAATCACTGTCTCCTGCAACATCTTCCATGGTGGCCCATGATACATTTGCCTAGAATAAAAGCTTATCCCAAAGGAAGCCTTTCTCCAATGACACATCTCAGAACCTTTTGCCAGGCTTAGCTTTGCTCCTATTCATTCCCTTTCTTGACAGCTTTTAATAAATATTTTTTACTTCTGTCTTTCAAATTTCCTCACTGTTTGCCTGGAGTACCCCGTGGTCTAAGAGATTATCTGAAATGCTTTAGCTAAAGACTGTTTTCATCTCCGACCTGCAGCCGAAGAAAACACTTTCTCTGTGGGAATTTAAGTTCATACTTTACTCCTGTATGAACCCATAAATGACAGATGCCAGCATGGGCATGTAGTATATGTACTGAAGTCATCATATCACCCAAATCTTTTTGAATTTCCAGATCTTCTCTTTCTTTCCTTTTTTTTTTTTTTTCTGTTTTCTGTTACAAAATATCAATAATTTTTCTGTAAAAATGCATGCCCATTTATAAGATTTTAATGAAAATATGTTCATTCAGCCATACCATCAGTTAATTTTCTCTGGAAGACTTTCAGTGACATAGATCTAGTAAGTAATTGGAATGACAACTTTTAAGGAAGGGCACAGCTAGCAAGAGCACAAAAAATAGATCCTTCTTTGATGCAAGTGGGAGAGAGAGCTAGAGTCCAGATATTTCTGGGAGTGAGTAAATGTTACCTCTAGTGTTCTAAATTAATATTCTGGTATATATGCTTGGTTTCTTCTGTAACAAAAACTGTTGCAGGAGAATATCTGGAGATGCTCCTCCAAATCCAGCATTTAAATTGGAGTGTTCATAACTACCTTCTGCTGAATTTCAGGTGAACTTCAGAAAAATAATTAATTTGAGGTTATGGAGAAGTTCCCTTGACATCTTATGACAGATATTGTAAGCAGTTTTGAACATCTGGTTGTCTTTATCCATGTCCTTTCCACGGTGAGATCACAGCAAACATCCTTTTTTGTGTCCATTATCTGTTATACCGAAAACTTACTGAATTGTCACTTGACTGTAGACAGAAGCACACTGCTTGTGTGATCACTTCAGGTCAAAACATATTCAGTTACAGAAGGAATTTGATCCGTTCTTATTGGCAAATCTGACCAGCTTTGACTAAAGAAGAGTAGAAATATCCAGGTATCTAGTAGTTCAAAGGAAGCTGGTTGCTATATGTCAACTTCTCAAGTACAGATATATCTCTGCATGATACTTCATAGAGGTAAATAAAGCCTCAGCTTCCACTTCTAAAACCCAGATTGTTTCTCATTTCCTGTGCATCAAAACTGTAGGAGCAGAGAACAGGCATCTGTTGTCCCTGAAATGAATCAGTTCCACCAATGCTGACTGAGGTACCTGTTTTGCTGGTAGATGCCCGACTTTTAAAGGCATTGTCAATAGAATTCTGATGGGAACTGAGCAACAGAAATCCAGGTTTAGATGATGACAATAGCTCCTCAAGACCCTGAAAGCTGTAAAAATAGCAGGTCCTGTGCCCTGGCATGAAGCAGGCAGCTCATTTCGTTATATCATTTTCAAAAGATGTTTTACAGGCCAATTTCAAAGGTATATTTTACTGCTGTTCCAGACCAAAGAAGCAGGGAGGAATAGAGAGTTCCTGCCTAGTCACCTGTATTATTACCTATAATCTTCTTTAGCTGACTATTAGATTACAAATACTCTGCTACATACCAGCTCGCTCTTACATTATGCCACTAGGCTGCAACATGTTGAATACTTGATTTGATGTTCACATTTTGATTACGGCAGAAGCAAATTAATCTAGGCTGACTTAATTGGAAATTCATACACTTTCCCAGGCAAACTCTGAGACAGGTAGTATAAATGAAGCTGCTTAAGGATTTTCTGACTGTAAAATTGAAAGGGAAAAAAAGACAGTAATTTTAGTAAGTTACATAATGTTATAAAATAATAGAAAATGAACTGTCATCACCTCAGTCTTGTTATATTTTAATTCACAGCTGAAATGAGCCCAGACTGCCTCATTTATACCAATCAACCTCCTCCACTTCATTCCCGAGCTGAGTGGTTCAGGAAAACAGGACCCAAGTTTAACCAATGCAGAGTAAAAGAAGTATTGACAAACTTTTGTCTCCAGAGAATTCCTTAGAATTCAGGACAGCCAGCTGGGGGATACTTTCAAAAATGTATCTCCATCCAGTGTGGTGCAGAATAATTGGAGAAGCTTTTCCTGAGCCTCTACTGTCTAAGAGTACATGCTTCAGGAATTTTAAATCTGATTAATTCATTAGTGACCTCTTCCATGTTGCCATCACCATCCTCTTTTTTGACGTAAATGTGTCATTCACTGTTGACAGGGAAAGGCAATAGACTTGCCATATAAATGTTTAAGGAAATAGAGAATGGTCAAGTAGGACTAAATATGCATTTAGATTATATTAAGTATTAGTTAGCACATGCCCAGGAAAAAGCTAGAAATGGGCAAGAACAACAATACTTGCTAATAGTAGAAGTAAACTTTCCCACTATTTTTAACTCAGAATCTTCCTGAACAGGAATGGCAAACCTGGGAGAAGGTCGATGATCACAATTCTTGTAGCTTTCAGTAGATTTCCTTTTAGATTATACAGGAAAGGCATCTCATGACAGCAGTGGGAGATGATAAAAACATAAGTGTCATTTAACACTTGAAAAATATGTTTTTATCATATCCAGAGACTGCCTATTGTGTGCAATAAATGAGATGAAAGACAGTGAGACAATAAAACAAAACAAAATATGACTTTGTTATGAAATAAGGTATGAACAAAAAAAAATCTGGACTTATTTGAATAGGAAATGTTTTTATTCAGAATCCATCTCAAAACTGCCTTACAAAACAATAAAAAACCACCACAATTGAAACACTGAACTTTCATCAGTCTTCTAACTTTCGTACCATCAAAAGTGCAGTATAAATAACATGAGCAAAGGGATTGTAACCTTAAGCTGCAAAAAGTAGTTCAAATTTGTCAGATTCAGATGTTTAAGTAACATTTAAAAGAGAAAAATAAATTCAAAATGTGTCTTTTATCCTAAATGTGAAATAACATTTTTTTTAATTTTTTTTTTCTCTTTTTCTTGTAAACACTGCACTTGGTATCTCAAGTAATTATTTGTTATTATATAAATCCAAATAACTTTGTAGAAGTATTGGCAAGTCTTAATCAATGACCATGTATAACTTTAAACTAAATATGGTTTTTATGGGAAATAAAAACCAGGCTGTTCTAAAATAAGCTGTGTTTTCCCTTGTGTTGGGAATGATTTGAAATTATTAACAAATTTTTAAAGTAAATTATTCTTGTTATGTTTAGCTTAGCAATATTGTGAAAACAATTAGATAAAAGTGTACTATGGAGAAGAGTAAATGGGTAAGAGTAATTCAAAGAGACAGGGATGCAAAAGTTTTAAACTAATAAAATTATATTTCTTCCACCTCTCCCCTATTCAAGAGTAGGTGCTATAGAAAGGAGCCAAAAGGATATTTAACATGTGTTTCTAAACTTTAAAAAATATATATGTGTAAATAAGTTGAAAACAGTCACTTTGGAGGTTTATTAGAACACCGCTCAAACTTATGTGACACAGGGTGGAAAATAACCAGCAGTTAACCAAATTTAATTTCATCTGAACTTCATTACTTGCACTTGTTATACATAATTTTGTTTTACTTGAAGTTATCTGAAACAAGTGTTTAAAAGGATAGATTTTCTGAATTTTGAGCTTTTCTTTAAAAGTATTGCTTCTTTTTTCTGTATTTTTTAAGTTCCATTACTTTCAGCAGAGTATAGCTCCTTTGCTTTCCAGCAGGCTTGTTTTCTAATTAGCAGAGAAAACATAAGGGAAAATTCCCTGGAACAGAGACAAGGCAGAATAAAGAAGTTTTAAGACATTCACATTTAATATCAGATTGAATAATTAATAATTTTAAATTACTTTTCATGCTATAACAAGAGTCTCAACATTTTCCTTTCTCAGATAATTTTGCCTAAGGATTCCAGTATTCTGCTATACAAGTGTCCGCAGGAGCTAAACAAAATCTTTTAATTCCTTCTAATCTTTTTTAATGCTGAAAGCACTAAACTGGACAAACAAAACCCTTTAGTTGTTATTAATCTGTTTCATGTTAGAAGTCTGTATAAATACTTTCCATATCAGTTTGTCAAAAATGAAGTAGTATCTAAATTTATTGGAGGTTAATGAACCTTTCCTCCAGACAATTGTTTATAGCTGTGGTTCTTCTATAGCTCAGTCAGAGGGCCTGGAATATCAGCTAGGATGTAATTTTATATAACTAATAGGTGTCTGCCACTAGAGGGATTAATTTTTCTCGAAGATATCTCTCTGCTGACTTCAAAAGGACCCTGGATGACCAGGTTGTCTTAGAAATCTCAACCAATCACTGTTTTAACGTGTTGGAAGAGATAATCTAAATATTAATTTTATCTATGCACATCAAAAGAAAATGAAACAACAGAGAATATTTTCATTAAATCTTGCAAATGATGGCAGCCCCTTCGAATGGGCAGCAGGAAATGCTGTAGTCCATCTGGCTGCTCCAGCTCCTGCTCAGTAATACATCTTGGTGCAGTGTCACAGTTACTGGCTGTGTGTGTGTCCACTCACACCGTGCGGGTCGTGAGTCCGGCGTCGGCGGGGACTGCCTGGACTTTATAATAACCTCTGTGCCTGGGCTTTGGCCAAGAATCTGTAGAACATTTCAACAGGTCTTTCTCCCCATCTGGTGTGTTAATTAACCTTTGTTCACTCACGGGCTGCTTCTACTGCTTAGCATTATCATAAGTCTGAGGAGAATAAAAATGCTAGCAGTGAAGAGAGGCCAGGGGCTGCCAAAGATACATTTAAGTTCCATAAAAACATGATGAAGGACACTCACAATAAAAGCTCTGTCAGTGTAGTTTTATCACCACAGTCTGTCACTGCTCCTGGTATATAATAATGTTGAGCTTTTGAAAAAAAAAACCAACCAAACAACAAATTGAAAAGAAAAGGCAATTTCATTTCCATTTGGAAATTATTTAATTTTGCCACCAAGCAAGCTTGGATGAACTTGAAATTCAGCAGACTTTCACAGGAGCAGCTGATATTCCTGAAAAGTGAACACAGAAAGTCGAAGATGCTGCAACATTTAACTCCCTCTTTAATTTGTCAGAAATTTTGCGAATTATTTTCTAAGTCATTCATAGAGGCAAGCTGAATAAGGACTCATCACACAATAACCTGTGTTATCACATAGAATTATCTCTAAGGTAATTCTATGCATATGAATAAACAATAAAATAACTATAGTATTCCATTTCTTTATAATTTGAAAAAACCAATAACTATTATATTTAATTACAAGTATAGAAAATAAATACTGATGTGTTGCCAATCACTGTGAGAATATGGCCCATTTCAAGAGAGTATTATAAAAGAGAGCTTTTACATACATAAGGGATTGCAACAGGAAACAGACTAATGGTTTTTGACAAAAAAAGAAATTCTGGTGCTAGCTAGAAATATAATATCATATACTTTGTGTTTTAACTCTAAATATTTTAAGAAAAAAGCACATTAATTTTAAGGAAATACATAATCAAGCACTGTTCCACACCTAGGCACCGTGCAATATCTAGGCTAGAAAGAGCTGAAAATAGACATTTCCAGTAATATTCAGAACACCTAACTTTAGGTGATTAAATAAATCCTAGATTCAGAATCTGGTCACACATGGTGCATATAACAAAGTAAAAAAGTTCTGCAGAGAAAAATCCTAACTTGGTTTTGTAATGCCATCTGTCACATTCTCTCACTCTCTCATTCTTTCTATTGACTATAATGGGAAAATAAAGATTACACTGCTAATTTCATCACTTCAGTAATTAAAATTATATAGAAGAGTGCAAATCCTGGAGGTTCAAAGGTGTCTCCAAAGAAGCATTGAAGAGCTTTTGTTTTCATTCTCCTGCAAAATGAAGATTTTTTTTCTTATAAGATTTATTCTCATTAATACATATAATGTCTTTTCCACTTGACTCCATTCAAAAAGGAAAATGCCAAATAAAACAAGTAAATTTTTTTTAATATGACAGTAGATATTAGTGGCTTAATATGGAAGTAGATTCTTCAAGAAACGAAGTATCTTGCATATTCACAGAACAGAAAGGTTAAAATATTCTTAGGAATGACACATGAGACTACAGCAGAAGTTGAACAGTGAGCAAAGCAAATTAATACTGAAGCCTCAAAGACTTAATGTCATTGCTGAGGCCCAAAAAGGAAGGATCAAATACACAGACACAGACACAGACACAGATACACATATATATATATATGTATGTATGTATGTATGTATGCATGTATGTATGTATGTATAAATATGTGTGTGTGTGTATATATGAATATATATATACAGTATAAGGAAAAAAAAATGGTAAATATTATATGCTTTCTTAGGAGTGAGAGGAAATAAATACTAGAGTGTATTTAAGTTCCAGAAACAATTTCTAAGTTGTATAATGTTTTCAGGGAAGGCATATTATGACATTAGAGTCCTTTGCTATGCAGAGATGGTGCAAGGGATGTAGTCATTGTATGTATTAGCAGGCATGCAATTGCATAGATATTGCCATGGTGCTAAGGAAATGGGGTAGAAGGTAGCATGTGCAATAAGGATCTCGTATTATATTTCTACTCAAATTTTTTCACACTATTCCTTTCTGCTTGTTTCTTATCTGTAAAATGTCAATTTTTTTTTCCTGCACTCATTAGCATAGGTAAGAACTAGTATATGACAGTGAAGTATTTTTAAATCTAATTTTTTTTCTTATCCCCAAAGTGTATGAAATTTAAAACAGAAAAAAAATAATTCAGACATGGACTTGTAAAATTTTACATTTAATGTAAAACTGTTTAGTGTTACTGACATGCAAGAGAGTAGATCACCATTCCTTAACTTTTAAAATTTTTGTTTAATTAGTCTGGCACAGAGATTTACCTACTACTGAAGCTGGCTTGGGTGAAAAAGTTCATGTCTCTGCAATGAGGTCTCACAGGCATTTTTAGACCCTTGAACTCTCCTCTTTCCTGAACAGATCAGATTCTGTGTAGCTGATACTGAGTTGACAAGAATCAACACAGATTTCATGAATGTGCTTCAGTTTTCATAGCAATGGAGAAATTTTGGGTAGTGAATTTACAGGAACCTGAAGGCAGAGAGTCTCTTTGGGTATATTATTTACATTGCAGAGAATAAAGTAACAAAGGCCAGTATCTCAAAACTACTCTGCAGTTCTTCACATCTATGTAAAAAACAATAGCCTTCTCCACTACTTCAGAAATAAATATATCTTTTTTTTATCTGGTTCTTTTTCTTGCCTTTTTAACTTTTAAAACAAGAACTGTCTGATATAACATTAAAGAGGAATTTACTTTATGAACACTCAAGTATAAACAGATGTTCTTTATGTCATACCATAAAAGAAATAGGATTAGTGCTTATCAGATTCTGAGGGCAGCATATTACAGAGATAAGTGTCTTTCAATACCTTTACAAGACATTTTGATATAATTATCATAACTCTCCATCTTGTTTTGCACTTACAGAGTCACTTACTTTTGTACAGGTATAAATTTTTTCATTTTGAGGTAATTTTAAATATTTTATGCCTTGGTTGGCAGAAGAATATTTCACTATATATCAAAGAATAGAGAATTAAATTAAATCTATTAGCCATTTCCATTAGTCTTAATCATTGTGACAATAGATCTTTTATTTCCAGACTTTGTGCATGATTCTAGGAAATATGAGAATACTTCATATCTAGAATTCACTGCATGAATTTCCCATAGCACATTGAAAACTTTCAAAAATAAAATTAGGCCAACAGTGTGAGGAATCAGGTGTTTTCCCATTACATTTTGTGTCTTATGGAAGAAATCACTTAAATCATCCTCCTTTTTAGTTGGAACTTTTCACTTGTTCTCAGGAAATGACATGCCAGCTATCCTTAGTTTTCCACAGTTTGTGTTAATGATCAAATAAGGATTTGATCAGAATTTAGCATAGGAATAAAATGGCCTATTTATTTTCTGAATAAATTTTTCCTTCAGAGATGCCTGCAGCTCATCTGGGGATTAATGACATAAGAGAAATGGAATTAATGTAAACAACGAATTTAATAAAATGTATATAGACAGCTGCTAAAATGGTGAGATGGGGAAGGCAGCACAGGGACTCTGCTTGCTGCTCTGAGCTGCTCAATCTACCACCACTGCTTTAGTATTTATTAAGACATTGTATTACTTATTAGTTTTACTGCAGTACTTGGCAGAATGAATCTCCAGGCATTCAGAGTCTCTGAACTATGATTATTATAAATAAGGAGTCAACTTGAACTTCTCAGCAGAATAGAGAGCACTGATTACAAACCGCATCACCTACTGCCTTCCCTTTTCCTGGAGTGAGGAGAGGCAACTAAAAGGTGATACTGAATAAAGAAACTGGAGGACTGGATGGATTTGGGACTCCAGTTTTGCTTCAGGAAAGTGAAATTTAAAGGTTGTGATTGCAGCTTCCTGGACAGGTCTAGCTGATAAGCAGTGGTTGCCCTCCCTCTGCAGAAGTTTTCTCCCTGACAGCTGAGTAGTAAATGTTTTGTTTAACCTCTGTTTTTTGGCCAAGTAGACAATGGGATGTGAACGAACACTTTATTTTACAACTTTGTTGCTTTTAGATTGTTAAAAACTCCTGTATGATCTCAGCAATAAAGGGTAGAAAGTATTTTCTGTGTTTTATATCTCATGTCTCAAGGGCTTGAAAATTACACCAGGAACTCAATTTGGGATTTTTAAATAACTGTGAAAAGGAGAAAAACTATGAAGTGGTGTTGAGCTGCTGTACAAAGTCTCTTTTAGCAAATTGCTTTAAGAAAAGGAGTGAGGCAGCAGGAAGTTTACAGAAAGGATATGTTTTTCTGATTAATTTTTTCAGTTTCCTTGCTGCTGTGTTCCCTTCTGTTATGATGACTATTTTACTTATAAAGAAAGTTTCCAGTATTTCCAAAGTCTGAAATAAGCTTTTTCATGTAATAGAAGATTGTAAAAACAATTAACAACACATGAAATAATGTCTGCTGTACAGCAAGCATAATATATCCTAACTACATTTCAAAATAATGCATTTTTATGATGATGATTACTATTATTTATTATGCAGATTTTTTTTTCTGTGGTTACCTAATCTGTTTCAAATGAGGAATTAACTTGACCTATACCCTGTGCTCTGTTTTATCATATTAATTTGCAGATAAGCTTACTGGGAAATCTGTGGGGTTTTTTTTTAATAGCAAATACATAAATAGGTTGATGAAGTATAAAGTATAAATAAAAAAAAATTAGTTAGAATAAAATTAAGCTTAATGACATAATTCTTTTCTTCAGCTTGGAGACATAAATTTTGCTGAACAATATATAGATAAACAATCATAATAAAAGAAAAATTGTTTTCAACAAGTGCATTCAACTCATCCAGGTTACTTTCTCATTTTTAGAGATCATCAAATATTTCATCCCCAGGTAACATATGAAACAAAATCTGAATTTTAATTCCTTTTGTCATTGTGGAAAAAAAATTAAGTAACTTTTTAATTAACATTTCTATATGTACCTTAAGGTTTTATCTAATTTATACATAATTTATATATCTTAGGCATCAATACTGGCCTAAATTACTGACTGTTAGATTCTGCATATTCTTAATATTTTAAATTGTGAAACTTAAATTTGGAAAAGATAATCTTAAGGCCTCACATATTAAAACAGACATTGGACCTGTATGTGTACATAGACCTATGCAAAGGTAGATTATGTAAAATTAAAACAAATATTTTTAGAGTACATGTAATTTCTATTTGTAGGTATAGAACATATTAGTATACATGTAATGCATATTTCTCATACATTTGAACTATTTAGAATAAAAAATTGCTCAGTTCATGTCATCATTAATGAGGAGAGGTTCAGAGAGGA
>VZRX01004650.1:141418-245398 GCA_013398075.1 Notiomystis cincta | reverse complement strand
GCCTCAGCGCCTCATGGCCTCAGTGCCTCAGCCCCTCAGCCCCTCAGCCCCTCAGCGTCACACGCAGCGCGGGACGGGGCAAATTACCCGAGGGAGAGTGAGTCTGTGGGGGGCTGAGCCGTACTCATCTTTATCGTGGGGGAATGTGAGAGGGCTGTAGAGTAAAATAAGTACTCTTGAAGATGTTTGAAGAGGCAACTTCCTTGGCAGATCAGTCACGTGAGAATATTTTGACAAATCTCATATTTTTACAGTTACATGCTTCACGGATCTTGTTACAGCCTGTTCAGAATTTTAAAGTGTTTCTCATAAATCTTGCTGCATGTGTCAGGCCAGGAAACCTTTATTTTTGTACACAAATACAACTTTTTGTATTGGAGGGGTTTTTATTTACTCATAGCATAGGTTTATTTGTTATCATGCAGTTAGAATTGCCACTGTGATTTCTTATTTTTTAAAGATGAAGGAACTAAAACATGCATGTTCTCAAAACTTACAGAAAACTGTTTCTCTCATAAGTATCATTTTTAATAACATAATAAAAGGAAATTTTTAATTTCCTTTAAACACAAGCTTAAGCATATTTTTAGGAAGCTGAAACATTAGGGAAACTCATCAGAGTGTCAGGATCTCACCAGTGGCCACAGAAGTTTTTCAGCTCTTTGAATGCTGATGGCATTTGCTGTGGAACACTGTAGTTAGAGGAGCTCTTAACTATTTATCTATTATCTTGGTTTTACTGTAACTGAAGTGAGTGGGAGTTCTAAGAGATCTTTTTTTTCACAGGCATTGATTCAAATTCTTGAAGAATAAATTCGAAGTTTATTGTGAAACTCACAGTGGCCTTGTGCCAGCTGTCATTTGGGCTTATCTGTGACCTCAGTGGTAATTAAGGCCTGACCCTTTTTTTCCCTAAACACACCCCTTACAGTTCTAACTTTTGAGCCTTTTCCCATTTTCCTTTGGAAAATCAGTAATGCTTTATGTCTGGGCTGGGTATTTAATTAACTCTGCTTCTAGAAGCAAGGAGAGCAGTACTTGAAAAAGACTTTCCCAGGCAAAAGACTTTCCTAACAGCCTTGGTTGAATCTGTAATATTATAATTCTTGATAACTTCTGGGTAAAAACACTGATTTTATGAAGACTTGACAATGAACTTCAGTTATTCAAAATAAGTGTGTTTCAGATTTGATTCTAATTTTGCCTGTTCTGGAAACTGTAAGAAAAGGTCTAATTTGGCTGGTTCTCACAATGGTCAGTTCAGCTTAATTATAATACAGAAAGGGAGACTTCTGATGTTTTTAAGGAAGATATTTGATTATAGTAGTCTGCTTTCCTCAGCCTGTAAAATAAAGGCTAATTTTGGAAGTAAGTAAGCACAAAACTCTGCCTTGTTTCCAAGTCATGCAGCTTGCCAGGGCCACAGTGATTGCCTCACCTGCCTCAGGGATTTCCTGGTGGCCTCCAGTACATGGGCATTACTTCAAGTTGTTCCTGCTTGATCTGATTTATATTCTCTCTCCTGACTCTTTTGCCTCCGCTCTAAAATCTGCAGCACATTAATGTTTGTTCCTGCTTCTTCATACACTATTTCAGTTGAGAATGTGCTCCCTACATTTTAGGTGCTTGTCTGGAACACACTACATCCTGTCATGAAAATCTGAGGGATCTATGTGTATGCTGGGTGTGCACCCACTGTATACACAGAAATGGGCACAACCCTATTATCCTGCCATATTTACTTCTAATTAAGGAAAAGAGTGTGATTCTTCTTTGTTTTAGTAGCATCATTATAGAATCATAGAACAGTTTGAGTTGGAAGGGACCTTTAAAAGTCACAGAATCACAGAATGAGCTGAATTGGAAAGGATCTACAGTGATTGTCCAGTCCAGCTCCCAGTCCTGTGCAGCACCATGTGCCTGAGAGCATTGTCCCAACCCTTCTGGAACTCTGTCAGGCTTGGTGCTGTGACCACTTCCCTGGGGAGCCAGCATTCTACCACCCCTTGGGTGAAGAACCTTTTTCTAATACCCACCCTAGAGCTCCCCTGACACAATCCAGGCCATCTAGTCCAGTGTCCCCTGCAATGAGCAGGGACATCTTCAACTCAATCAGGTTGCTTGGAGCCCCATCCAACCTGACCTGGAATGTTTCCAGGGATGGGACATCCACCTCTCTGGGAAATCTGTTGCAATGTTTTACCACCCTCATAGTAAAATTTTTTTCTTTTTATCTGGTTTAAATCTACCCTTGTTTAATTTAAAACTCTTAGACCTTGTCTGATTGCAACAGGCCCAACTAAAAAGTTGGTATGGCAGTGTTAGAGAGAGTGACCTGTGCATCTCCTGTCCATCCTTGTCAAGACTGAGCTGCTTTTGCTTGCAGTAGCAGAAGTGACAGTCCTTCCTCTTCCACCATACACCCCTAAGCAGGCATTAGTGTGTAAAACTATAGATTTTGTTCTAGAATCACAGCTAATATCAATAAAAATTAGAAGAAATAGGTTTTCTGTGGAAGATGGCTTGTTTTTTGCTGTGACTGACTGCAAAAGCAGAGATCATTATGTGCAAGTTTGGTTTGCTAAGCATGGGTGTCTAGGACTCCTTGAGATGTACAGACATCTGTGGGTGACTGGCCAGCAGGACCTAGGCAAACCTTAGTCCTTCTGGAGAAGAAAGGAGACCAAGTAGTGTAGTTCCTAAACATAAACCAACCCTTTAGATGTGTGAGCAGACAGCTGAACCAGGTTCTTTCTAGGGCAATATTCTAGGGGAATAAGAACCAGGCAGACTGAAGGCAGTGGTAACGTGTTGCAATGCCAGCCCACAGAGGAGGAGGGCAAGCCTGGCAGGACAGGGACTGTTATTGCAGAAGCAGAATGGTCTGGGGGCTCCAAGTGGAAGCTTTTCCAGCAGCTATCTTGTTGGTCTTCATTTCTCAAGTGTCAAATATGCTGGGGTCTGCAGTCAAGATTCAGCTTTGTCACTGCTACAGTATTAAAAGCTGGTTTTTACTGGTGGTAGTGCAGAGATTCCCCAAGGCACTAGACTGCAAAGCATAAGCTTGCTGGAAAAGGATGATACAAAAATATCTGATGCTCAAATCAAGGAGAATGGAGCTTTCCTTACCACAAACATCATAGTATATGTGCCAGAAGATGAATAATTTCTGAAACAGTCCCTTACATTCACTCTGTCTCCTTTTCACTGGTGAAGCCATTTTGCTTTTCCTTTTTAAGTTTTGTCAGATGCACCTCAGCCACTCAGTGTTTCCCACGTCTTCCTTAAAGAATCTCTTTTCATGGCCAAATTATCAAATCTGCCACACTCACATGGGTATATTGCAAAAGGTTGCCTGAGGCAGCATGTAACCTACTTTGCATGTGGACCTTGTAAAATGTAGGGCTGACAATTCTGTGATTTTATTGAAAAGCCCCAAGAACTGTTAAGAAATTCCATGGGCTCAGTAGATCCCACACATCTGTCCAGGGACCCCCACATCTGCATCCAGTATTTGTGGTAGTATGTGTTTTGAAGGAGTCTGAATGTGGCAGTAAAGAGCAATGAAATACTCATATTTGTTTCTTGTAAGTTAAAAGAATTCATTATATTTGTTGAGAGACAAGAGTTACCCAAGTGGTGGCTAGAGAGAGGTGATTTTCCAAGCTTTTCCTGAAGCATCAGTGTAGGATCTCTCAAGGAGCACAAGATGTTCCTTTTGGAAGAAGTGATCTGATGCTTTGAATGAACATGCTTGCTCACATCTGTTGCCCAAATACAGCACTTTAGGTGCACATCTGCTGCTGAATATTGGAAGGAATTCCTTATTATGTTGCCCTGTACCAGGACGACTGGCACAGTATGTACTAAATAATTAATCCCCAGAGTAATTGTCAGCCAGTGGCAGAACTAAGACAGACATATAAGGTGCACTGCTGGTTTTCCTGTTTTGACAGATCTATGCAGTTTTTTCATATCCAGTGTGAGTTCATCTCTGAAGTGTCTGTGATTTCTAGAAAGATAAACAGGGGAAGATGGTTGTCTTTGTAATACTTAGGAAATCTCAGAGCATAAGAAACAAACAGAAGGTTAACAAATGTGTTAACCTGGGAGAAACAGAGTAGCAGGATAACAAAATTGTCTTGCATTGAATGGAAGAAAAAAGCAGATAGAACAGAAATAGTGGTATTTTCTCACCCCACAATTCAGATAACTGCACACTGGGCAAATCCCCTGAGTTTTATGTTGAAAAGAGTGTGGGCATGGGCTTGGTGCTGCACACACAGTTCTTCTACTGTGCTGGTGCAGTGTCTTTGAGATGTACACCACATTCCTCTCTCCTTAACCTTATGTCCTCCTGTGCCTCTGGCCACCAGCCTGCACTGTGGGTCTGTTCTGGCTGGGAATTCTGCTTTCCAAAGGGAAGTAGACAGTGGCATGTCCTGGGTGGTGGGACAGGCAGCCTTCTCACAGCGTTTTGTCATAAAGAAAACCTGCCTACTTTTGACAGAAAGAGTTTAGTACTCAGTTTGATATAGTTCTTTGAATATATAAACAACAAGTCACAGTTGTTTTGGGTTAAAAATTAAAGATTCTTGTGCTTTTCATCTTTTAAGCATTTATCATAATCAAATCTTGTGTCAGGGATATCAATGATTTATATGGTTTCCCTTTTTTCCTTACACCAGAGGTGTAGTAGGAGAACACCTGTTCTGTTTCTTTGCTCAGCTTAACAGTTCTTCAGTATTATCAAAGAAATTTTTTCTTAGATTTGTTTTTACATTAATTGCTTGTAGGATTAAAAAAACCCAATAACTAAAATTAAAATGATACTATTTTGTGTATGTGTGTGAGGGTGTAAAGCTTATGTATATGCATTAGGGTATTGGGTTGTAACTTGGCTGTGTATGCAGCAACTGTGCAAACATTTTGGAAAATATGTGTTGTAATTCCTCATGGCACAGTATTCCAGATGACTTGTTCTGGCTGGTCTTCAGCACAAGCATAAATATGTTCTAATACTGCTCTCAGTTAAGATGATGGTGTTTGTGCAAACAGATTGCAGGGTAATTTCATGTTTAAAAAATAGAGTAAGAAAATTTGAACTGAAAAACATTTGTGAAACTAATCTTAGGTATGGAGACAGTTATTAATGCAACAGGATGAATCTCAAAATTCCCCCAGAAGTGTGGCAAACTGAATTGTTGTGTAAAGTCAAAGGTCTGGGTCGATTCTTGCTGCCCTCATCACACACATATGTTGGCAGTCAGAGTGTGTCCCATAGATCTCATACTGGAAGTAGAACTCATCTCTAGCAGAGGTGAGGAGGAAGAAAATTTCTGATGTTGTATTTTCTCCTAAGCTTAGGAAGTTTCTGATCTGGTGTTTCAACAGGAACACCGGGGAGCTGACATTAAACTGTAGCTGGAAAGCTCTCAACCTCTGCCCTAGCAAGTCAGAAATCTCTGATTCTGAAAAATTAGGTCCTTTGTGGCATATTCAAAGAGCAGCTGGCTGAAATTTCTTAAGACATTTCAGATGAAGTTGTACTTAAGCCAATGGTAAGAGTCAAGAAGTTGGCCTGTGGACAGACATCTCCCAGATGTGTTGTGCCTGTCAGTAAAGGTGGGGCTCCCAGCTGTCCCTGTTGTCATTGCAGCCCCTCCCTAGATCAGCCTAATGTCATAGTTCTTTGATAAGCTGTGCAAGGTGGATGTGTGAGTCGTTGGGAAAGCTCACTGAGTACTGGGAAACCTGAGGTGACAATACCTGCTGTTAACTGGTGGATGATGTGCTTTGAGAAGAAAGTGTTTTACTTTCTGCCTGGCTGCAGTGAACATGCATGTTGCTGATTATATGTTCTGTTGTGTATTTTTTTTACAATTCATCAAATCTAGCTACTCTTGTCATAGTGGGCATTATTTAGGTCCAAATAGGAGAATACCTGATTTAGTTTAAATTGTCAGATACTGATTTTTTTCACTGTTACATGCATTCATTACCTGTAACTTAGTACTGTTTTTCTTTTCCTTTTCATTAAAGTGGTATAAAGTGTGATGAAACTGTGCAAGTGCAAACACAGATGTGAATTTTGTCTACTACAATTAATTTGCATTTGTAAATTTGTCACGAAAGTGAAGAAATTAAAAAAAGCAATGCTAAGGTATAGCTGAGGTTTATCTGTATTTTGAAAGATATGTATTAATATGAGTGTGAATTCTCAGGTATAAACAGGGATCTTGCATTTACTTTTTGGTGCAGGTTCGAAAGCATGTGAATGACCTCTATGAAGACCTAAGAGATGGACATAACTTAATCTCACTTCTAGAAGTCCTTTCTGGAGACACCTTGGTAAGTTTTTAGATTGTAATGCAATGGTTTCAGATTGTTCATTATGCATTTTCTCTGTTTGTTAACTCCTTGTGTATTGACTGCACTGACTGTAGATGTCTTTGATGTTTTCTGTAATCTGTGGCCTGATACCAAAGACACAAGTTGTATATCTGTTGGTAAATATGCTGGTGTGAATTCTGTGGGGGAGTGCAACCTGTTCTCTTCGTTTCTTGTGGTTAGTGAGACTTCCTCTCCTAATAGGGTAATGCACTATTTCTTCTGTTCTTTCCTTTTCTTTCTTGTTTTTGTTTTAACAAGTATTGGATGCTTAATAGCTTTTTGCATGTAAGGGAGTAACTTACAAATAACAAGGATAAAATGTCCCTGAAATTGTCTAACACGCTCCTCAGGCGTCATTTCCTTTCTTTGTGAGCATTACTTCCCTTGCTTGGTATTTGTTCTCTTCATTATGTTCTTCTTTTCATGCTCTTCTTTTCATTTGTGGTCTGTCTTGTGTTTTTGCTGTCCTGTCTCCTGTCTGTTGTATTCATTAGCCAAGAGAGCGAGATTTTTTGAAGACCTTACGGTTGGTGAGTTCAACAGAAGCATGCGCAAATGAACAGCATGAGGATGTGGAGGATGAGGATAAGGGGGTAGGTGCCGACCCCCATAACTGTACTAATGTAGTGTTTGAAGTGTGGTGTCTGCTAATGTAAATGCTCAGTTTGGTGTGCTGCAGTAGTGGGCTGTAGAAAGGACAAAAGAACTTCTGTTGGTAAACCAGGATACTTGTGTTTATGGTGGAGGTATGGTAAAGACAACTTTTTATTCAGCCTTTCTGTGAACGGCTAAAATGCGAAAGTTCAAGAGTTCTATTTGTTTCTTTCATTAAACTGTACAAAACCATGGTGCAAATGTATACTGGACAACACTATCAAGAAGCTATAAAATAATTTTTTTTAATAGTAGATAGGTAAATACCATAATTCTATTAAACTAAGACTTTTTAACTTGCAAACGCTATTGTCCATATACAAGTAATTTAGAATAAGACTTGAAGGTTCTTCTTAGTGAAATCAATGGCAAAAAATTGATTTGCTTTAATTAGAAGCACCAGTTTACTGTGCCCGTGGTGTGTGTGCCATTATATTGGATAATATCTTGAAATAAGGTAATTCAGTGTGCAGATCTGTTTGTTAGAATTTACCATGTGTAATTGTGATTTTTACCAAAGCAGGTAGGTCAGAAGTTAAGCAACAGCTTTGTGTTGTGGCTACTAAAAATACAGACAGTTGCCAGGGTTTTATCTTTCTTGCAACAAATGCTGAATTATTGATTCTCTACATCCAGAAGGGAAATATCTACTTATAAAGTGTAAAACATTGGGTGCTTGTTAGTCTGAGTGAGCTGTTTCATGCCTTTTCAGACTTTGCATTTTGGCATTTGCTAAAGCAACTTGCTGTCATAGGCCTGAGTGCCTCCCTGGCTCCTGTGTGTTGTGCTGCAGTTGTGATTTCAGTGGAATTTTTCTGCGGTGCAGCATTGTTTTATAAAAAAATATTTCCCCTCTGAGATGCTAACTATGTATTTTGGGATTTACTATAACTTCCTCATTGAGGAAAACCAAGTTCCAGGTCTGCAGTCCTTCACTCCATCTGTGGAAGCTACTTGATAGCAAGGGCTGTAATGCTTGATCCTGAGTTATTGGTGTGAAAACAAGGGGATAAATAGAAGATTCTGTAATGGAAAGTAAAATTCTTTTTTTTGTTTCAGTTTATGCTTCTTATTCAACTTCATTTTTTTATGTTTCTTTTTGGCAAGCATCTGATACTCCATAGGGGGAAAAAAGGCAGTTGAGGAAGGCTTATCTGTGTGTTTCACAGGGATTGTCTGAGGCAATGCTCATATTCATGGCTGATCCCTAGCAATTATAGTTCCCTTCAGTTTATTGCTCTGAAAGTTTGTGAAAAATCTGAAATAAGGAAGAATAGAAGGACTTGGATATGATGTTGATGGTATAAATTTAACTGCTTTCCCATGCTGATCTGTGACAGCTAAGTATGCGTTTTCTGTGTGATTCCTCTCCTTGGTGATTTTACACTAACTGCATGCAGTTTTGCCATGTTTCCATTAACACACCACTCATTTTTTTATTTTACAGTTTATTTTTGATGGTTCTGACTTTGGGAGTGACTTGTTAGTTTTTGTCATTCTTTAAAATGTTCTACCCATGTCAAGAGTTTAAATTTACACTCTAGGACTGTTTATGTCATATTATTCTGTTTGGAGGAAGATATTATCTTTATTTGATGCTTTGAATAAATCTGTATAGATATCATAATGATTATGCAGCCATACCATTAAGCCATGAAGTTGCATACAGAGGTAAGCTTTTCCATCACAGAGTTTACTAGAACAATGTAAAGGTCCATGACATTACTTCTGTTTTGTTTTGCTTAATATGTTGTAAATATTTTATAATAATGTGTTCCAGTTTAGGTTCTGTAGGTAGTAGCCCTCTTGGCCTTATTAGTACTTTACAGGGAACAGCTTTCACCCTGCATGGATCAAAGTTGCATCTGGGGACCACTGATCTCTCTTGCCATCCACTGTACTAAAAAATACTACAGTTAAAATAAATAGTTAAAGCACACTTTTCCACCAAAGGTATTGACTTCATTAAGGCTGTAGTGCTTCAAATGTTCTTCATGGTATCTTTTAAATCGGACTGTTTGTTCTTTAGTCTGATGAGAAAATCTCACAACTGCTGTTTTCCACTTGTAGCCTCGAGAAAAAGGTCGGATGCGTTTTCACAGACTCCAGAACGTCCAAATTGCACTTGACTATTTGAAAAAGCGCCAGGTATGATGAAAATAATATTAAAAAAAAAATTAATGAAAATTTTGTCACCTGTAGCTAATAAATAAAAAATCTGTCCTGCTTTGTCTCTTGTGCATGTTGTCTAACAGCTGCTCGTGTAGGGTCGCTTCATGTCATGCTTGAGATGGTTAAGAGAAATGTGGGAAAGGTAGTTTTACACTACCTTTCCCTGAGCAATAACAACACATTCCACGTGCTATTAAAGAGGAGAAAATTATGGGTGAGATCCTTAGGAGTTGCTTATAGTGGATTTAACTGTCTTTCATGCTGCCCAGACACTAACTGGTGTGCAGTTTTATCCACAACCTAATTTTTAGTGCAAAATGCCAGTTCAAATATATTAGAATGTTGTATGGGAGTTCTTTGTTTTGATTGTATTTGTTTTGGGAAAACTTTCTCAAACTTTGATCCTAATTAAAGCAAAACAGGTCTTTTTACACCAAGTAGAAAGGTGTCAGAGCCACCTGGGCATTTTGGAACATTCAAGCTTAATTTCACTTGTGTCTCCTTTTAGTCATACACTTGAAATCTACACTGTTTAAACCCTTACAGAAGTCTTGATTTCTCCCTTTACAACATGGCAATTTAAAAAAAATCCAAAACATGGAAGGAAAAACTGTTCTTCCCTATCCATCACATCCTAATTAATTGACACTGAAATTCTGCTTTCTGATTGGTTGATTTAAAAAAAAAATTTTTTGCTACTTCAAAGGTTTGAGAGAATATGAGGTAGTGAACCATAAACAACAGATACTTAGTTTTGTTATGAAACCAGATGTCGTTTTGCATTTTGAAATTTCAAACTTGCCTTTTGGGTCACTGAATGGTGTGTGTGCACTGAGAACTCAATCCCCCTTTGCTGAGTTCAAAGCAAACGTCAGTGAGCCACTGAGCAAGTACACTACAAAGTAAATGAATGGCTACTTGATAGTCACAATGGATTTTTATGCAGCAGGACCTCAGGATTTGTGCTGCATCATGCCTTATTTATGCATGGCAGACCATGTGTATTGAAATGCAGGAAGTGTAGGGTTGTGTCATCCTCATGTTTATGAACGTGCATGTGCTGCTGTCGATTGTGATCTGAAGATTTTTGTGTTTTAGTCTTGCAGCTTCATGAAGATGGCTGTATTCTAATGTACAAAACACTTGTAGGGCTTTGGTCTTGTCAAATTTTCAGTGAGGCTTGCAATTGATTAAAGTTTCAGCCCTCTAGTGGGTGTTTCTAAAGTGTATTTGGGAGTTAACTTGCTCAGGTTGGCAAGTACAATGCTTTATTGTGATTGTAGGGCAGAGAAATCCTATGTATTGGTAATCATGAAGCCTGACTTGAGAAATAAACAACCAACAAACAGTGGAATACACTGTCTCTCTTGCAGAGAGTATGGTTTGGCTTTTTTTCCCCCTCCAAATAGTTAAGATTATGTCTGTAGATGAAAAGAAGGACATGCTTTTGCTTGTTCCATTGATAACAGTATATATTGAAAAGCATGTGCATGTAACTTTACTGATGTAAGCATAAAATGTCTTTTAGCTGAGTCATCTTTAACTGCTAGGCTACATATAGAGAAATTAAATGTATTAATAAAATTACACCAAAAAATGGAATTATCGAACCCTGGATGTCAGTTTATGGGAGTGTAATAGCTGCTCTTGTTTTAGTCCTATTAACTATTTGTTTATAGCACTATGAATGACTACAGCATTAGAAACTGTAATAATTTTCTTTATAAAGCCATTGGTTATTTAAAAGGGATACTAAATTCCTAGTTTATCAAGCCAGACCTGTGTTTTAGCAGGCCAGTTCTCCTGCTGCTGAATCCATGTTTAAGTACAGGAGAGCGTGGGCTGGAAGAACGGCAGCAATAACTTCCCAGTGTCAGCAGTGCCCTGGGACTGATACAGCAGCTACAGATCATTATATTCATGTTATCCTGCCCTGCTCTGCCGTGCCTTCCCCTTTTGACACGAGCTGAGGCAAAGGGTATTTGGCATGGGGAGCAGATCTGCCAGCCTGGTGACAGCTGAGGAATTTCCTCATCTCAGTGTGAGTGGGAGAGGGCAATTCCTGGCAGGCCACTTACAGGCAGAATGCAATTCCTTTCTGCTTTTGAGAATTAAAAAAACCCAGCAGAGGAGGCTCAGGAAGTGAGCAGTGCATTCTTTACCATCATGCCTGTGTAATGCAGTATGTATTTGTGTAATGCAGTATGTATTTGTGGCACATTTATTTCAATTTTGCCTATATTTTTTTTTTGTGATCACAGGTGAAACTGGTTAACATCAGAAATGATGATATAACAGATGGGAATCCCAAATTGACTTTGGGGTTGATATGGACCATAATTTTGCACTTTCAGGTAAGCCTAGTTCTGCTTGACAGTCTGTTTTTGGTCAGATTCTTGCATAGTTGCAAGGAATGTCAGCTTAGACAGGACTCTATAGATCTTGTCTCTTCTCTAATATGTTTCTGAAGGTTTTGATGATGTATCTTATTTCATGATGTAAACTGTATCTCATGATTTTATTTGCTAATTTCCTCTCTGTAGAGTGAGAGAAAAATAGGTTCAGTTTGAACATCACTAAAGACAGTAATTGATCCTTTAAGCATTTGGACGTATCCTTCTTGTTTTATTCTACAGACTTCTTTTGATGAGTATTAAGATATATTGAAAAGTTTAAAATATTTTTTTCATTCAGGATTTGCTGCTATGAGTATTTTAGCAAGCTGTACTCTCAGCCTCTTGTAGTAGTTCCTCCCATGTCATCATTTGTTTCCAGCCCCAGTGATGGTAGCATGGGTCACGCTAGGTGGCACTCTGGCTGTTGTACACTGGTGGGATTGTGTACAGTATAATGCAGCCTTACAGTGTGTGGTGTTAAATTGCTCCTCAAAAGGAGGCTTGCATAATGGCCCTGGCTGCAGATGATGTAATTCAGATGACAGATAATTCCCATTTAGTGACTGCAGCATTGTTAGCGATAAACTCCCTCTGTGCAGGCATTTTAAATGATCAGAAGTTTGCAAGATCACACAGAAAAAACAAGGTTCACTTAGGAGTATTCCACACTGGATTTATGACTGAAAAAATTTCTTTAAAAAGCCCAGAAAGGCTGCTAGGACCTGATGTGCCCTTCTGCAATCCTAATGAGGAGCAAAGACAAGAACAGGGCTAATGGTACCCTGATATGTGCAGGATGCACATCTTAGCCTGGACCAGCACGTAGATTAAAGGACAAACCACTAGCAAGGACCTGAAGTTCCTTCAGCTCCCCTTGTCATGTCAGTCTTTTCTCCTACATGGTTATATAGAGAAAAAAAGCCTTGGTTTAAATATATTTAAGCATGACCTACTGAATTAGGCTGTGATGGAGAGTTGCTCTATTTTAAGAGATAAAGATTATTAACAACTTATTAATAGAAGCTGTTAGTGGAAGTTAAACCTTTACTTGATGTGTATTTTATGTTTCTGAACCTGATTATTAGCCTTTTGCAGAATGAAATTGTTAGTTTTTCTCATTAGATGAAGCACAAGACACCTGGCACAATTTTGGATGTTTATAAAAAGTGATGGACATTAGTGCTACCAGCTGTAAAAAATGGATGAAAAGGAAAACCAATTTATATAAATTACCTTCTTCAGGTGAACTGGTGTGGCAAGGATTTTCCCCTGTAAGGCAGTCAGCTCCACATGAAATATGCTGAAGCATTTAAATGGTAGCCAAAATACACTTAACTATGTCCTAACCCCAATAACTACCAACTAAATGTCTGCAAGTCCAATCCAGATCTTGTAGATCTCTCAGAGTAGACTATTTCAGTTGGAGGGGAACTACAATGCTCATGTAGTGGGAGTGCCTGGCCAATTCAGGGCTGACTGGAAGTTCAAGCATGTTGCTTAGAGCATTCTCCAAATGCATCTTAAACACTGGCAGGCTTGGGGCATTGACCACCTGTCTAGGAAGCCTGTTCCAATGTCTGACCACCCTCTAGGAAGAGAAATGCTTCCTGATGTCCAATCTCCCCAGCAGTTTTCAAGTATTCCCATGTGTCCTGTGACTGGATACCAGGGAGAAAAGAACAGACCAGTTTGGGTTGGAAAGGGACCTTGAGAATTACCTCATTCCAACCCCTCTGCTGGGGGCAGGGGCACCTTCAACTGACCAGATTGCTCAGAACCCCATCCAGCCTGGCCTTGAACACTCCCAGGAATGGGGCATCCTAACAACTTCCCTGGGATCTGTTCCATGGTCTTCCCAGGCACAGAAGAGAGGCTGTCACTAGTTCCCAGCATTGTCTTCTGTTTCTAAAGATGGGCTCATTTTTAAAGAGCTCAGGATGACTACTGGTGCTTGACTAAATACTAAACCTCTTTAATATATATGAAGTAACTGAAGAACAGGATGTTTTAAAAATATATTCTTTTTGTTATTAATGGCTACAGTACCTACACTGAATGCAGAAGGGATTTGTAAAATGGTGTAAGACACGCCCTGCACCAGTCCATGCTTGCATGACATTTACTGCTATGCCACTTCCTTTAAAAAATATGGCACTTTGGTGTCTTTGTCACCCATATATGGCCACTTTGGGTTCAGGATGTGAAGTTTAGAAGAATGTACATACTTAGACCTCAAGTTTTTTTTTCTTCACTTAGATTTAAAATGAGGGAAAAAATCTGAATGGAGAAGTGTAGCAGTAGAGTCTTAACCAAGGGATAAAGTTTTGTGATAATAACTGTGTTTATGCATGGAGTTCTGTAGTTACCAGGAAAGTTGTGATTAGATTCAGTTTGAAGTTAAGACACCTAAGTCCATGTGCTTATGGGGAGCTATGTTCTTATGCAATTGTCTAAATTATCCCTTTAATCTGATAATCAGGATGATAGAGGTTTAGTCTATACAGTGAGTATAGCCTAGACAGTGAGTCAACTAACTAGCTACCAGAGGTTCACTCCACTCGACTAAACATAAACATCTGCGGTGCTGGAGATTTATGAGACACCCATGTGAGTGTGAGAAACATGACGTGGGTCTTCTGGGAAACCCTCTGTCCTCTGGAAGAGACAGATCAGGCAGGATAAATGGCTTCTTAAGTAGTGGTAAACATGTTTAGCAAGGGATTTGAGGCCTGGAGGGCTAGGCAATACAGAGGGTGAGGCTGATGTGATGGAGCACTTCAGATCACTTGAAGGAGATACCTAGAACACGTGTGGAGCTATTCACTTGTCCAGCATAACTGCTGTGTGTGTGCTGAGTTGACACTTCAGATGCAGTGGGAAGCAAGTTTCCTTGGGTCTCGTGGTGTATATGCTATCTCCATATGGATAGCTCAGGTATTTTAAAGTGTCTCAAATATTCTGGATGGTCAATTGACTTCCTTATCTCTCTGCTTCAGGACATGAAACACTGCTGTTGATTGTAGTAACTAGTACAGGGCTTTTGATTCAGTCTCCTAAAGACAGGTGGCATTTGAGTGGTATCTGAGGTGCCCTAGAGTATGCAGGGCGTGTGTGTGGAGGAGTTCTCTGATGAGATACCAGACCTGTGAGAGACTCATGATCTTCTGGACCTGCAGCTGGAGGCCAGTTGGGATATTGTAGGATATCTCAAAAAGCTCCAGAAGCCCATGTTGAGGAAACTAAATCCTGTCTCCACTGCATAAAGTGGTCTCTTCAAAACCTAACCAGTGTGTAAACATGAGTATCTAGACACCTAAGTGGGGGCATTTTAACCTGAATTACCCCTTAATTTTCCCAGCATTTGCAGAAGTAGTTAATTTCTCACTGAGCATAAGAAGCTGTTTGCTGTGTGATGTTACTGGCTCTGCTACACATCAATTATGTGTACTCTAATAACACTGCAATCTGGGAAGTAGTCAAGATGCCAGAGATTTTTTTTTTGGCTGTTGTTTGTGGCTTATTGTTTCTCTGAGTCATGGTCCTTATCTGAATGATATTATTTCCTCAAAATAGAAAATCCCTCTGATTATTGGAATGAATTTAGGGGGAAAGGCATGATGAAAAAAAAAAAAGATAATACACATTTGAGGATTATGTTTCTCTTGCATCTGAATTATATCTGGAGATGATTATGGCTTTGTGAATTGGTACTCATAACTAGATAAATATAAATGTTATTCTAAGTTACAGCACTGACTTCTGCAGCTGCACAAGTCCAGAAAGTATCCATTCTTCTGTGTCCCAAGTAATTACACAAGAGATACTGAAAAGCTGGAATGGGAAATCTGGTGGATTTTTAAATTGAGTATGTAAGAAAATAATTTGTTCTGTGGGTATTGAGAAACCCCAGTGCATGTATGTTACTAGGATTTATGCAAGCTTTAAATGTACGTATTTCACATGCTTTTAATAGTAGGTGGCTTAGTTTAAATTCAGTTTCATAACGTAATAACTGCTATAAGTTATTTTCCTGGCACCTGTAGAACATGCTAAATCAGATTATAGCATTTTGTATAATCATAGGCTGTATGTATAAATATCCAAATTAATACTTTAATGGATGACTTGTTCAACGTCAAATACATTTCCACTGATGACACTGGAGATGAGCAACTATGAATGAAAGCAGCATTTGTCCTCATAAAATCATTGCAATTTTAATAAGATTTAAATTCTGTGAAAACTGGTGATCATTTCTTTTCAAACCACTGCAAGCATTCTTTAACAAATATTAGATGTTTAAAATCACTTGCAGTTGGTTGAAAAAAGCATGCTGAAGCAAAGCAAAACTTTGAACTTCCATCTAGCAAAAATTAGGACCTTGTGAACTCAGACTTTGAAAAGTTTCAGAAGGTTCTAAGTAATGACTCAATAGACTTCTCTTTCAGTTTCATCATCATTTTGCAGCTCAGGAACAGCCATTAGACACTTTTCCTTCCACTCACCCCTCTCTTTGCTGTCAGACCTCTGCAGGATGCTGCTTTCCAAGACTCTGGTCAGGGATGGTTTTGTCCAGGTGTTACAGTACCGTCCAGCCCTCTCCAGCCAGATGGGTACTTTCTCTCAGGCCTCCTTCAGCACATGTAACCTCTTTACATTTCTCTTGCCAGCCAGCAAATACTTTTTTTTTTGCTGCTGACTCTCCAAAAGCCTTTAAGAAAAAATCATTTTTAATTAGTCTGCCCCCAAGCAGTTTATGGGCTGTTTGTTTGGTCCAGCATCAGCAGTTAAACTTTTGCCAGTGTTGGTGAAAAGGTGAGACAGGTGGATTTGTAAGGCTGTGGCCTTCATACAGGCTGTCTGGAGGAAGAGGCAGCTCAGCTGTGGTGGCCATTTCAGTAAAGGATGTGCAGAATACAGAGGGATGTCCCATGGTAGGGGTCACCATTACTGAATGCTGCCTGCTTCCTTGAGGTGGCCATGTGTAGTCAGGAGAGCTGGGTCTGGCCTTCAGTCACTGCTCTCCTGGCAACCATTCCTGGTGCTGCCCGAGCTGTGTGCCTTGCAGCACTCTGCCTCTGCTTTAAAATAACCAGAACAGTTCAAGGTCTGATCTTAAAGATTTAAAAATGGAACTGTGTGCCCAGTTGTCCTGTCTGTGACTATATGTGATTGTGGCATAAAGTATATTCCACGTGGTAGCTGTCATTAGCCAATGCAGCAGCATTACCTGTCCTTCAGCATTTGTTAGGGTATACTCTTGTGATATTTATTTCTCAGCTGAACTCCTTGTTGTTTCTTCTGGAATTCTTCAGTGATTTATTAAAAAAAAAGAGGTAGAATTCCTAAATCCTAGGTAAGAAAATGAGTGAGGAATTCTTGACATTTCTGGGACTCATCACAGCAAGGGTGAGAGAAGCATGAAGTCATTAATGCCACAAAACCACTAATAAGGAGCAAATTTCTCTTTTTGTGAGCCATCTCACTAGATATAAAACCTCTCCTCTTGGTGATTGTGACTTGGTAGTTGAACATCTCTTTCAGAGTTTGAGGAGTGGTTGCCAGTACAGCTCAAAGAGCTCCAAACCTTCTGTTTGTGCTGGAAGCCTTTATTTTTATCCTTGTTCTCTATCTTGTGCTACTTTAATTTTCACTTTCTCTTTGGCTTATGTTTATCTCTCTGTTATTCTGCATGTGACCTTAAGGCTGTGCAACAGAATGCTTGCTGGTTATCTGGTATGCTGTTTTAGTGCTGTGAAATGACACGTCCCATTTGTGCTAAACGCTCCATTACTTCTGCTGTGTTGTATAAACACACATAAAAGAAGGGAAAGGGATTTTAGATCCAGGAGTACCTGAAATGCATTACTAGTAGGGTTTTTGATAAAAGATACATGGCATGGTTTGATTAGCAAAGTGGAAAAACTTCTCCTGTACAATAATTGCTAACTACATGAGATGAATGATAAAGCATAAATTAGCAGTGTACAGAGGGTGAATGGTATCATCATTTTGCAGACTAACAAATACACAGATATTCAACAACATTGCTACTATAAAGTTATGCACCTGTCCCATGGTAAGAACTTAATGCATTTCCCAGTCACAGACATGCTTGACAAATTACAGAATTCTGTGGTTAAATGCAAACCCATACAAATCTGTATGAGCTATTTCATGTTTCAGTGTTACTTGTTTGCTTTCCATATATTAATCTTCATCTCTTGTGTGAATCTTCACCTTTGTGATTAAGCAGCCTCTAAGACAGGTCAAATTGCAGACAAGTGTTGGTGTAATCCTTTATTCATATTATACTTCTTAGGGGTTATTGTGCCAGAAAAGGTCTGTTGCTAATCTCCCCATAAAACTTTGCAGTATTGGTGGATATAAATTTGTATCTTTTACATGTTTTGTTTAAAAAAATACCAACAAAAAAAAAACCAACAAAAAAACCCCCAGTATCAAGATAAAGAAACACAACAATCCCTGTCAGTATTTTTAACAGCTTTGATCACCTGGATCTCTGGCTTAAACCAGTGCTGATCTTCCACTCAGGTCTAGTCAGATTAGTCAGATGTCCAAGACAAAGCCCTTGGTGTGGTCATCATTATGTTGTGGTGATTCTCACAGGCTTCAGTGGTAGTCTCTTTTGATGCTTTAGAATATCATCTAAGTATGCTGTATCTGACAAGTTTTGGAAGAAATTTCAGTTTCCCTCTTCTGAATCTCCAGTGTAATCCTTTTAACTCTCTTTCCTTGCTGAGACCAAAGTTATGACTTCATAGAATTTCAGTTAGCTGAAAGTAGTAATTTTTTCTTTAGTTTCTTGCACTTTCATTTATTGTCTTTGCTTATTTTGCTTAGGATTTTTTCTATAAAAAACCCCAAAACCTGATATAATGCAATTTATCAATTCTGTTGTCCTTGATCTTTTCTTTGGTTCAAGAGCATAAGTGACTTAGAAAATTAAAGTGACTATAAAATTATTATTTGGTTCTTGGGAAAAAAAAAAAAAAGGAACAACAGAAAGAATTGCTAATAGAGAGCTGATAGCCTTCTCATGAACAGCTGATAAGTATTGTTAAAGTGGTTATTAAGTCTCAAAAATGCCTATGTCTAGATAGATATAAAGGCTGCTACCATGGAATATGCTGAGAGGGATGGGACCCCTCAGGATCTTCCAAGTCTCAGTCCTAACCCTGCTCAGGACAGCTCCAAGAATCACACCATGTGCCTGAGAGCATTGTCCAAACACTTCCTGAACTCTGTCAGGCTGGTGCTGTGACCACTTCCCTGGGGACCCTGTCCCAGTGACCAAACACATTTTACTGAACCTAAGTCTCCCCTGACACAGCTCCAGGCCATTCCCTCAGGTCCTGTCACTGTCACCACAGAGCAGAGATCAGTGCCTGCCCCTCCTCTTCCCCTCACAGGAAGCTGTAACTGCAGTGAGGTCTCCCCTCATCTCCTCCAGGCTGAACAGCCCAAGTGACCTCAGCTGCTCCTCACAGGGCTTCCCCTCCAGACCTTTCACCATCTTGTTCTCTTCTCTGAGTAGCTTCAGTTATACCAGGTGCATTCAAGTAAATTGACCTGGAATATGCAGAAGTAGGACAGGATTATTTGGAAGACTGATCTTGTAACCAGTTTATGAACTGATTCTTGTATTTTTGCTGTCTCATTTTTTTTAATATTCTGCTTCAGACAAACCAGATTTTTTGAAAAATTGAGTTACTCTTAAGAAAAATAGTCAAAATTTATGGTATAAATGAAAGAGGATGTGCAAGAGCAGGGACTCTTTAAATTCCTGATTGCATTACAAAGTGCAATTGTCAGCTGTAAAATAACAATATATGTTTCTTCTGACCTATCTTGAATTAGATATGATTTAACATTTTTGTGACAGTCACTGTGCCACTGAATCTACAGGAATTTGGACATAACAGAGTGTACTTTAGAGACACTTTCTGTTTGAAAGAAGGTGGTATCATGGTGACTGTTAAACAGATGTAAACAGTTTAAAGGAAATACATATCGAATCATACTCCAGTAAAGCTCAGTAAAATAATCTAATATAATACTGTTCAGAAACCTTGATACCCATGTGTATTCATTTAAAAATGCACTTGCACTGAAAATTTAAATTTTCAGTATTTTTAAGGAAATTCTTGCCCCATATGACGTTTGTGGAGGAAGAATAACATTAGCAGTGTATGTGTGGTAGATAACTTTAATACATTTTGAATTAGACAGCAAGAAGATTTGCAGTTGTTCATGCAAATGCTGGACACCTGTCTGTAATATTTTACATAGTTTCTGCTTTATCAAGATAATATTTTTTTATACATTTTAAGATTACTGCACTGTGATCTCTTTAACCATATTATTACTACGCATCTTGTTTTTAAACCAGAAACTGGATCTGTGTGAAATGAAATCAGCCTTGGCCCATTACACTGTAAAGTCCTGAATCATCTTTTCTGATGAGAGAGAAGACAGAGAAGTATATATTTAGGTATAAAAGCTGGGAGGTTTTTTTGTACAAACACAGGGATGTAATTTAGAAAGATTTTTTAAAATGTGTTTTTCTGTTAATTAAGGGGGCCCATGTCAGGACCCAACACAGACACATGTGGAAGTGTGCTTTAAACCAGTAAGTCCTCTGGCCTTAGCTGAAAGTCACTTTTCTAAAGTAATTTTGCTAAGCAGACTAGAATACAACTTTTTCGTTGTGAGTAAAGGGAGCAAATGTCACAAGTGCACCTGTATGTTGAGCATGCTACAAATGCAAACACAAATTGAGGCTGTGAAAGAATGTAGCCATAGAAGAAATATCTACTTTGAAAAGAAACACATTAGCATGTTGCCTGTACATAGGTTCCCATCTCTCAGAGTATTCTGTGGTGTTACAGTATAAAATTTTCTAAGCATTACTGTCAATTTTTACCCCAGTGCCCTGAGAGTAATCAGCAGTGAGCAACTGTATCCTTGGAAATTCTTTGGAGGCTCATTCTAGTTCGTTGCTGTATTATTCATTCTAGATCCTGTCAGTAAAATGTGGAATGCTTCAGTGGAACTGGCTTCTGGGGAATAAAGTCTCTGGGTCTCATTATTGCAATTCCTTTTCAAATAAACAAGGGAAAGTCAATGGTAACACCTGATAGTGCCTGGCAAGTGACTCTGTAGTTCCTTCTCATCATGAGAAACCATACACGTCTGTCCTTGATGATGTGTGCTGGTTTTAGTAGATTTCACATATCCATAACAAAAGCAAAGAGGAAAGTTAAACATATTTTTCCAGACAAAGTACACTAGAGGTAAGACTTGCTTGCATTTTAAAAGTGCCAATTTCTACTTAGTTTTAAGTGTAGTTCGATGCTTCTTGGATCTTATAGCTACACAGAAATGCCTTACAGGAGCATTGGAGGAGGATAAAGCTCCATTTTTATAAACAGCAATCTTGAGGTCAGTTTTCTAGATAGATTAACTTCTATGATTTGTTTCACTTTTATCTGCCAGAAGGTTTAACTCTGCTGCAAAGTTTCAGCCCCAGTACACAGTGTCACTGCCCTGAGCATGCTGTTATGCTTTTATGATGGCAGTGAGGCAGCCGGTTATTTATAGCTGACAAGTCAGTGAAAAGTCACATTAGCCTCTATGAAAACTCCACATACAAATAAAAACTTGACCCCCAGCAAGCTGTCAGAGCAATTTCTGATCCTTTAGTTTAATCTTCCCGTTTGTGGATCATTGGCTAGGTAGTAAAAACATACGAAGTGCAAAACGAATCTGCTGACTAAATCCCTGCTCTTTTCTGTGCTGCTTGCTTTTGGATTCAGAGTGTAGCTAATAGTTTCAAAGGTTGCTACATATTCTTCTACTTTATCTTGCTCGAGTTACTAAGTGAAACGGGAAGTTCAAATGCATGTGAGAAATTTCTATTGCTCATAAATGCTATGTCATCTCTGTGAAAGGCAATCAGCATTGCAGCCCAGCGCTGGAACAGCGATGTTTATTTAAGAGGATTGGTGGCCAGAAATAAGCCACAGTGTCTAATCAGACACAGGCCCTGCCTGGGCACCGAGCCACAGAGTTTATTGCGTGTGCATTTCTCACAAGCAAAATGGCCACGTACTGAGGCGGGTGGATGTGAAGTCTGGAAGAAATCACGGTGGAAACGGCAGTTCTTAACTTTCTGAGGAGGATTTAAGTGTGTATAAATACACGGGAATGAATGAAACTGTGTGGCTGTGAGTTACAGAAAGCCAAATGGGGAATGTCTGTGGATGTGTGAGGGCTGAAAAGGAAGAACAGTGTTTAGATCCTGCCAAAGCTCCCTTAAGTCCAGATAAACATTCCCCTGGAAGAAAATATTTCAGAAGAAAAAGGAGAAAGAAATCAGCTGAGGAGGGATCAGATTCAGTGCACGTTAAAGAAAATGAAGAAAAAAGACAATATGAAGTGGAGATTTCAGAAAACATCGAGATTCATCCCAAGGGTGTGGGATTGGCCGACTTCTTCCCCGGGAGAGTGACAATGGCTGGTAATGCTCTGCCTGTGAGTACAGACCTTTCCGTTGATATTGCTAAAGCAAAAGTTTTCTTGGGAGAAGCAAAGAGTGATTCTCTTTGTGGGGAGAGCTTTCGTGGTGATAATCACAGGCTCGCCAAGTCTGATGAGACAGACACATGGTTAAAGGAACAAGACACGAGGAATTCAGAGAGACACTGTGCGTGGAAAAGAAAATACTCAGAGGATGGTAACAGGAGAGAATTACCATTTCTGAAGAAATCCAGTGATCTTTTTTATAGAAAAGGAGCTACATTGGATTCTGCTGTCCACATTTTAGGCAGACAACATGAAGAAACTGAGTTAAACCTAACTTCTTGCAGAATCATTGAAAATGTTGCAGAAAGCAGTAAATCTGAAAAGTTGCATTACTTTCTTTCCAAAAGCAAAAGTGATCCGTTACTTGAACAACGGAGGTTTTATCCTGATGCTGTACTTTCCCATTTGCATAAAGAAAAGACATTATTTAGCATTGCACCGAACAGGAGCAAGGTAAATATTTTGATACAGTACATTATCTTTGAAAGTTAGCTTAGAATAAGTATTTGAACAGTCATTTTTCTATTACAAAAATATCTTCACTTTGCTGTGTATAAACCTTTTACCCATGCTATGATTCTACAGGTATTTGTAGGACAGAACATATCACTTGATCTCTTTCAAAGGCTGTGTAATAACTCTGTACTTTAGGAGTATTGACATATTCTTGCGCTGTTTTTATCTCTGTAGTTTGATCCGTTTCCCAATTCAGGAGAGCGATTTTCATGTTAAAATGTTGCAAGAAGGTGGAGTGAATTTTAGAGAGTTCACATTCAGTATCTGCAGTAAATTTTCTTACCAGCTCTTTGTGGTCTTGTAATTCCTTTGGGCCTTGTATCAAGGAAAGGAATATTTCTAATTCTCTTCAGTTATGGCCAGCAGGAACTGAAGAATGATAGAGCTATGTAGGCAGCTTGAAATAGAACAAGTGACCATTAATCATGTTAATAGCACTCTACACTTCTTTTAAAGGATCTTTCCTCCCAAACTGTCCAGATGAACTATTAATATTAATTATTGAAATTCCATCTTCCTCTGAGGGTAGAATTATTTTATTTTTACAATAAGAGAAACCAAAGTACAATCTTAGTTGCAGAATATCTGAAGGAAAGCAAATTTTTGGTAACCATGCTTACCAATTGAATCTGTATTTCCAGTTTTGCCCCACTCATCTTCAGGACAACTGAAATCTGTACATGTGAGTCAAATGCTGATCCCAGGATGTGGTCCAAAACTGATTCCCCTTGCTCAACAGGGACATCTGAGCTTTCAGCTGAGTGAACAGAGGGAATGAGCATATGCCAAAGGCATTCTTTCCAGCAAAGAGCTAACAAAACGCCTTTTGTTTATATAAATTACTTTTCTAACAAGAATTAAACAATACTTTGTCAGAACTTAATTTTTAAACATAGATAACACACCCCATTACAACACGCGGTGCACAATAGCACAAATAACCTCCTAATACACGTAGAGATCTTTGCCCTCTTAATCTTAGCTGGAATTCAGGAACAGCTTAGGAATGTTCTTTGATTTGTACAAAACATCACTGCTGAGTAAGAGGGTATGAGGCCTTGTCAGCTACGTATGGCTGCTCTTTCCTGTATAATGAGAGTAATACAGCTTCTAATCCTGCTGCAGTTGCTCCTCCAGCCACGTCTGTACCTGTTGTTACCAAAGAGGAAAGGAGAAAAAAGATTTCTGTTGAGCACCCACATCAACTGATATTGATAAAACACTGCATGAATATGAAACCTACTGACACTTCAGGCTAGATGCCTCAGTTGCTGAAATGTCTGGCTTTCAGTTCAGTTCCCTTTCTCAACCCAAGATTCTCAGTATAAGTAATTTTAATAACACCAAAGTTTGACCTCTATACAAAACCAGGCAAAACTAGGTTTCAGACTTTAACTACTGTACAAAGTCATAACCACTTACTTTCTGATTGTTTTTGAGACCTAAGCAAGCATTTTAATGTCTTATATTATTGTCTTTTTTATACTGAGTGAAGCTAGTGTTTATACAAGTTTGCATATGTCCAGTTACTGATCTGAGCTGGTACACAAGGTTTGCAGTTAGCAATCTCAGCTTTACCATTTTCTTTGCAGTAATTACAGAGATCAGTAGCCTTCCCTCACCTTGTCAACTTACCCATGCTGTAATGTACTCTCAGCTTACACAGTGCCTCAGATGTGGCTGATAACTGAAAGCATGTTGGCTTTTCAAACCAAGGCAGACACCAGAGAAAACTCATTGGTACAGTCGGATAATTTGCCCTGCAATAGAGATACAAGATTTTACCCTCTGAAACAGCATGGTCCCCTCTGCTGAAATACATCCTCTGAGTTTCTTTCAGTGGCACGGCTTCTTATGCATGTAAAAAATTATGATTTTCTGTTCAAATATGTGCTACTTCATTACCTCTGTTTATCTGATTACAGTACTCAGCTTGGAGGGATCTACTGAAGCATTATTCCTGGCTACTCATTAATAGCTTTGAGAGAAAAATTTCTTATTCTCTGCTGAGGCCTAATTAGCATTTCTCTTATCATAGGGTGGCCTGAGAGGGAGACAGTATGCCACCACAATCATGCATCTCTGGTCCATTATATACTTTTTTGCAGTTTATGTCAAGTTTAGACTTGCTTCAAAACATTTAGGATAAGATGGAATAAGAAGGAAGACTTCTTACTATCTGTATGAGTCTTGCTCTTTTTCTGTTTGCAGTGTGAAAATGAATCACAGAAATCCAGGATCACTGTTGATCTCTTGGAAAGTCTTCTCCAGTCTGCTCTGCTCTTTGGGCTCCAAACTGCATCACTAAAATCAGTGCAGGGAAAGAGCTTGAGGGTTTTTGGTGTTTGGATTTTGCATACTGTGTGATGAAGGGGGAATTTACAGGCTGAGAAAAAGCCATGTGCAGTAGCAGAAGTGAACACATTCTCCCAATTATAAGCAAGAAAGAGAGTATTTAGTGCCCGTTAAGACTTTGACCCTGAAATAGAGTGGCTGTGTAGAGAATTACCTCTGTTGCTTTTTCTTGCATAACTTTTAATTTACAGGCTTTGAGATAATTCGGTGAGCTGGATCTCTGGCAAACAACTGCTCAAACTCATGCAAACTCTGTAATTCATTCTTTCCATGCTTAAGGAACAAATGTGCTCCAGTTAAGCAGTTTGTAGTGAGTAAATGATAGGCTTGTGTGATACAAAACATTCCCCCAAACTTTGCTTGGAAGGAGTAAATTTTATGAGTAAAAGATTTGATTTCCCCTTAAGTTATTTTCTGTTCTAGTATTCCTAGTTTAATAGACTGTCTGGTTTTCTGCTATGGGAAATGATGTTAGATATATTGATGATAATGCATAGTTGGTTGATAAGTATCTCTACTATCCTTATGAGATTATCAAAGGAAATATGTGCTCTCTCCCTCTCTCTTACACATTATTTTGTTGTGGTCATATTTTACTTGTTAGGAAGTTGCAAGTTCATAGGGCATCTTGCAAACTGGAGCCCATATTTTTAAGTGTAATAAAATATAACCATTTGACTCACCATTTCACTTAGTGTATTTTTATGCTTTTAAAATACTAATTCAGTGTTTATGAAAAAGTCTGAAATGTTAGTCTTGAAAGCTGAAATACTTTATTTAGAGAACAAAAGTGCTCAGGCTGTTTCAGGTCTCGGGCATTAATGTTCCTTTGTCTGTAGTGAAATGAGCTACCTCCATAAGTGAAAAGCCTTTTCCTTTCTCTTCAGATGCCTAACTAGGGTGCTTGGAAGATTTTGGATCAAAAGCCTGTTGATCTTCATGTAATAAACGGAATTAATGTTTTAGCCATCCAAAATTTCTGTGAGCTTCCCTAGTAGTTGTATTCAGAGTAAAAGTTCTCCTTGTGTTTGTGTCCATGGCTAAAATGTTGTTTAATATCTAACACCAGATACTAGTACAGTCTTCAGAAGTTACCTTGATATTTGAAATTACTTGTTTCCAGAGGAATCTAATGTGCACTCAAACATGCTGTGTTTGCACTCTCTGCAGTCTGAAGTGTACATAGCCACCCCTGCTCAATTAACCGTGAAGGAGGCGAAGGGTTTGAACTTAGCAGTAAGGAAGGGCCATTAGAAAATTGCATTGTTAGCCTGCTCATGTTGGGATATATTAAAAAATCTGGTAATTAGGGATTACACACAGAGGACTTTCTGAAAATGACAGACAAAAAATATAGGTTTAGGTTTGTAGGTTTGTGGTGTTGGTTTTTTTTTTTCCTATTTTTTTTTATGCTAGACATCTGCCGCTTCCAGATGACATCATCTCTTTCAGAAGCGTTGTCTGGATAAGCAGTAAATGGTTGACTTCATTTATATTGTGATCTGGTTGTTCTGTGATGAATAGAAACTAAAGCTACAGAAAAAACATATAGTTTGCTTTCTTGCTTTCTTACCAAATAAAGCTAAGCCACAGAAAAAAGTCTTACACTACAGCTGAGTTCCCTAGATTTTTACAAGAAAATTTTCAGAGTGCTTACAAGTTGGTCTGTTGCCACATTGTATTTTCTGTTGTATTTCATTCAGTAAATACTCTTTGCAAGGTTTTGATACCTAGAAGTTTACAAATGATCACAACTGCATGTGTTCTCTACTGTATTTTGAACAAAAAAAAAGGTTTTTTTTCCCTTCTGTTCAATCTTTCTTAAAAATGTGCTGAAAATGGAGACAATAGGATACAAAAAATGCTTATTCAGGTTATTTAGGGGCTAGTAGAACAGTTAAAACTGTTTTACTTCCTAGCATTGGTGTTTGTATTTTTCCCTTACCTAGATCCAGCAGGTGATAAGCATCTGCATTCACAACTTGTGATTTTGTGGTTACTTGCATAGGAAGTAATGTAAATTTTTTTTTCCTACATTAAATTAATTCATAATTTACTGTATAGGTGTAAATGCTCATCATTCCCTGAAAGTATGAGAGGTGGTAAAGCAGAAATTGCAGTGAGCTCTATTGCCCTGACTTCTCTAAGGCTTTTCCTTTAGTCCCCTGCTTCCCAGTGCTTCCCACCACCTTGTCTTAGGCCGTGACATAGCAACATCAGTGGGCAAACTACATATCTTTTGTGCTGGCACTGTGGTTGTGTGGCTCTAATGTGAGAAACCCCCATAATTTCCAGCCTAGCCTGTTGGAATTCCCCCTGTCAGAGCCCAGACAGAAGATACCTTTGTGTGCAGAGATTCTGAGGCCAGAATCTTTGCCATTCTTTGGCCATCCCATCTGAACTCACGAGTGTAGCTGCCTGGTTGACACAAGAACAGGATTGCTGGAATTGGCACAGCTCAATTTTAAGGCTCCTCTGCAGCAGACTGAAGCACCCAGAGTTGTTTATGGGCAAGGCTGAGCTGTGACCTCAGCTGGCTCTGGAGCCAGAGCAGACCTGTGTGTCCCTGCAGTGCAGGCTGTGCACTCGTGGGGAGCAGCCTCTCTAAGGGGGCTCACAGAGGTGCTTGCTGTCTTCCCACAAACTGTGGCATTGCCTCAAGCCCTCTTGTCTCTGCCCAAGCAGCTCTGCCTGCTTTTCATAACAGCTGATCTACAATATTTAGGTCCTTACACAGTGCCTCGTGGTACCTGGGCTCCTGTGTAGTCCATAATAACACTTTATATTGTCTCTTGTTTGGATAAGTGGTAAAAGGTGATCCCTTAGAAAAAAGACAACATACCTTAGCACTTCCTTTGTCAAGGCACACCTTATTTTTCTTCCTTTTTAGAGTTTACATTTCCATTGGATACAATTTGTGTAACACGAGGTACAAACAGTGCATGTGCACATTAGGGAAATGTCTGCTTCATATTTAAACTGTGGTAGCTTTCTAAGGAAACTAATTGAACTTCATTAGGGGATAAGCTAATGTACTATAAAGTAGTATTTGAATGTAAAATTCCCAACACTTTCCTGCTTTCCCTGATATGGAGTTGATAATCCTTAGATAATACAAAAGCGAACCTTCGTGATCAGACAAAATATTTATTTATAATCTTTCAGTCTTTTAGTCATTCCTAAAATACATCTCAGAAAATTTTGCCTTAAGACTGTTATTATCAGATTTTTGCTTGGAATGACTCTTTTGTTGCTGAATTCCAGAACATGTACTATAAATTAACCTGTTTTAAGAGAGGGATTTCATAGCTAAATAAATTATGAATAATATAAATATAGTTACTGTATAAGTGTGACTATCTACATATAAAACATATTGCATTTTATATATACTTATATAGCATTTATACATAATAGATGTCGTAGATAAAAATAGATTGTATTATCAGCATAAAATTAACAGTTAAGTATTTTGCATTATGCAATGGTATTGTATTGTCCCCAGAAATTAGGAAACTGAGAACTGGCTAACTGGAGAAAACTGTGAATTTTGTATTTCATATTGAAGATACTGAGAGTGCATAAGGATCATACATGAAAGAATATTAATACAGTACCTGAATAATCAACGTATTCATGTATGCAGATACCAGACAATAAATTCTCCAGCAATGCAGAGATTTTCTGCAATATTTTAAACATTATTATGGATAGATGTAACTGTAATTTTTACGTTACCTGTGTTTTAGATATCTGATATCCATGTTACTGGGGAGTCAGAGGACATGTCTGCTAAAGAGAGACTGCTCCTGTGGTCGCAGCAAACAACGGAGGGTTATGCTGGAGTACGTTGTGAAAATTTCACTACCTGCTGGCGCGATGGAAGATTATTTAATGCCATCATTCATAAATACAGGCAAGTACTCTGTTTGCTCCCTTGGAAAATGTTCATTACAGCATTTTGATGTGCAAAGAGAGAGGGCTCTATGGTTTATGTTGTAATAGAACTGCAGCTGTGGAGATGACACTGACTCTTCCTTGGTGATTTCCTGCTCTTTGCAGCCAAAGGATGCCTCATTAACCTTTGCTTGTCCCTCCTTCCTCAGAGAAGTATTTCCAGGAATCCTGTATATATATCATTTGGCATGTTCATGCTGCTAGGAATTATGTTTCCATAATTCAGCCTTCTCCACAGTCCCTTTTTGTCATACTGATGTTTAAGTGTAGGTGGGGTAGAGGCAGAACTCTTCACCAAAGTCCAAAACTGCACTGCTGGTGAAAGCCATCAACTACTGTATGACCTGGGATATGTCTGAGATTTGTATCTTCTTCCTTGTATGACTTTATCCTTGGATGGCCCTGGAGTGTAGAGCTTCTTCAGCATTTCTGTGTGGAGCCCAGACCCACCCTGAGGTGTATTTCCTGTGAAAGGGTATTCTCATGGAAAATGTGACCAGCTGGCTTGAATGTTCTCAGTCTGAGAAGGGATTTGTGCTTTTGTGACCATACTCTTACAAAGTTAAGCAGACATTGTAGAGACACTGTTGTTTGTGACTAGAGGCTAAAGGGTACAGGATAGTGACTTGAAATACAGCTGAAGATGTCTACTGACAGGGGAGGATTTCTAATTCTGGACTGTAATGAGAACTGGTTTCTTGACAAAGCTCACTTTGGCAGCAGGCTTGTCAGAGGAGCAAGATCTAATCATTGGTGTGCTCACTGTTCCCTCTTGATTGTTGACATGTGTTCCTTATTGTGTATTTTTTGCTTCCTGAATTGACTAAGAAGGTTTGTGTCTTAGAGGACCTTGTGGGAGAGTATTCTGCCTGCTGGGCTAATCAGTGTGTGCTGACTTGTCCTTCACTGCACAAGGCTTTCTGCGTTTATCGTAGCACGTGTAGCTTGTACTCTATGCCCCAGAGCATATCATAAGGAAGTTTAAGGGTACATGATTTCATTGGTATAACTTGAAGGAGTGTCCCCAGTAAAGGCAAATTTGGTGTCTTTTCATGCACATGCAGTGAACAGAGCCTGGTGGAGTGGATTATTTTATTCTTGGATTTCCTCTTGTGAGACCACTTGGCCCACCACAGAAGGAAATCTAGGCAGACACAACATACACCTGATCCTTATGAGGATTAGGACACTAAAGTAAAATGGGAGAGAGGTGCAGCCTTTTCCTCACAGGCTGTGTATAAAGGCTGTAAGCATCACTTCCAGCACAGTGCTGGAAGTCCCAGAGAAGCTGGCTGTGACAGTGCATAATTTCATGCTAAAATGAAGCTGCATCTGAGCCAATGAGCTTGTTTTCTGACTATGCTTCTGTTCTGGGTAGCTGGTCAGGGAGGAGGTGCATGCCAGCAAGAAAGTCCCTTTTAGTAACATTGGCCAGACAAAAGGAAATAGCTGGCAGAAGACAAGGCTGTTTTACCCAGGACAGAGCAGCCAAAGGAATGAACATAGCACAGGCAAGTATTTGAAAAAGTAAACAATATGAAAGATGCAGAGGGATTGGAGAGAGAAAAAAAAGGAAGGAGCTTAATGAGATTGAATAATGGAAAATATTTCCCAGAGCTTCTTCAGATCCTTATATCTCTTACATAGAGCAGTGCAGCCTTTACTGCTCAAGCAACTGGTAATTGTGGTACAGATCACTTAATAAACAATGAAAAACTTGAATCCTGTCCTCCGGATAGGAAAATGTTAATACCTTGGGATATGACTGAATTGCTTTGCTGGCAGTGTTTCTGGCATTGCTCCATGATTTCATTCACAGTGTTTCAGCAGGGAGGAACAAGCACCTTTGACTTGAGTGTGTTGCACAAAGCAAGTGATTCAGTGGCTGAGGAGCAGAGTCCCCATTTTGTGTGCTTCTGTGCCAGTTTCCATTGAGCTTAACTTCTTTCTGTAAACATAACTTCACCTAAGGATTGTGTCCTTCTCAGGAAAGTTTACCAATCTTATCTGATGTGTTTCTGCTGTGAGAAATTGCAGGTTCTTGATTCCATTTCAGATGGAATGAGAGTGAGATTCTTCCACTGATTTCAGTGAGTTTCTATATTCCTTTCCTTTTCTGTTTTGTACTATTAAAACAGAGATAATAATTTCCAGCTATTGCTCACAAGAGAGGAATGAGTGTCTCAAACAGTCATCTGATATTTTTAACTATATTGTTTTACTCCAGAGACTTCTTTTTAAGCTTGGTTTGTCTTCTGAGCAATAAGTAGTTTAAGCACTAAAAAATCTGCACAGTTCTGCAGTGATTCTCCATTTGCTCTGTTTGTCTGTTTTAGTAGCTCCCAGTTTGTGGACCACAGGTGGTGTCAGGAGCTGATCTGAGCAGCCTGTGGATGCTGACAGCTGGTGTGCTCCACCAGGGTGGATGACCAGATGTGCCTGTTTGGGTGGTGTGGTGGGACCGTGGTGCTGCCACTGTGGAGTACCCCCGTGGGGGCACATGTGTCAGTCGTGCCGCAGTGTGGCAGCCCCCTGCACCACCAGGTGTGCTGTGCTCACTGGAGATGCTTCCCTGTACAGAAGCACCCTGGGCTGGGGGGGGGGACTATCAACTCTGCAAATGGGGGACGAGGCTCTTCAGGTGGGACATCACTTCCAGGCCTGGAAGGGCTTTAATTGGGCTCAGACCTTATTTTGAGGGCATGACATTTAGTGCTATGGCAGTAAAACCCAGAGGGCTCAAATACCCAGGCTTACATCTAGACTTGCAGTTGTGCTGAGCCCCAGTAAGCTGGGTGTTGGGTGGAGAGCCTGTGCCTACCCACACCAGGGCAGAGTGGCGGGAGCTCCCTGAGGAGGAGGTGGAGGGGGCAGGGCCCGTAGCCAGGGCCGGTTCACTGCCCCAATCAGGAGCCGGGGACACCAGGGCAGCCCAGCCCTTGCCCCAGGACCTCCCTGGGGATGTGCTGAGGCTGGGCCTGCCATGAGTCTTGGCTGCAGGTTGGCTGCACCACTGCACAGCCATAGCTCAGCCGTGGGCCGGAGGGCAGAGCACAGCAGCTCCCAGAGGACAGGCTGGCTCACAGCACTGGCACCAAGGCTGAGAGGCCTTCTCTGGATGCACCATCAGGAACACAAGGCACATGATCCAGCAATCACAGGTCCATGAGGCAGGGAGATGTCCCTGTCCAGTTCCAGGTGACAGGATAGGAGTGGCAGGTCATAATTACCTCCTCTCCAAGCATAAGTGATTTTTTTAAATTGCAAGTACGTACCAGCTTCAAGGCTTCAGGAAATTGCTGAAGCTGTGAAGGGCTGGGCGAGGATCTGAGCTGTGACTCAGCTGCCAGCAGGCAGGGAGCCTCTCCCTTCAGCACAACTGGCAGCCTGCCCTCTCTTAATGGCAGGTTGGAGTTGTTTCTTTTGTTTTTCTGTCTTGACAGAGGATCTTAGCACCTCGTAGTGCAAGCTAGCTAAGATTTGTGATGCAGAACTGCAGTAATAGTGCATGGATATGCCATGTCTCCCTGCTCCCCCAAGAAGCGTGGGAGATGCCCAGTTAGGCTGGGATTTCCCTGCCATGACTGACTGTCAAACCCACTGCAGCATCTTGGTGGACATTAGTGGTCCAATGGGTGACCCAGGTTCTTCCCTGTCTCCCTGTCCTTCCTGCACACACGGCTGTGCTGGCAGTGCTCCACTTCCAGTGTCAAGCAGGGATGTGGGCAGTGTACAGGTGCTGGAGCACATGCACTGAAGTCAGTCACCTGCTCTCCTGAGCAAGAGCAGGATATTTGTTTTCTGTCCTCTTGAGCAACGAAGGTTTGGTTGTCAGAGCTTCTCATGAAGTCCTTCAGTTACTTTCTCTCTTACTTCCATTAAGAGTATGGATGACTTGCCAGTAATTTTAGTGCTCTTTAAATCAAGGAAAGTAATTTTATTAATAATGGAAATGAGAGGAAAAGTTGTACCATTTGATTTTTTTCCTACCACTAAATTTTGAAAAAAGTAATTTTTTTTCTGTGTGAGAAGATTCCTTATGTTTTCAGCAATTTCCAGTGGTCTGTGTTTATAGGGCGAGATTGAAGGTTACTTGGCTGAACTTTTGAAGAGTACAGAAAGTTTCCATATACATCCTGTACATGGTTAAATCCCTGGAAACAAGGCTTCACACTGACCTCAAGAACTGCCTTGGGGGAGTCCTCCACTGCAGGCCCTGAAATTTGGTTTAGTCATAGAATCATAGAATAGTTTGTGTTGGAAGGAACCTTAAAGATCATCTAGTTCCAGCCTTCTTGCCATGGGCAGGGACACCTCCCACTAGACCAGGTTGCTCAAAGCCCCATCCAGTCTGGCTTTGAACACTTCCAGGAACGGGGCATTCACAGCTCTGGACAATGTGTTCCAGTGCCTCATCATCCTCACAGTAAGGATGTCAAATCTAAACTTACTCTGTTCTGTGGCAATGCTTGTCTTTACACAGAAAGACCAAATAACCAAAGTTATACCAAAGTAGCAAATCTGTTGTTTTGATCTCAGACTGCCCTGAACCTTTGCTATATAAGGACTACATGAAATTTCAGTTAAAAAGTGTCTGAAATGGAATTTTAAAAATAGTAAAGATAATAGCTGTAAAACTTATAGTTAGCTGGCAGTTGTAGATGCCTCATTAAGGACAATGGCTGCTGGTACTCAGAAAACAGACATGGTCACAGACTAACTCATCTTAGTTTCCAGAGAAAAAAGATGATGTATAGAGGATAGGAAAAGATTAATACCACACATGAATGTTTTTTGTAAAAATGTGTGCACTCCTTTTTACATTTTATTTTTGTATTCCCATGGCTTATATAGTAGAGAGCTAATTTTGATTTTAGCATTTACAAAAGGAATTCCATCAAAAGCATAATGTTCTTGTGTAACTAGATAATAGCATTTAATGAGTAGTTTCAGTGGTGCCTGTATGGTGGAAAATAGCATCTGTTCAGGAAGCCCTGCAAGCTCAGTTCCCAGATAAAGCCACACTTTTTAAGTTATTGTCTCAGGTGCTAGGTCTGTTGTAGTAAATGAAGCAGGTCCAGCTCCTGCTTTCCAGCCCTGAGGGTAAGTGGTGCAGCAGGGCTTGTGTCTGCTTGGCTGAACTCTCTCTCTGCCCCCCAGACAGGGTGCAGCTCCTTCAGAGCAGTCCTGGATCAGTGTTGTTCCTGGAACTGGGCTCATTTATTGCCTGGGAGAGTATGGCCACAATGGGCCACAGTCCTCCTGTGGAAGGACTAGTAACCAAAGGTCACGGGCCCTTGATCTGCCTTCTGTACACTCAGACATGTCCAGTTATGTCTGGACTTCTAGGTGAATTTCAGCAACCATAGAAAGTGTGAAAGACTGCTTAGGAGAAAAAAGGGATAGAATGTGTTGGGGTCAGGCAGCAGTCTGACAAGCAAGCAGGACTGTAGTATCCACGTGAAACGTTTAAGGCAAGGAAACAAGTGAGCTTATTTCATGTAATGCTGTACCAAGGCTTGCCAAGACCACATGCAGACAGTTGTCTATAAATTTTGGCACCACCTAACAAGTATTAGAAATGCTATAAAGAGGGAAGGTGTTGATGCAGTTAAAAAGGGTGCATTTTGAGCACAAGAAAAATGTTTTTACTGTATTGTTAAAGAAATAGAGGGATCTGGTACAAAGGAGCCTTTGTCACTGATAAACTTTGTTCAAGACCTTAATGATACCTGTAGTTTAAGCTGCATAAAGTGTAGACAGTGAGTGAGGAGATGACTACCATTCCCAGGCAAAGGAGGAACAGAGGCTGACAGGGAATGCAGCAGGGAAGAAGTGTAGGTACACTGAGTGCTTCACGAGGAGAAAGAGGAATAGAGGCTGCAGTGTGTTCCCAGAGGAAGCAGCAATGTAACAGGTCCATAAATGCTAGATAAAGTGAGAGAGACAAATTTTCCAGGGTCACAGTGCTTTTCTTTTGAAATGTTGCTATCATAACTCAGTCTGCTTTCAGAATTACGAAGTGGATGTTATTCTGAGTGTGGTACAGCACAGAGCAAGCTAGATTGCTGCCTGCTGAATAACTGTTCTGGTTTGGAACAAGCTGTTTCAACCTTACCCAGGATGATTTGCTGTGTATATATAGTTGATTGAACATTAAGCTCCTGGCCAGCAATGCATGTGGCATCCCTCTGATGTTAAAACATGTTGGAACTGCTCAGGTACTGACTTGAATACATTCCTTAAGGGAAGGGATAGTACTGCCTCAATTTGCAGAAACATGTTGAACACCCTTGGGGAATGAATGAGAAAGAAACTAAATATTATACAGTGTCAAGCCTTAAAATGCTAGGGGATATGTTTTAAATAAAGAGATTAGTTGGGTCTGCTGGTTTTGGCTTGCTGTTTTGTGACTTGTACTTTATTGTAACTCAGCTTTAACACAAAGAAAATGTGAGTTTGGTTGTGCTGCCCCCCCCTTTACACCCACCTCATTGTGTGGTTCTTACTGTTTTCAACAGGTTGTGTTGTGTAGAATAAATGAAATCAGTGTTGAGAACTGGCAATTTGGGAAAACATAAACTGCATTTAGGATGCTTAAAAATATTGACAAGCAGACATGCTTTTAATATTATTTGCCTGAATATATTTCTAATGGATATACAAATAGCAATTTACCTAACCTAGAGTTTGATTGGATGCACTCAGGAAAATTCTATGATGGCACTTGGTAAAGGCTGTATTAAAATAGTACGCGAAGCGTGCCTGCAATTTTAGCATCTTCTGTTGTGGTAGTGGTTAGCCTTAGTGGGGATTAGATGGAAGACTTCCCGTCAGTTGGGTTGATTAATTTCAGATCTGGACTTAAAATGATCCCTGTGTATGTTGTGCTGGATCCTACTGCTAAGTAGCAGCTGAATAACAGTTTTCTTCTTGCAGTAACTGAGAAAAAAATGGGATGAAATCAAAGCTTTTCTCATGTCATTTTAATGAGAATTAAACATAAAGTAAAGCTTTACATTGAAAGGCCAGGTTTTTTTAATTCAGATTTCACATGTTTTGTACTCTTGGATTGGCAAAGACCAGGACACCTAAGGGTGTCAGAAGTCTTTATCCAAAAGTATACGGTGCTGAGCACTGGTGGCATTTGTGCCTATGATAAACCACACAGGGAAAGGTCTTGGTCTTCAGGGAATGCCTTTGGCAAGTTGATGGCACATGGAACAATGGTTGCTTCCAAGAGAGGATGGCAGAAGGAGCCTTTGGGAAATTGTTTGAACTCATTACAGTAGCTCACCCTTCTTCCTTGTCAGCAGCTGTACTAATGCCCTGGGAAGCCATTCTGTCAAGCAGCCACTGCTGTGGTCTGGAGGGAGAATTCTCAGGATGCAGAACAGAAAAATAATTTGGTTGGGTTTCTTCATTGTCTCTTTGATATTCCAGCAGTTCAAGGAAAGATACATTATTTGTGATTATTTTTGTGGATTGCATGGTGTGGGTTAACAGCTGTGAGCCTCATTCCTATTCAAATTTTATCGTAGCCAAAAATTGACAAAGTTGCTGTACCGTTTCTGGTTTTGTAATGATGGAAACAGCTCAGTACTAAGAGAGTGTGAAAACTGGTTTTAAAGCTAGTGAAAGGACTAACAAGATCCTTTCTAGTTTCATTCATGTTTGTACTGGGTTTGAAACCTGCATTGCAAACTTACTGCCAAGTTGTGATTAGGGTTTGTTTTGCATGGCTAAAAATGAACTCTGCATTTAACTAAAAGATCTTTGCTATTGCAGTGCCACAAGTATATTTATCTAAATCAATTGGTATGGCAAGTTACAGGTAGAGTTTTGCAGTGCTAACACAGGTGGGACAGGTGGCTTCAGTAGGTTTATTAAATTCAGTGCTTGTCAAATCAAGGGCATGCACAATAGAAGGAATTACCTGAATTAGCTGTGTATATTGTTAGGGGCTAAATTAATGTTAGGGCACTTGACAGCTTTTGCTTTCTTATTTTAAGTGCAGTTAAAACATTTTTTTTCTGTTGGAAGTCTTGATATAATATGTTGGGATGTCTGAAGAATAGACAGGAAATGTATCTGTAAATATGTGTGCCCTTGTTGTACTACTGCAATATTTTTTTTCTGTTTGATTCATCATATCTGAAAATTTAGATTAAAAACTATGAAAAAATAAGTAAAGGAAAGCTGAAGATTTCAGATCACATGAAAATTTTTCAGCTCTCAAGGGAATAAAAAGGCATTATTGTTCATCTTTATAGAGGCATTGAGTTAAATCTATAGGGATACATAAAATCAAGTATAGTGCAGGCATTCCTGTCATACCAATAGAAGAGGACAAAACCAGAAAGAGGATACAAGGCATAATGATCATATTAACACAGTATACAATTCAGGCTGGGGACTTGTGGAGCTTTAGAAAAGTATTTGCCACATACTTGAACAAACATATGCAGAGCTGTATGCAGCAGCATGCTTTTTGGTTTATCACAGCTGTAAGGATAAAGCTTTCCTATAATGACAGTTTTCTACTTGAAATCTTTGATTTTCTCTGAATTCTCAAGTGTTGCCTACTTGAGTGACAGCACAACTCAGCTTCACCCAGTGGTTTGATGTACTGGGGTAATTGTTTTAATCACCAGAATCTAGAGCTTCTGAATGAGGGGGAAGTCTAGGGTATAAGGGAAGATAGTGTTGACTCAGAGGTGACATTTTCTGTCCTTTCCTCAGCATGGGGTTTTTGATGCTAAGGAACGTGCTACAAAACCTTGTGCTGTATGTCCACGTTGTGATCCTTGGTTCTGACGATGGAAGAGATCTGTTCCTCCCTAATGCCACAAAGTCATAGCTCCTTGCCATTTTGAGTAGAAACTGTCCTCTTTAAGTGATCAGGCTATCCCTGGAAAAAAATCAGGAACATGTGGTAGACATCTCTATTAGCAAAGACACTGTGATGAGATTTCCTGGTCACAACAATGTGCAGAGCACTGAAACATGGGGAATCAATAAAAATGTGTGGGACATCAAGAGTGGTATGTGTTAGTTGAAGTCCAGCCATCATTCTCATTGTGTTGTTGACTCTTTCTGAAGCAGGTTCTTTGAAAAGCTCTTTTGAACAAGGCAGAGATTTGTATCTGATGTGGGGACAAATTCTTTAGTAAGTTCCAAAACATTGACTCTACATGTAAACTGGTGCAAACACTTTGGTATTTTTGAAACTGTGTTAAGAGATAGGCAAATGGTAGGCCTAATTATATAGGTTAAATAATAGATTTTACTTCATCATCTCATATGTAGAGCTCCTGGGAAAGTAATAGGAGATGCATATTTGAAGAGATAGAGCTAAAATTTCTGTTTTACATGAAAATTTATTATTTTTTGATTTCTTTCTTAGTGATGTTTCTATTATTAACCAAAATGTCTAGAATATATGATTTTTTGTTTGTTTGTTTATTTTTTTTTAATGACTATATATTCTGGCATGATCTTTCATTTGTTCTAGTAATCCTTCCATCCCTAAAAAATGCATGAGTTTTTCTGGTACTTATCCTTTTCATTTGTCTGAACAATGAAAAAAAAATTATTTAACTTCTATAAGCATTTTCTAATTACAGCAGTTGAAAAGCTAAACGGGCTATAGTGATGTGTTACACTTCTCTCTGCATCTTCAGTCATATTTTTTTGACAGTTCTGCTTGAAAACTCTCTGTGTTAGTGTTTCAACTTAAATATAAGCCAAGAATGAAATATCCTTTAATATCAGGTATTACTCAGGCCGCACCCAGAGTTTTGACTGAGAAAGAACTGTGTGGATTAAACAGTTTAGATGGTTCATGTAAATATCTTCAGGCTTTTCAGCCTTCTGAATGCATTAACAGAATTTTCATGTGGAATATTACCCTGAGACATATATATATGTTTTAGTAAAGATAAACATTGTTGTAACTTGAGGAAGTGTCATCACTGAGGAGATGGATGTGATTGTGAAAATTAAAGTTCAGTTAAACATCTTTTTCCATTTTGAGTTATTAAATCCCCTTCAAATCTAATCTTTTATTTTAATGGGCAAATAGCATAGCTGCTAGTTTGGATCTTAAACTATTTTGCTAGGTATTAAGTTCTGGCAATGAGAAAATCTACATGTACCTACTGTTATTTATTATGCACAACTCTTTGATTTCAAGAGGTCTTTGCAGACCAGAAATATCTGCTGTTCTTCAGATATTGTTTTCTTCCTTCTCTTTGTGGTGCTAGATATTGTTTTCTCGAATTTATCAAAATTTTGTCAGCTTCCTAATTCAGGTGGTATTTATTGCACTTTTTTTCCCATCACTTCTGATACAAATTGTATCTAATTTCTAACACCTACACTAAGATCTCAAATGGCAGGCACCAGTTTTTTAATAAATTAAATGATTAATGACTCTCAGTGTAGAAGCCAAAGCCTTGACTGAGGTGTGGCTGCAGCAGAAGCATCTTCTTTGCATGGAATGTTCCAACTCGATTGGTGTTTGGGATGTTTGTGTGTGTTTTCATGGCAAGGCCCCAGCCTGCTGAAAAATCTGCCATAAGATGACTCACAATATTATGACAGAAGGTAGAGTCATTGTATGTTACTTAAAGTGCATTTAGTTTAATTTGTTCTTGATTATGCATAAAACTACTTAATAATGCTATGCAAATTGATATGAAATATATTTATAATACATTACTAATAGCTTCTACAAAACTCATGTATTTTCTCTAGAGCCTTAAAAAAAAAAGAAGATGCTTGCCATGATGTATGACGTTTTTAAATCTAGGTTTGCTTCAACTACGACAACTAAATAAATATGTATGAGAGGATACTCATCACAACTGCAATTACAACTGTTAATATTATTTCCAGTTAGTGGACAGGTATCTCTGCAATTTACAGCATGTAAAAATGGCATTTATTTCTGTTTTAAATTGCAAAAGTCCCCACTACTAAACAAAAGGAACAGTATGGCAGTCAGTGATTTCCTGAGCCAAGGAAAAAACCAAGTCTTTTACTGAGCTCTGGGAGGTAAACTCCTTTTCCTGGCTTTCCAATGTATCCCTCTATGACCTGTGAAGAGGAAAGGGTGAGCTGCAGAGGGGAGGCCCCCAGCCCCAGGCAGCGTGCTCTTGCTGTGGCTCGTGCCAGGTGCCTTTGCATTCAAGTGATAATATTTGTCTTTTCCCTGTCACAAACCATCAGTGGACTCCTTCTCAGCCAGCTGTGGAGCCTCCTGTCTGCTTTAAAAAACCAAAGGCACACACTGTCAAGACAGACATGAATGCCATCTTCTGTAGTATTTTCTTTTAGACCAAGACTTTAGATACATATACACAAGTTAATCTAGGTTGGTATACTATGTGCTAAGTGTGTGATTAACTGAAAGAGGCAGTATTCATTGCAATTTCCCCTTGTTCTTTAAGGGAAACTGTAAAATAATCCAATGCTGGTAGGAATTGCAGGGATGGAAAAATGTGTTTAAAAGGTGGGAAGGCATTTGAGAGTAAGTTCTTCTTCAGCTGGGTGGTGAAGCCACAGCACTGATGTAAAATGATGTCTTATGCAAGAGCAGTTGTTTTTACTGATTTTGTTACCTGTAGAATGTTACGTCTTCTTCAACTAAATGAAAGCTTTATTCTAAGGAGATTATTGTGTCAGTGTCTCTGCAGCTTGCAGCTTGTTTTCTGGGAATAGTCAAGGCTTTTACAACATGTCCTTTCATGTTCTGGGAGTTGGCAATCGAACAGGCAGTGCAAGTGATTATTCTTGGGACATTTTTATCAAATGCGAAACAAATGTAAAGAAGGCAGGAGGAAAAAAATAACCTAAGCAAGTGTTACACTTACAAAAACCTGATTCTCTTGTCAAAACTGCTGTTAAAGCAATCTTTATTACTCATACCATCTCCATTATTGTGGCTGAAACAGGAGATGGGGGTGCTCAGTTTTCTTTTCTAGAATTGTCTTTTATTTTTCATGGTTTTTCTGTGCTGCTGAGAGCAACGGCTGATATTGGTTTCGTTGCATTGTTTCCATTGCACTGAAATTCAGAGAAGAATAGAGTGAGCTTGATCATGCTCCCACTAAGCATATTGCAAGTGGAAAGTCCCTCTGCTTTAGGAGGATTATATTGCACTGCTTACATTTTATTATTAATTAAATGTTCTTTCAAGGCATAATGGGTGCAGTGTTATTATCTGTCTTGTAGACTTGTCTTCAAAAGAGCACAAGGAACACAGTGATTGTAAATGACTGAAAAGAAATAGATTTTTATTTACAGTGCCCTTGTAGTTAGTTCAAAGACAAGATTGTACTGAGTTTCCCAAAGTTAATACTATTTTGTTATCAAGGGAATTTGGGGTGCTGCCAAATGAAATCTTAACATTAATTTTGAACAATGGTATTTAGCAGTTTTATTTCTATCTGTTGCAATTATTTAAACCTTCTACTTGGTAAAACTAAGAAAATAGTTTCTCTAGAAACAAAAATGAGAAAATTTAAGAACTAAATTGTTTGCTGAAAGCTGTATGCCAGGATTTTTTTTCTTCTGGTGTTTTGTTTTAGGATTTTTTTCGTGGTGAGTCTGGTTTTTAGTAGTGTAGAATTTCAGTAGCAAAGGCTACTTGTGGCTCTAGTTGACTTCAGTTAGATGAGTTTTTCTCAACATGTTTGAAAATCCCTTATTTCTTTTTGATACACATGAGAATTCCAAGTGCTGAAAGAGCCAAGGAGTAACACACTGAGAATCACAAGACCTAAAACTCAGCTTAAAGGACAATAATAGTTTTGAAGTTTTACCTTAATTTAAAGCATTAAAGTAGAGATGCTGATACAGGATTGGTACAGGATAATACTTCTGTGCCTCAAAATATTTATAGGCAAGATTGGTTTAGGACAATTACTCCATTAAAGCAAGTGTATTGTGGCTGGAAATGGAGTTTAGCAGGGGGGAGGTGTGGACGTTTAAGTCCATGGGGCTGAGAGTTACCTATAAGAGAACTGGCACCAATATATATCTGAAAGCAGAGCTTCAATGCATTTGAAGAAGACCTCTTTAAAGTTCATCAGGAAAAGATTAAAGTGACATTTCTGTGACTAAACTTTGTAACTGTGTGGCTTCTGACACATGCTGAAGAATTTGATGCAGAATGACTGTAAACTCGTGAAAGCAGTGGAAAGTAACTCCCTTCTGTAAAAGAGAAAAGTGAATCTAATCCCCTCAAGGGCAATGGAAGGCACAAGGTGTTGTAATACAATGTCAATGCACATGAAAAAATATACATAAGAAAATAGAGGTATATATAGGGGATGGCTGATAATCAGCTTGTAGATAGAGAACTGAATGTTGTAGTTTTCTGCTGCTTGTGTTTCTCAATTAGTAGTGGTATCATCTTGTTCACCCAATTTTAGTGAAATCCTTTTATAATGAAAACTCTGTTGCTGTATCCATCCATGCTCATGGTTTGATTTATCAGTACAGTGGTAATTTAAAACTGGTAAAGAGTTGTAATCAAGTGTTGCTGTTTTTATTTGACAGGCCGGACCTGATAGACATGAGTACCGTTGCTGTTCAAAGCAACCTTGCAAATTTAGAACATGCTTTTTTTGTAGCAGAAAAACTTGGTGTTGCCAGACTTCTGGACCCTGAAGGTAAGAGAACTACAGATGGCTTTGTTGCAAAACCCCCAACATTACAATAAAATCCACTCTGCCCGCAGGTTGGAGCATATTTGTGGGCATTCTTACAACTATGTGATAAAGCACTGTTCTGTCTTGCTCTTTTAGATGTCGATGTTTCCTCACCTGATGAGAAGTCAGTAATAACTTATGTGTCATCACTTTATGATGCATTTCCCAAAGTACCAGAAGGTGGTGAAGGCATCAGTGCAAATGTAAGGAGGAGAACAACATTTGTGCAGTGCATGAGCTACATTAATAAAATTCTGAATTTCAGATCCAGAATGTTAGCTAGATCTTCCATAGTACTGCTGTCACACTTTTCTTTGACATGGTTTTTCTGGGCTGAGATTTTAAAGTCTTGCCTATTTCATGTCATGAACATGAAAATATTTGTGCAAAGAATTTAACCGAAAGCAATGTGCCTGGAGTTGGAGAAGGATCGAGTCGAGGTTCTTACTTTTCAGTTGTGGATGTATGTTATGCCTTTCTGATTCTTAGTAGCTTGAAATTTACTGATCTTGAAAATAGTTTGTTTTCAGTAGAATTATTTGTGAGCAAAACTGAAGACTGAAATCATATACTTGCAAACTTTAACTGATCTTTAAAGAGCTAATAAATATTGTTACAGAATTGCAGGATTTCAAAATCCATATTCTATATGTGTGAAGACTTTAGTCTTCAAAGATGAAGCAGAAATGAGCTCTTGATGATTTTCATTTCTTCTTTAATCTGGATTTTGCTTTGGCAGGATGTTGAAGTCAAATGGGTTGAATATCAGAATATGGTGAACTACCTCATGCAGTGGATCAGACACCATGTCACGATAATGTCTGACAGAACATTTCCCAACAATCCTGTGGAATTGAAGGTGAGGTGTGGTGGCTTAGACTTCTTGTTGGAATTACACTTTATCTTAGTGACTCAAAGCATACTTGAACAAATGACTTGCTTGTTGATTTATACAATCAAGTCAACTGTAGAACAGTACTGCTCCTTAACCTTTTCAAAGTGTAATCAATACATTGCTACTATATGAACAATCAAAAGCAAATCTTTACCTTGTTACTGAATGTTTTTTGTAGCACTCTAGTAGAACAGTATAAAGGTAAGCTTGTGAAGAATATTAGAAGAGGATTTAGAGACTAAGATTATATTCACTGTAAATAAAAGTTGATATTATTTTTTCATGTTTCTATAGGCACTTTATAATCAATATTTACAGTTTAAAGAAACAGAAATTCCACCAAAGGAGACAGATAAATCAAAAATTAAACATCTCTATAAACTGCTAGAGGTAAGTTTTAACATTCATTGAAATGTATAGAAGTTCCTTTTGTGTGGCTTTAAATAACAAGTACATATGAATTGTTAAGGTCTGGATAGAATTTGGACGCATCAAACTTTCTCAAGGCTACCATCCCAATGATATAGAAAAAGAATGGGGAAAGCTGATTATTGCCATGCTGGAAAGAGAGAAGACCCTTCGGCCTGAAGTGGAGAGGTATGCTAGTGAATATTTGACAGGCTTTGTTAATATATTTTCTGTTGGTTTAACCTCTATTGAAATTTGTAAATATCTTCTATGATAATGTCCATAATATTTTTCTAGATCAAGCATTTCTGCCTTTATTCAAGGTCTGAAGTTCTCTACCTGCTGAGAGACAGATCTAGACATAAACAACTTTGGTGGTCTCAGAAGGTTGTGATGAGCAGCAGCTGTGCCTCAGATCATCGAAACACTTATACACATATATAACCACCTTCTTTGTGCTGTTAGTCAAAGCTGGGTTTATATCACTTCACTGTCTCCTTTCAGCTTGATTTCATCTAAGGACCATCCTCATCCTTCACATGAAATGTGTATTCTTCTTGCTGCACAGCACTGTAGGCTAACAACCTGTGTAGAGGTTGTTAAAAAAGTTAGTGGTACTGGAGAGCACAGCAAGTGTTTAGATGTGCAAAGGCACAGTAGCCTTCCATGCTAGTAGGCTGTGGGACACTTTTGTACATCACTGATGACATACTGAGCATGATTAAAGTCTTGATGCAGTCTGAGAGCAATTTTTAATGGTATGTCTTTTTAGGTTCTGCGGGAGACACAGGTGCTATCTGTTCATTAATTAAAAAGCCCTCTTAAAGTTAAATGATTTTTGGGGCTTCTACCTGTAGGTAGATATAGACACCTAGATCTGGATTCATTCTGCTTGACTTTTTGCATCCAAAGGAGACATCTAAGATCTGAATCACTTTCTAGAAATCTTGTTGCTGAATTTCTGGTGACAACAGGGTGACCTATCTCTCTGGTTTAGGTACCTGAAACTAAGTGTGAAAAATCCAGACCATTGTATAGGAAGCCCTCAGCGAGAGAGATTTCAGTCAGAGGACATCCCAAAGACACTCAGAGTTGATGAAACATGTGTCATGCTTACAAAAGCCAAGAGCATGACTGAAATGGCAGATTCAGTAGGAGGTGTTGATTCTCAGCACCCTATAGAGGAATACGAGTTCTGAACAAGTTCCTATAGAGGAATACGAAGTTGTCCACACAATACTGGGTTTTCCCTCTTACTCAGAGCAGAACACTGGAAAGCAGCAGCAGAAATACAGCAGCCTGCTGGATCTTGTAGATTCATCTGTCCCAACCTGCCAAAAGCAAAGTGTCTGGCTTCACCCACAGAAATTCTGTTCATACTTGCAGACCTGGATTATCTTTATTGAGAATGTATGTAAATGACATTAGTTTATTTCTGTTTTCATACAATTTGAGCACAGATAAACAAACATGAACCTAACTCCCTTCCCATGTATCAGAAAGGGTAAACACACTTAAAGTGACAGATCATATAGTGATAGTCACTACATGTGATGGTCACTGTAAAACGAGAGAGAAAATTTCATTAAGTGATTCTGGCTTAGTCCCAAGTAAAAACTATTGATTGATGTGGACACAAAAACATCATCCATGTTTGTTGCACTGGTTACCAGTGCATCTCATCATTATGAAGTGTTGGTGCAGCTGCTGGGGTGAAATTTGATTGTAGCAAAAATGTGACTTCAGCCAATACCAAAAACCTGGTAAATAATAAAACTTTGCCTGCAGATCTGTTGAATACATCTCAAAGTATCAAGACAGATATTGTGTGGCCAGATTGGAGTATGGTATCAAAATGAATGTGGTGTCAATGAGGAGAGTGCCAAAGTGAGTTCTAGTTTGCAAACTAGCAGAGTTTGGCATTGCTGCAGGGGTGTGTCTGTGCCTTTGCTGAGCTCTTCTGCATAAACAGTCACCTTATGGAATGGGTGTGGTTGTTCAGGAATCCTAAAAGCAGGGGGTGAAATACTGAAAAAATCACCCCAGCCCAAATTCTGAGTTAAAATGTAAACTTAAGAACAGCGATTAGATTTTTCCTACTTATTTTCTGCTCAAAACAGCTAGAAGCAATTGGCTGTGGTTGTGGAAGAAGATGAAAGGAAATTTTCATGTGGACAGTGTAGAGGGACAGGGCACTTAGTGAAGATGCATGGTAGGTTGGATGGTGTATAGGTGTCTCAGATTATATTGTAATGAGCTGATCAACCATGATACTCCCCAGTTTTATCATGCAGTTCTATTTGAAGGAAAAGGAGTCAGCCCAGCCTGAGGTTATTTGTACTCTACTGTCGAGTGTGCATTTCTCGCTTCACTCCTTTTTGAAACTTTCCATTGAAGAGTCTGACAGACACTGCAAAGAGTTCTTTTAGTTCTTACTTCACTTATAGTTATTTAGTGACACTTAAATAAAATATTTGGTGTGTCTGTTTCCTAGAGACGCCCCATTGTCGCTGCCTAGTCTGTACTTGCAAAGCTTTAATGCAGGGTAGGGAAGCCAAAAGCAAGGTAGCGTACATAGCCCCAGGTAAAATCCTTTGAAGAGCAGGCAGAGTATTAATTGCTGGGTTTTAAATGTGCATACTGAAGCCTATATAAAGGAGGAGTCTAGGTGTTTCAAAAGCCAGGAGTGGAATTTCATCCCTAGAAGCTGTACATTTTGCAGGAGTTTTGTCTCCATTTTTCAGCAAATGCAAACAGCCAGAAGAAGTGGGCTCTGGACGTGAAAATGAATAGCAGTAGTTACAGCTATCATAGCAGTGATTCGCTGTTTAGCAACAGCACTAGCACTCGAACCAGCGTTGACTCTAATGAGAATTTCCTTTCTGTTAATTGTGGTCCCACGTTGATTAAATCTTGTATAAGCTTTGGAAATGGAACCTTAGAAGGGAACAGGTAACTTGACATAAGCATTTGTGCTTTCTGTTAGATGCTGTTGATTCATTTGTTTGTTTTTAAACTCATGCAACATGATTGTAAATATAAATAACATAGTACTTATTTATTTTCCTGAAATGCTTTGGCATCACCTAGGTTGGAAATGCTGCAGCAAATTGCGAACAGAATTCAGCGGGACAGCCGGAGCTGTGAGGACAAACTGATACTTGCTCGGAATGCTCTGCAGTCTGTAAGTCAGTCAGTGATTTTACTTGTCTGTATTCAAAAGCATACAGAAGTTGAATGGCAAAAATTTCTTAAGTGTTTGTGAGAGTAGCCTTAATAGCTACTGCTTTTATTTTCATTGTACTGTTAGGTAGCATATCTTTAAGAAAATACAAGAAGTTGCCTAGAGTGTGTTCTGTTACCTTTTAAATAGTTAGATAAAATGTTTCACAATTTTTTCAAGATCAGAATCAGTTTAAAATAAAAGAGGAATTCTTAGAGCTGATGTCTCTTTGGTTTTAGCTTCAAGGCTTATCACTTTCTCTAATTTATTAAGGACACCAAGCGATTGGAGTCAGGGCTCCAGTTCCAACATGAAGCAGAGATAGCTGGGTATATACTTGAATCTGAGAATCTTCTCCGCCAGCAAGTGATTGATGCCCAAATTCTTATTGATGGAAAATACTATCAAGCAGACCAGCTTGTTCAAAGGTACAGTTTATGTGAATAAATAAATGTCCCGAATACAATTCCCATTATGAACAAAATTTTCAGTTCTTTATATCTATGTATAAACTTCACAGTCTCTCACTGGGCACCCAAATATTAGGTATTCTGGTGGGTTCATTGCCCATAAATGCTGAAGACAACAGAAGCTATTTGTACTCATTTATGAAGTCAACCTCCTCAACATGACTTAAGTTTAATGTTTTCTAGATATCTGTGTATTAAGATATTAGCTTGTTTTATTGCATGTAAAATACATTTAGAATTTATTAACTTTGATTTTTTAAGTGGAGGCAAGATTTCTCGTGACAGCTGTAGGTGTATTAACAGGTAATAAGTGGGGTAACATTAGGTTATGTGTAGCACTGTGTACAGTGTTGGCAGAAAGAAGCATTTAAACTGCATAATTCTGTTTTATGAAGAAGTGAGTCCAAAATTTTTTTGGGGATTCATCTTTGGACTGCTTGAGATTAAGTGCGTAACTCCTTGGCAGTGAACTGCTGGTGTTGATTTTTCTGCAACAACATGTAGTATCTTGTAAGATTTCTAGTTTACTGATTGTTCCCTGGACTTGTGTATAGTGCATGTTAGTGCCCATACCATTTTTTCAGTCACTGCCTGATTTCTACATTTGTTATCTGTATAGAACTATAAGCTGACATACCCTGTACTTTCTGATAAAAATACTTGTTTATAAATATTTAAGTGCCACTAAAGTGTAAAAGATAATGTGAGCTCATATCACTATTCAGTTGATCATGATAAACTTTAATTATAAGCATTCATTGGTTTTTTTTTAATTTTAATTTAATAGAGTTGCAAAACTTCGTGATGACCTGATGGCCATACGGACCGAGTGTTCTTCCGTGTACAACAAGGGGCACGCACTGACCACAGAGCAGACAAAGCTGATGATATCAGGAATAACTGAAAGCTTAAACTCAGGATTTACAACAAACCTAACCCCTGAATTAAATGCTGCAATGACACAAGGTTTAACACCTACTTTGACTTCTTCCAGTTTGACATCTGGCCTTTCATCAGGTCTTACTTCCAGACTGACACCAACCATCACTCCCGCTTACCCCCCAGGCATCCCACCACGGTTAATTCAGAGCTATGTGACAGGAGTAGACAGTGGGACTCTGCAAACACTCAAACTGATGCAAATCAGAAAACCTCTTATGAAATCGGCTTTTGTGGATCAGAATTTAACAGAAGAAGAGGTGAACATGAAATTTGTCCAGGACCTGTTGAGCTGGGTGGAAGAAATGCAGGTAGCAATCTTTGCAGAGCCAGTCCACTTTTAATGATTATGTTTACTTTTTGTAGATCATGGCTAATCTTTTCTTCCTGTTTGTAAGGTTCAACTTGATCGAGCAGAATGGGGTTCAGATTTACCAAGTGTTGAAAGCCATTTAGAAAATCACAAAAATGTCCACAAAGCTATTGAAGAATTTGAATCCAGCCTTAAAGAAGCCAAACTCAGTGAGGTACTGCACCATGTTCTTTATTTCTTTGATTACTTTCTTACTTGGTGACCCATAAACTAATGTTGAATTTTAGAACTGTATTTGGTTTTCACAGTCTTACCTTTATTTCTGATCTCTGCCTGATTTATGATGAAATCAGAAGATCTAATGGTTTAACATATCTAACCTTTTTATTGTCTTTTGATCTCATATACCAAATACAGATCCAGATGACTGCCCCTCTTAAACTCAGTTATGCAGAAAAACTGCACAAATTGGAGAGTCAATATTCAAAACTCTTGGTAAGTTAACCATACCTCTTCCATGTTCAGCTTTCCTGTGTGCCTAATTTCTGATAAGCTTTAAATTCTGATTCTTGTAAATCTTTTTCTTTTAATAAAGAACACTTCAAGAAACCAGGAAAGGCATCTAGATACTCTTCACAATTTTGTGTCTCGTGCTACTAGAGAGTTGATATGGCTGAATGAAAAAGAGGAGGAAGAGGTTGCATATGACTGGAGTGAAAGAAACCCCAATATAACAAGAAAAAAGGAATATCATGCAGTATGTATTGCTAGTATAATCCAGAGGGAATTATTAAGTAATCTTCAATAATTAGAAAGAGTTCTAAAACCTTTTTTCTTATCTGATAAAAGGAATTAATGAGAGAACTGGATGAAAAAGAAGAAGTCATTAAATCAGTACAAGAAATAGCTGAGCAATTGCTTCTTGAAAACCACCCAGCCAGGCTAACCATTGAGGTAAGTTAGTAAAACCAGCACCAAACCAGGAAAAATTTTGAGATTTAAAAGAGCTGAGTTTTGGGGGAAAAGAAGGGAAGTACAAACTTAGAGAAGATTAAACAAGACTTCAAATAAAGGTGCCTTTTAAAATTTCTCTTCAGCATCTCTGTTGTATTTATCTTTGAGTTTTCAAAAAGTAAAAACACCTTTATAAAGTGATAATTACACCTTGGATTGCTTAGATGAAATCTTAAACTGTAAAATGAATTGGTCTGTACTTGTTGCATGTTTCTGGTCATGCAACAATTTCTAGATTTGTTTATACAAATTGCACTGACAGACTGAGGGTGCAGAACTGTCCTTATGTGGTTTCTTTCTTGTTGGGCTGAAAGAAGTTTCAGTAAGAGCTTTTCTTGTCACTTACTGTATGCACAGGTTCCTATCATGACTTAGGGTTGATTTCATAACTTATTTGCCAGTGAATTATGAAACTTGTTTGGATGTTAAAAATCTGACCATGTGATATGATTTACTTCAGGCTTGAATCTAGCTCTATGTTACAGGTAAACTATTTACAGAAAATTTATTGTAGCTTTTGTAGGGTTGTAACAGGTTTTCAAAGGAGAATGTAAAATACTTTTCCTTGCAGACCTTCAAGAAAAGAGTAGATACAGACAATGAGTGGTAAAGACTGAAACAATAAAAAGCTGATTTATTATAGAAGAATGAAAAAAGTCAGAGGGAATGTATTTTTATTGTTCTTCAGCTCTGTGAGTTTACATCTGCAAAAATGGGAAACATGAAGAAAACTCCTCCCTTCCTTTGAATAATAAATGACTTTTTATGTAACGTGGGCAATTCTGTTCTTTAAAAGTATGAGCTGTTCTAATGGGTTCTTATTGGTGTAGTGTATAAATACACTGAGAGTGCCTGTTATGAAACCAGGCCATCACTGTGACGATGACTGTGCAGGTTCTGTCTCCAGTGATGCTATATTGGGATATTTATAAGAAATATCCTTAAAAAAAATTCCTTTTCTACAGAACGATGTATGCATTAACGCCTCTATTTGAAATTCCTGGAAGACAATGGAAAAACGGTTGTGAGCTGGGAACGAGAGGAATTGAAACCCCGAGGGTGGGGGTGATTTGCCAAGGGCAGGAGCGCCCCCTGCGGCTCTGCGGGGGTCCCGCGCTTTGCGTTCCTGCGCTGCTGCTGCTGCCCAAACCCGGGAGTCGCTCCAGGCCCGGGGGCTGCGGTCTTAATTGTCTCTTCTGTGCCACTTTTATATACAAATTGTATCCAGGCAAGACTCCAACTGTTTTGATTGAGTAAATAGGCACACAGAATTGTAGATTAGCTTTGACTGCAGGAACCTTAGGAGTTGAGCTCCCAGCAGGAGCTGGAGTACTATCAGGGATTTGTTTGGCCAAGTTCTGACCAGACCAGAGGATAATGATTTCACAGTCTGGGCAAGTTTTGTTACGTTGGACTATGCTGTAGTGACAGGGTTTCTTTCTCACATCTAATTGGAATTTTCCTTGCTGGAGCTTAGTTTTCTAGGTTGAGGTGGTCAGGTTTTAGGTGTTTGTGTTTGCTGCATTACTTTTGTGTTTCCTAAATTCTCTAAAGGTATGCAAGTTTTCATTTTCATTTTCATTTGTAAAATTTATCTTCCTTCCTTAAAGGCCTATAGAGCTGCAATGCAGACACAATGGAGCTGGATTCTTCAGCTCTGCCACTGTGTTGAACAACATTTGAGAGAAAATGCTGCATATTTTGAGGTAAGAAAGTAAATCAATCAGAATATGAAATGTTTTAAGTTTTTTTTCCATAGTCAAAAAGTTGTACCAAAAGCTCTAGTTTTACTCTCAGAATAATTGTGGAGTTGACATTTGTCTTGTACAATCACTAGATGATAAGCCATGCTCCCACAGCATTGCTACAACTCTGTTTCTTCAGTACAGTTATGCCAGTTCCCAGCAGATGAAAATGTGGCCTGAGATTTTTTCAGTGCTGCAGCTGCAAGTAGAGACTCTGAGAATGAAACCTTGTTCTCTCCCTCATGCTCAACTGCTGTCAATTGAGCTTCTGAGCATGATGTAGCACGGAGGGTGGTTAGTGATGGCCATGGGAGAACATAATCTAGATGGTTATTCCAGGACTACTCAGAGCAAAATGGAATGTGCAGCATTAATAGTAACCAGAGCAGAGAATGCCCTGACAGCTGACACATCCAGTGAAACACCCATCTGATTATCTCATTGCCACCCATTCACATACTCAGCAAATGATGAAGTTACTTGCATGAGCATGATAGACAGAGGAGGGTTTTTTGTTGGTTTTCTTTGTTTGTTTTTGAATCTACTCATTTAAAACATTGAAATTATAAGGATGAATCCTTAGTGTCTTCTGGGTTGCAGGGTTGAAGAGAAAGGGAGGTGATGAAGGAGGGGTGAGATGCCTTTGTATTGAGAAGGGTAAGAACCCAAAGTTAGGAACAGGACACAGGAGAAGACAAAGAAATTTGAGCTCCTAGTGATAAGGGGGAAGAAGCTGGAATTGTGGATTTAAGAAATAGGGCTTAAGGGAGAAAATGGGATTTCCCTTCCCAGTTGTGCCTAACCAGGACCCCTGTTTGGGTGTGCAGATATCCTTGCAGAACTGCCAAGTGTGGCAGCTCATTTATCTTCCTGCACAAAATGTTTGCCCCAGCTGTGCTGCCTGGCTTTTGCAGTTAAATTCTACAGTTTGTAGGCTTTGTCTGTGCTTTCTATATCAAAGTAATTGTAATTCCATGGAAAGCAAGGTTGACTTAATAAAATTTTTTCATTGCAGGAATGGTCATTAACTGTAGGTTCAATAACTGCAGAATTAATCTGGCATGCAGCTCATACCAAGAATAACTGGTGATACAGTGTGTGCCTTTTTGAAGACTACATTTAGACATGAGATCATGAGTAGTCAAGTGTGGTGCAGTGGTCACTTCAAGTGACAACAAAAGGTTGTTTTAAAAGACAGCACTTAAAAACTTCAGTGTAGCGGATTCTGTACTTTTTAGGTTGTTCAAAGAATAATTATTTTTTAATGATTGATTGTAATAATAATAAATGAAATAATTAATAATTATTTCATCCTAGTTTTTCAGCGATGCCAAAGAAGCCATGGAATATTTGAAGAATTTAAAAGATACCATATACCGAAAATACAGTTGTGATAGATCAAGCAGCCTTCATAGGCTGGAAGACCTTGTCCAGGAGTCTATGGTAAGAGCTATGGCAGGATCCTATTAACAGGAGTTACAATGAAACAAGGAATGTGTAGGTTATGGTGGGATATAAAATTTGTTAAGATTATTATTCATTTAAAGTGAAGGAAAAAATGCTGATTTTTCAGAACATATAAATAAATTACTATTTTTCATAACTTAAAAATACAGTTTTATTTATTTATATTTACAACACCAGATATATGAAGACAGCGGCTTCAGAAAGATACTTTGTTTTTGTAAAATGTGTTACTTTTAGGGAACACAGTAGAAGGAGTCAGGGGAAGAAAAAAAAGCATAAAAGGATCAAAGGGGCAGTACTGTATTCTGGACATCTCTTATGACGTATTCTTTTCTTAACTGTTCTAGGAAGAAAAAGAACAACTCTTGCAGTATAAGAGCACAGTAGCAGGCCTTGTGGGAAGAGCAAAGGCAATAATTCAGCTGAAGCCAAGGAACCCTGACTGTGTACTCAAAACATCCATTCCAATTAAAGCCATCTGTGACTATAGACAAATTGAGGTTAGAAACTAAAATTTCCTCAAACCAATTACAGACGTAAGAATTCAGCTAAAGTTTCATTAATTACCATGTTCCTGGAGAAAGCTGGGCTGTAAATTTCTTCCACCCTAGTAAACAAGAGCAAATCCTTTGGTTGGAACATTGGTTTTGTTGTTCTGTTGCTTACTTGTTGACAGCATTTGCAGAAGTGCTTTGTACAATTATTTTGTAATGCTTGGCTCATCAAAGTATTCTGCTTTTCTGTTAATACTAGATAACTATTTACAAAGATGATGAGTGTGTATTAGCAAACAACTCCCATCGTGCGAAATGGAAAGTCATTAGCCCAAGTGGTAATGAGGCCATGGTTCCATCTGTGTGCTTTACAGTTCCTCCACCAAACAAAGAAGCAATAGATACAGCCAACAGGTAGGGACAAAATAAAACTACCCATTTTCTATTAAAATCCTAATTTCTATTAAAAAGAGTATCTCACAGTTTTTGGTTGTTGTTTGTTGTTGCTTTTCTTTTTTCTTTTTCTATTTTCATGTGTTACCCTGATCTGAAGTTGGAATTCTTTTGTTTCAGGATTGAACAGCAATTTCAGAATGTTCTGGCCCTTTGGCATGAGTCACATGTAAACATGAAGAGTGTGGTGTCCTGGCATTACCTGACAAATGAAATTGAAGCTGTTCGAGCTGGCAATGTTGCCTCGGTAAGTGTTATGACTAGGAAGGGCTCTTAACCATTTACTAGGAAGTTATAGGATGAACTTCTCAGAAATGCAAAGTTTGCAGCAATCCTCATCTTCCTGGGAGTATCTGGCAGCAGTGGCCATGCTGGTTACTGGTGTGAAATGATCTGTCTTGGTCTGAGCAGTCTTTATACGGCTGCATTTGGGGAAGGAGCACAGAGGTGGTGTCAGGAAAACTACCTGCAGCCAACTCTCCTGTTGTCAGCAGAGACCTCTTGAAAACAATGAACAGTGGCTAAATTCTGAATCTTCTTCTGCAATAGACTATATTTCTGTATTTATGTTGAAAATATCTGCGATTAACTTCATCTGGCTAAGGTTTATCTTCCTGAAAACTCCCATTATTTCCTCATAACAACCACAACTGCTGCATCTTCCTACTAACAATGGAACAACTGTAAAGCAACATTTAGTCTTTCCTGGTGAAGGCACCTAAAAGCTCATTCCTCATAAAGCATATTTTCATTCTCATACATATCTGTAACTTGAAATTTTAAATAGCTAGCTAGGCCAAATTTGTCAGAAATGGAATAGTGATATAGATCAAATTATTATTCTTTCTGACTTAAACTGTGTAAGATCACAAACTGTTGCAAATAATATATGCAATACCCAAAATTATGCTTTTCCAGCTAATTTATCACTGTTACTATTGGAAAGAGTTAATTCCTGAAGTGTCCCCACTTGTCCTTGCTATTGTTTGTTGCTACATGGTGTTAGATTGGAGCAATGAAGCGTGATGTAGGGTTGGCTTAACAGGGCCCATTCCTGATGTGAAAGATTGAAAAGGATTTTATGGTGAGTGCAAATTATCAAGCTATGGACTCCAGCTAAGGGACACTAAGCTTTCAGAACCTCAATTCTTTGACTTTGCCATCTTACTAATTGATCAATATTGCTTTTTGCTAAGAAGCATCACAGGAGCCGTGTGAGTGATGCACCATTGCTGACTCTGCTTTGGGTCTATAATCTGTTGCAGATAAAGACAATGCTGCCAGGTGAACATCAGCAGGTTCTAAGCAATTTACAGTCCCGCTTCGATGATTTTGTGGAAGACAGCCAGGAGTCCAAAATCTTTACAAGCTCCGATACAACACAGCTGGAAAGGGAAGTTAATGTTTGCAAACAATACTATCAAGAGCTTCTCAAGTCTGCAGAAAGAGGTAAAACTTAGCTTAGAACAGTAGAAAGATGCTCTTATGAGTGAGATTTTGTTCTTGATCTTGAGATCTCTTTTATCATGTTGGTATTGTTACTGCCTGTGTTCTTTTGAACAGAAATATTTTAACAATAGAAGCTCTTCATTTTTTTAAACTTTGTATATATTAGGCTATGTAAAAATATTGATGTGTTACATAATGTACAAATGCCACAAACAATTTTACACCTAAGAATTTATTATGTGCATTACAGCTCACTGCTTAGTCCTGCATTCCTCATTTTTGAATGCTGGAAAAACAGCTTGATTACTTTGTTGAGTTTGTAACAGAATTAGAACTTTTTTCACCGTGTTAAGGCAAAGAAAACGTCCTAGCTGTTTTCCTAGCTCCACGGGATGCCTGTAGTTACTGCTCTCTTAACTCTAATTAACATTGTATTAATACAGGGAGAACAGAAAGCTTAAAATAGCTCTTCTGATTTACTGTTGAGTAGTTGATGACTTAAAGAAATACAGTAGTGCTGATTAGTTGATTAGCAACGTTCTCTAAACTTCAGGAAAGACATGTTGCCCTCATGAAAGAGGATTTAATGTCCCTGATACTGCTGATTAAAAGAATCAGTCACTGAATTTAACAATGTCTCCATAGAGGTAATGATGGTGCCAAATGATCAGACAGTAAATTTTTATGTGTGAGGAGATGATTTAATAAAAAACAAAAATGAAGAGTTCCTAAGATTTGCCTTATAACCAAAATTTCAATGGAAATTGATGGCATTTTGGCCAGTAAGAGCAATAGAGAGACCTGTAGAGTAATAACTTTATAAAGTGTGAGAAGTAATGGTGAAAAATAACATGATGACTTTGCTGGCTAACAAGTGCCTTAATTCTTTCAACAGAGGAGCAGGAAGAATCTATTTACAATCTGTACATCTCTGAAGTCAGAAATATCAGACTACGACTGGAGAGTTGCGAGGAGCGTTTGATACGGCAGATCCGAACGCCAATGGAAAGAGATGATGTACATGAAAATGTGCTTAGGATTTCAGAGCAAGAGGTGAGACTTTGAGAAAGTTTGTTTTACCTAGGAAAGCTTTTATTTAAAAAACAAATATATCGTGACTTTTGAGTGTAAGCCAGGAAGGTTTGCAGTGCACCTTGAAAAGAGGAGTCAAATATTTAGCTTGTGTTTGTGGCCAGAAAGATTCTGATTAATGGAAACTCTGTTAGTTTCCCTATTACACCTGTGTTTCTCTTTAATTTTTTTCAATGGTGTCATCACTAAAGAAGAAAGGAAGGGCAGGCCTGTATTCATAGAGATATCTAGAGTATACATCAGATGGATGTAGGATGAAAGCATGATCAATCACCTTTCATTTTACAGAAACTGAAGAAAGAACTGGATCGACTAAAGGACGACTTGGGAGTCATCACAGATAAATGTGAAGAGTTTTTCAGTCAAGCTGCTGGTTCACCTTCAGTCCCTACTCTACGTTCTGAACTCAATGTTGTTATTCAAAATATGAATCAAGTTTACTCCATGTCTTCCATTTTCATAGATAAGTATGTACTAGGCTGTCTTCCATCACACGTTTTAGTTTACAGTATTCTCTTAAATTAAAACAATCAGTATGAATAATACTGATCAAGGAAAAGGGAGTTAACATTTTAACATTGTATAAAGGGGTACCCTGTGACATGAAAAGGCTGAAAAACATAAATGTGTTGAGTGTTGGTATTGATGGTTCAGTTAACAGGGGATCACTGTTTTTCAGATTAAAAACTATAAACTTGGTGCTGACAAACACCCAAACAGCAGAATCATTAGTAAAACACTATGAAACTAAGTTGTGTGAGGAAGAGGCAGTAACAGCTGACAAAAACAACATTGAAAATCTGATGGGAACATTAAAGGTAAGAGCTGGCTGGTGCCTTTTCATGGGCAAATCAAAAAAATAAGACAAAGTCTTGTAACGCTTCATTTCGTTATGCTACAATCTATAGTGTATCAAACATTGGCTTGTGTATTTAGTTTTAAGTGATATTAGGATTGACATTTCAGAAAAAAATGGCAGCTTTAGAGCATTAGGATTTGGGTAGTTTGAAAGCATGTTTGTGCTGTTGCAAAAGGTGTTGAAGTATCTGAACTTGCAAAAGGGGCACTTGTTAATGCTGCAGTAAGATTTTCTTTTCTCTTCAGAAGGTAGCATATACTTAGGGTAGCATAAACATATATTTATGCTATGGAAATTTGACCACAGTAATATTTGTGCTACTGCTTTGGTGGACTGATCAGGGTTTCTTAGGAAGTTTGGCAGATATCTTTGAGAAATGGAAAGATTGAAGTTCAGCATTTTTTGTTTGCTATGTATAACTCGTTCTGATATTGCAAATTTTGAGTAATGCTTTTTTGCTAGATAGAATGATTGGAATCTGCCTTATAATTTTTTTTGAAAGCTGTAGTTTATATGGTGTTCATTTGATGTCTGTGTTTTGATCTTTATTTTGTGGGAATTGCTGTTACTTAGAATTATTATGCAGTTTATTGCTTCAGACCCATTCTGATGCCACTTGAGTGTTTGAGCAAGCAGAAGTAAAATATCAATCAAAACATTTTTTATTGATTCATTTATGCAGTATACTCATGTAAAATACTAATTTATAAAATAGTGTCATGATTTAGGAGTTATTTACAACTTTTTTATCACCTACTAGCAATGGAGATCTGAAGTAGATGAGAAAAGACAAACATTCCATGCCTTAGAGGATGAACTGCAGAAGGCAAAGATGATCAGTGATCAGATGTTTAAAATGCACAAGGAACGTGATCTTGACTTTGACTGGCATAAAGAAAAAGTTGATCAGTTGGCTGAGAGGTGGCAAAATGTTCATTCTCAAATTGAAAATAGGTTTGTATGGCTTTTTATTATAATTTGTTCATGTTTTATACTGGTATTTATTTTTTTTACTTCTGAGGAAAAACAATCAGAAATGAATGTTAAAACAGGTCTGAATAGTTTTCTGAATTGTTTTTGGAATGTGCTGGGATGAAGACCTTTATTGTGCTGTTGACAGCATTGCCTTACTTTTCCACTGGAAATGTCTGTGACTGTTAAGTTCCAAAAGATGAACTTACTACTTTCTGATACACAGCAGAGATAAATTGTCTTTTTCCTCTAAAAATAACAAACCTACAGAAATGGCAGGCAGTCCTATGGAAATACCATCTGTTTCTCCATATAATTAGTTCTAATGGGCTAAATTGATGAGCTGATTCATCAGTTATGATTGGATTCAAGTTAATTTGCTTTTAATTACTCAAGTGTTAACTCTGGAAGTTCTTAGCTTTTATTTACTTCTGTGATAATTCTGGTGCAATAGCTTCTTGTTGAAGTGCCTTTTATTTTTTTTAAATATCAGGTAGAGACAGTGCTCTAAATTCAGCCCTTTACTGTCAAGTTGATAGTGAAAAATGTTGCTCAAGTGCACATGCCTACATAGATGTGCAGATATACCAGAACACACCTACTTGTATTTCTGAAGGATACATGGCATTCCTGGGGATGCTTTTTTCTTCAGTCTCCACAGTCCTGTTTCCTGTGTGTAAAGGAAGCAGAACTGTAGAGGCTGAAGGAAGAAGTATGGGCAAGTGCTGAGGAATTCTGTACTGTACAGTCTGAACTTATTTCCTTTAAAATATACTTTAATTTGCCATTCTAGATAGCCTGAAAAAAAAGTTGATGTGTTGTTGATGTAAAAGTTCACAGAACAACCAGTCACATTTTTGTCCTCCTTTTCTAAGGGGTGAATATACATTCAGGTGCAATATTGAAGTTATTCACTTGTAATTAACTAGTTTAGTTGTGTTTATTTAACATTGCTGGAAGTTAGAAGGAAGATGGGCAAACTGTGACTCATTTAAAGCTGGCTGCAGAATGGCTAACTTAAGTTTCACCTCTGATTTTTCATCAGTTTTTAGTGTGACACAATTTAAGTGATTAAACAGTAGTTTTATGAGGTAATGAAGTGTTCTTATTTCTTCAAGAGAGTAAGTATGAACCACATGCTCTCCTCCTAGGATTGTATTCTGAACAGAATATGCTGAAAAATGACTGCTAATACACAGTGGCTTCTGGTGTAAATAGGACAGATTGTAGTAACTGCAGCACAGAGCTGTAAACAAGCTGCTTTCTGCAAATATTAGCTCTGCTTCTTCCTACCAGCTTAACACTGATAATCATTACACAAAACATGTGTACAAATATTGGCTGCAGTTACCATGATCCTTTCTCTTTTTCATGGTTATTAGCTTTAAAATATGCTTAAGCATGAAACCTGAGCAATAGAATTTCCTTCGCTTGTTATTTTTTAAGCTCCTTTTGGCATCTTAAGAACAACACTAGAGCAATTAAAAGTATTCATTTCAAACTGTAAAAGGTTGTTTAATTTGTATGTTTATTCTGCAGTGCTGAGTGGTTATGTTTATATTATCTTTTAAGTAGAATCATAGAATATCCTGAGTTGGAAGGAACCCACAAGGATCATCAAGTGTCACTTCTGGCTCAGCACAGAGCAACCACTAAAATCACACCACCATAACAACAGTATAAGCATCATGAAAGAAAAATGTCATGGAAATGACATTAAAGAAATACACAGAACTCTATTTTAGGTCAAAAACATGATTTAAAATTCGATGTACACGTTCAATTACCTTTGCACATTAGTATAATTATAGGCTTTAGATCTAGTGTAACTCTTGCTGTTTTGTGGGAGGCACAGAGAGTATGGTGAATCACTACTTGACTCCAGCATGGCACACTCTTTCTTGATTCATAGATCACATTTGAAATACTTCTTGTAACAGAGCTGATTGCTGTAGCAGAGCCCTTCCTCTTTCTTGGGGTTTCCCAGGCTCGTGGAGTTTCAAGCAGTTGAACACGCTAATGAGGAATATACAGACTTTCTTGTGTAGTAGGATCTCTCCTGGATGTCCTTTATGATAAATGGAAAGGCTTCATCAACCTGGGAGCCCTTGTGTTTGAGAAGTGAATCTATTGTTTAATTAGTGTTATTTTACTATGTTTATACTGAGAACTGTAGCAGAGCTAAGGCATTCGAAGCCTTTAAAGCTGTATTTGCCTTAGTGTTTCATTTTTTTTAAATAGTCATCTTCTCCCCTTTGATTTGTCTTCTAAAATAAAATCAGGTTGCGTGACTTAGAAGGTATTAATAAATCTCTGAAGTATTATAAAGATACTTACAATTCTTTGGACACTTGGATTCAGCAAGTGGAAGATACTCAGCGAAAGATTCAAGAAATACATCCTGAAAATAGCAAAGCTTTGGCTAAACAATTGAACCAACATAAGGTATGAAAGACATGTCATTGTGGGAAAGCACTGCTATAAGCACTGATCAAAGAATTACAATATCAGTGTATATCAGTGATCTCAGTCTTGTTTATTAATATGAGGGCTTGTATCCATCAGCCCTTACTGTAAACTCCAAGTAATCACCAGATTTTATGATTCTGTGTTTAAAATCCAGCCAAGAATATATCACTCACTGAATACTGTAATTTTATAGACCAGAGTATTTGGTCCTCAAGTGTGCAACATCAAAACCTTAAAATTTCTGGACTTGCCTTATTACATAATTTTATATTCAATGCTGCCTTTTTTTAATTTATGGATGTAGAAATATTTTCATGGAAGCAGAGCTAAACTCATCATCTGTCTCCTGCAAGAAGGAAATGCAGTTTTAATAGACAGGATAATAAATTATATGCATGAAATGATATATTCCTGATTTTGTTTTAAGTTTATTCACCAGCTATTAAACCTGGCAGGTTTTTTCACTATTTCTGTACTGTGAACCTGATAAAGAACATAGATTTGAGCATAATTGCTCGTACACACATGGATAGGAGCATATTGGATGTTAAATAAAGTAGATGTTAGCAAAACATCCATTTATATTAGATAATGTTAGATAAAGTAGAAATGTTAATTATAATAGTAATGAAAATGATCTTTTAAGATGAAAATGTACATTCATATTTTACAGATGCTGGTTTCTGAGATTGAAATGAAACAGAGCAAAATAGATGAATGCCAGAAGTATTCAGAACAATACTCAGCTGCTGTGAAGGTAACAATAACATTATACTTACAGTCCTTTTTTTTAGTGTCAGTATCATGTGTAATGCCAGTGATTTTGTGTATTATCTCTTTTACAGGACTATGAGCTGCAGACCATGACCTACAGAGCTATGGTTGACTCCCAACAAAAATCTCCAGTAAAGCGCCGGAGAATGCAGAGCTCATCAGACTTCATTATTCAGGAGGTAAATGGGTTTCTTACAACAGGAAAATGCGAGTCTTTGCTTAAAACAGAGTAAACACAAGAATTCAGCTTTGGATTTATTAATGATTAAATATGGTAATCCAAGAAAGATTGATTTTTTCTCTATAGATACATGATATAACAAGTATTCACTTGTTATGAGAATTATGCCTCAGTAAAACTGTTTAGAGCTGTTTAGAACAGTCCTTTGAACTGGATCTTGATCACAGTAAACAAGAAGTTCACCTTGATCATAGTAAAACCTACCAGATCTGGACACTTACATTCTAAGGCAAATGAGCCTCTTTTGGGTGAGAAAGATAAATCTATCTCCCTGATATCTCTTACAGAGAGGAGCACGGCTTGCCCCTCTCAAAACCTTTTCTTACAGTGGGAAGAACCAAATGACTATGAAATCAAAACATTGTCTTCTGTTTCTTGTCCTTATGAATCTCCTCATAGATCCTTAGGATATATTTGTTCAAGTGCACCTTGTTGACAGCAGTGAACTATGGAATCAAAATTAGAATGTTGGATTCCACAATCATGATTTCGAAATCAGAATCAGGATAGGTTCTAGAGCAGTGTCTCTCACTTATTTCAGGCTTAATGGGAATGTTCACCTCTATGACACCCCATCCTTTTTGTTTCTCTACAGTTCATGGATTTACGGACCCGGTACACTGCCTTAGTGACCTTGATGACCCAATACATTAAGTTTGCAGGTGATTCTTTGAAAAGACTGGAAGAGGAAGAGGTAGGTCATTCTCTGGCAGTCAACCAAGTAAAAAAAACATCCAGGCAAACAAAGAGCAGCAATATACCTATTGGAATAATTCACAAAGTTGCTAGCAGATTTGAAAAACTAAAATTCCTTATGTAGTGCACATTATACAGGAATGTAGCAGTGTTAACACTGTTATTATTCAGATAAGCAAAGTCCTGTACCATGCATACGTTTTACCAATTCATCCACCTAGAAAGATCATATGATTCATTAAATTCTGATGGAGGTACAGTTTAAATTTAAATACTAATACCTTCAATTTTATTATCCTAGAGCTTGATCTTTTGGATAAAAGCAGACATTAAGATGAAGGCAAACTCACCATGTATACCCTGTGTAGACCTTTTAATATTCCATAGTATGCATTCTGGTCCACTTAACAGCATACAAGGAAGTTCTTTCAACAGGGAGATAAGATGCCCTCTTAATTATTTTCTGAAGTTAGTTTCACTTGTTCAGTTATTTTTTTCCTTTTGCCTTTCTACTGAATTGATTCCTTGGAGTCAAACAGCATTTTATTTATATTTAGAGTTGGATCTGACTAGCAAGAATAGGTTATTGACATTAGGCAGACAAATTACTCAAAATACATGCTTGCTGCAGAGCAAACCATCCAAATAATTGAGAGGAAAAAAACGTTCTAAATTTCTCACTTTCTTTTGAAAACTGTCTCTCAGAAAGAGATTATATAGACATTCTTTAAGGACTACACTGTTTTAGTATAAACTCTATAAATTGGATAAAATTGGAAAACGCAACCATATGAGTATAAATTTTAACGTTATTTTTACAGAAAAGAACAGTTCTTAAATGAATGTTATATAATTCTGGTGCTGATTTCATCTTTATTGGCTTTTCTTGCTATTGAATATGTCTGAACCAACACTAACTACAGCATGTATCTTTGGGCATCATCAAGTGGTGGAGCAAACTGATGGAAATACATAATGTTTGTTGATAAGCAGCCATTATAACTGAGGGTTTAATATGACTAATAAATGCTAATGCATCAAGGATAAAAAGTCAGTCAAAGAACAAGGATCAAGAAATCTGTGAATGTCAATAGACTTCACCTTCTTCAAGAACAAATGGAATCTTTCAAAATGTTTTGAATTTCATTCTGCTCTGAGTCTCCAGGGTTGCTTTTTTTTGAAATCAAGTATCCCCCTTCTTCCTTCCTCCTCTACCCCCTGCCAGTCTTCTAAATATTTGGTGGCTTCTTTGAAGATAATCTAAGCAGGTTTCCAGTCTCAAAATAATATAATGAGTTTTTTTCTTTTTAATCAGGGTAGCAAATCAGAAAAAGAATAATCTTTTTCAAAAGAGGAATGAGGCTTTCTTTCTTCTGGGAAGAAAAATTCTTCACAGACCTCTGAAGTCTGTGATTGTTCCAAGATTTTCTTTTATGCCAGTCTTTCTTCCTAAGTCTCAGTAATTGTATTAAGAAAGCAGAGAATAAGGAAAAAAATAAGATACTTTCCATCATATCTCAGTTTAATCCATGTGCTGTCATGCTCAGAGTTTGCCAGAAGAGAATCAACTCCAGCAACCTGTGAACTCAGCTGAAATTTTTCAACATTTGGGATGTAATGAAGATCTTGAATTGAGAGAAGAAAAGAAACCTAATGAAAGCCTGATTGATGTGGAATATTTGCAAAACCAGAAACCTTTCAGTAAACCTGAATACACAGAAAATAAACTGGAAATGAAAAGAAGAAAATTAAATGTAGACAGATATGACAAAATCAAAACTGATAGAACGTTTAAGCAACTTCTAAATTTCAGTGGTCAAGAAAGTAGCATTGGTGGCAAAAGAGACAGTAAGCTACACACAGAGCAGGAGAGTTTAATGGGTTTTGGTAATCAAAGTAAAGAAGAACAAAACATCAGAGAAGATTGTTTTGTTTCAACTGAAATCTGTGCGAGTGTGAACAATGATCCTGGTGAAACGTTAAATGAGCAAATTGCTAATGGAGAGAGACAGAAAACAGAGGGAATATCAAAGTTGCCTGAAGTGGAAATGATACACAGAACCACAGGAAAAAAAATATCAAGAAAGGCAGAGAGTGATGTTTCAACAAAGGAAGACTGTGAGATGCAATCAGAAACTGATTTTGAGCTAACTACAAAGAAAGCTGAAGTAACTCAAAAAACTGGTAAGCAGGCCCTGGGTATCAGCCCTTACAAACAGCAACATTCTTCACAGAAAACTCATTTTCAGTGTCAGCATAAAGAACATTGCTTTACAGAAAGCAAAAGCCATGATACTTTAAAATCTGAAGACAGAGAGTTTCAAGAGTTTGGTGAAAAAGGTGATTCTCTTTCAGGTGCAATGGATGCAACATCTTTAGAGAAAGTTGCATCCTCTTTCAGAGAGCTGGCAGTGAACAATGGAAGTGAAAAAACACAGTTAAATTTGCAATCTATGAGCAATCCAGGTGTTTATTGTCATCTTGAAAGGGATACTGATGAACTGCAGAAAGCATCTCTAGATAAAGATTGCTTCCTGGTAGAAAATGAAATCCTAGAAAAATCAAATATAAATTCAAATGAAGCCAAGAATACAGAGCAAGAAATTTTGGCTGTTTCTTCAGGAAATATTTCAGAGAGTCATTGTGCAGCAAAAGTCTCTGAATCTTATCCATTAGATTTTCAAGTGTCACCAGTGCAGAATGATCAACAGTTAGGTACAGAATTGTTAGGAAATGCTGGTGATTTAAATGCAAATTTAGGTCTCTCAGGACTTTTTTCTGGAGGAGAGGATTATTTTCCATTATCAGAACATGAACTAGCAAAAAGTCTTTTAAGTCATGATGAGAAAGTAAGTGTGGAGAAAATACCACGTGGTAGCATTTATAGTTTGGACAATATAAATAGAAGTGGGAAGAAGCAGAGTGGAGAAGACAGGCTCGAACAGGTTCAGAAATGTAAAGATTTTTTGCTAGTTTCAGAAGTGGATGGTAGAGATGAAGATAATACCACAAAGATCCCTGGAAAAACCACTGAACTCCAGAAAACATTTGGTGAAAAACTAGGCATAAAAGCCTCATTTGAAAAAAAAGAAAAGCAAAAAAAAAGAGGCAAAGATAACGAAGAGAAAAGGAGCACAACTATTATTAAGGTACCAGAGTTTTTATGCAATGCAAATGAAAGAGTTAATCTAAGAATCTTCTAAATCAATACAAATCAATATTTGAATCACAAAATACGTCGAGGTCAAGTGATTTAAGATTGATTAAACATAATTTAAACAATGAATATTCTAATTATGCATCAATTACTGTACATTTTGAGTTGTTACAATTTTTTAAGTTCTTAGGAATTAATTTTTATGTTTATTTTGTATTAATATTTGCCATCCTTTTCTCCACCCAGCTGATGCTCAGCATGTTGATTAGAAAAATGAAATCGAAGAACATGCAGTTTGTGACTGTGTCCATATTTTTAGGTTTTCTTTTTCAAGCATAATACATTAGATTTTGTGTTTATGTGAATATAAGAGATCTGATAAATCAATTTAAATATTTTGTTTCTATTGAGGGCTGTTCAAAATTATAATACAGGGAAATACTGAGAGGAACTGAAGAAGCTGCCTTTGCATTAGCCTTTTAGGAAACATCTCAGATACCATATGAAAAATCAAGTAAATGTGGTAGATTTTAATTAACCCAGTGGTTGGTTTGTTTGAAAATGTTGCTGTCATTACCCCTTGTGCCCTGTTTATATGATCATAGGAATGAATATAGGTGTGTTCTTACTTCATGTTAGCTCACATTTGGTAACTTAGCACCCCAGTAGTGCTCGTGAAGACAAGGTATGTATAGTTTCAACCACATTATTATTGGTGATTACACATCTTGCTTAAAAGACTTGCTTTGGATCTGCCAATATATGGAGACTACTAGCCAACTGGTTTTCATTAGGATTTTCCTAATTACTGTGTTTACACTTCTGTGTCTATGCTGCAGAACAGCTGTGCTCTTACTGGTTCCCCAGCTGAGCCAGTGGAGGCTCTGGGACTGGGGATCACACTAGGGAGCACAGATGTACTGGGGTTTGGATACTTCTATTTCTGGAGCTGCTGCATCCTGGCTCTAACACACTGTTTCTTTTCTTGGAGGGGATTTCCAAACTTTTCTTGTGTCATTTGTGCTTGCAAGCTTAAATCCTTCTTCCAGTTCCTGCAGAACTGATTGAGAAATGGTAGGCCACTTTCTCATTGGGAATTCTTGCACACTGTGTTTGAGTCACTGTTTGCTCTACCTATTTGTTTGGAGAGAAAGCCAAAGCGAACTGTTTGGTGTTGCTTTCTGCTAAGAGGCATCTGGCTGAAGTGAGAGGCTTCAGGACTTCTTCGCTTTGTGGATGTCTTTGTCAAGGGTTTCATATGTGGCTAATGGTAACTTCCTGAAGCCTTCAGGAGAAGGTGATGGTGGTGGGAACTGCTCATCCTGCTTTCTGGACATACCATATATACATGAGTAAGTATTTTCCCTTCTGCTTTTCTAAGAGCCTAATGCATTCCATATGCTGTATTACAAAAAGTGCATTCCAACTTATCTTATTCTTTTACAGATTTTAAAGAGTAAGGAAGCATCCGCACGTCAGGCGTATTCAGATCTAATGGCACAGCAAAATAGCACAGCTGATGAGAATAAAAAACTCATGGGAAAGGTAAAAACACTTGAGGAGATGTTGGAGGATATGAAGAAACAAAAAATCCAAGTGGAGAAGGAGCTGCCTAAAGTGAGAGAAGCTGCAGAAAAAGAGCGGAAGAAGCAGCAAAAGGACATGGAGGAGATCTGCCTTCAGAAGACCAAGGCTGAGCAGGAGGCAAAGCAGTGTCGAATAGATCTAGAAAGCACTGAGAAAGAGAAAGCAGATGCAGAGCGGGAGTTGGAGTGTGTAAGGCAGTTCATTTTTCAGGCAGAGACTCAAAGAAACATACTGGAAGAAAACCTCCGTGCTTTTCGAAATCAAATAGAAGAAAGCACCTTTACCAGAAGAAACCTTGAAGAGCTTCTAAGAAGAAAAGATACTAATCTTCATGATTTAGAGAAACAAAAAAAGACCTTGATGCAGGAACTGAAGAAAAAAACAGATGGAGAAGAGAAACTTATGAAGCTCATCAAGCAAATGGAACAAGATCTTGAATTTAAAGGGAACCTATCAGAAATAAAGCTGGAAGAGAGAGAGAGAACCGAATCCAGAAGGAAGGTTGTCGAAGGCACATACTCTGTAACTAGAGAAACTTCCCTGCCAACTTTCACAGCTGGGCAAGGCAGCCAGTGTAGGATTGATTCTGAAATAACGAGTTTCCAGAAGAAACTAGAAGCCAAAAGAGTAGAAGAGCTTAAACAAAAGATAGATGAGTTGACCCTTGCTAACAAAAAAGCTGATAAAACTATTAAAGACCTGAAATATGAACTGAATGAAAGTGAGCTTCAAAAATCATCGACAGAAGAAAAGTCTCGTTTATTAAAAGAAAAACTAGATAAAGTAAACAGTGACCTTAAATGCCTAAAAATTAAGTTGGAGGAAAAAGACCAAGTAGAGCAGGGATATATGCAACAGTTGAAAGAACTGGACAGGCAGCTGCAGAGAACCACAGGTAAAGCTGAAGAGGTGATGCAAGAAAATATGGATCTTAAAAAAATTAAGATGAATTATCAGGAGGAGCTGAAATCTCTTCAGCAAGAAAAGACACAGCTAAAAAGAGAAATAGAGGAATTAACCAGATCACAGACAAAAACTGAGATCACTATCAAACATTTAAATTCACAAATCAGTTCCCTTCAAAAAGAGAAGCTGGCAGCTGAACAGAGAACACAGTCATGCAAAGGAGAAGCAAATAATCTTCAGGACCAGTATAAGAAAATTAAAGAACAGTTGCTTCAAAAAACAAAAGTAGAGAAAGAAAACCAGCATGAAATTCAGATGCTGAAGAATGAATTAACCAAGAGCAATCAGGTGTCAGAAACATTGAAACAACAAATAGAAGACCTTAATAAATGGAATACTGAAACAAAACTACTGATGAAGCAAATTCAATCCGAATCAGAGAAGATGACTTTGGAAAAACAAAGTATTCAGAGGAAAAACGATTCGTTGAAAGCCCTAGCAGATGGTTTCAAAGAACAGTTGCGTACAACAAATGAACAATTGCACAAACAAACAATAATTGAGCAAGAATTCATATGTAAAATCAAAAGCCTAGAAGTTGATCTTGCAAAAACAAAAGACTTAGCTAATAACTATAAACAAAAATGTGATAAACAAAACGCTTCCACCCTTAGCATTGACCGGGAGATTAAAAATTTAAATGCTCAGATGAATGCTCTGACTATGGAAAAGAGGATGAGTGAGCAGAAGATAGCACTACAACAAGCTCATATACAAGAACTAAGTAGCAAATTAAAAAAATTGCAGGATGAACTCCATCAGAAGACTCTGGATGAACAGATGGCACGCAAAAAGATGATTCTGTTTCAGGAAGAATCCATTAAGTTTAAACACTCTGCAGAGGAATTTAGGAAAAAAGTTGAAAAGTTACTGGAATCCCATAGCATCACAGAAAAGGACATTTCTGGTATAAAACTAGAATGTGTTGCTCTTCAGCAAGAAAAGCATATGGCTGAGGAAAACATCATGTTGTACAAGAGGCAAATGGAAGATCTGCAAGAAAGGCTTAAAAAATGTCACGAACAACTACAGCAAGGGAAGCAGGCTGAAATGGACTATCACCAGAAGTGCAGGAAACTTGAGGAAGAACTGGAAGCCCAGAAGCGCATGGTTGAGAGCTTGAAACAAAAGATGGATCTGCAGGTCAGGGAGAGTGAACACAGGTTTCTTTCATTTCAGAATGAAGTTCAGCAAAATAATAAGCTACAAGATTCTGGGTTTAAACTGAGCTGTGAGAGAAGAGGGAATGATTTCAATTACCTGAGTGAGACTGCAGCTAAAGAATTTGAGCAGCTTCCTCCACATACAAAACCAAGCTCACCTTTGTTAAGGCAGAAACAGGAAAGATCAGGTTTTAAATCTGATCAAATAGAAGAAAATACATTGTATGTGAGTGCTGATGATACAATACCAAGAGAGCTTCAGTTTCAGATGTCAAGCATAAACCAATCAATAGAAGATTCAAGTTCCCAGTCTTTTACGGAGTTTGTTTCACAGACGAGTACGCAGTTCCAGATAACTTTTGATAAAGCAAGCCAAATCTCTGGAACATCTGAAAGAGACACACTGAGAAACAGGAACCTACACAGTTCCAGACAAACCATTAGACATGGAGAAGACACAAAACATGAATTAGGAGTGGTAAAACTGCATCCCTTGGAGGTACACACTACATTTTGTGAGAGTTTGCCTTCCTAATGGTGCCTTTTACTAGTCCATTTAGTTGGTTGGTTTTGGTTATGCTTTATTACTATTCTGTTTAAAATTTCTTGTGTTCCTACCTTGGTGAAGGGAACCCCTTCTGTCTTACATAACACAAAAAGCTTTATATTAGACTTACTACCACGTTTGTTAATGTCTAAGAAAGATAATTTTAAAAATTTGTATTGAAAATAGGAATTCATATACACTGTTGTATCGTTATTGGTCAAAGTAAGCTTTGCTTTACAGCAGTAAGCTCATATAGTAACAAACAGTTAGTAATGTTTAGTCTAGTCATATTTCTGTTATTGAATAAATATTTGAAATGGCAAATGCACTTCAAAACTGAAGCTCTTTATATATCTCTGCTCACCAATTCTAGTAGAAGTTCTCCTTTCTGACTTGCATTCAAGTTCTGCCTTTGGTTTCTCTGGTGGTGGATTTAGGAGTGAATTATGTACAGCTTAGTCTGCAGTTGTATTTCTCACTGTGTCAAAAACTTCCTATTTGCAGATAGTGAAGAACAAGCACTATGACATGCATGTTGAAGTCACAACACTAAACCAAGAAAATGACAAGACTTTTGGTAATGAAGAGAGAATGTTTCAGGGATACAAAACTTCCGAAGGGTTTAGGAAAGAAGATTTTGCAAAGATGAGCTCTTTCTTAGGAGAAGAGGTTTTGAGAACTGGTGATGATGCTACTCAGCTGGAATATTTTACAGAGGAATATGATACTATTAAATTCCAAGGTCTCCGGCATGATGTAACTGCCAGGCAGTTGACTGAAGTTAAACTTTTAGACAGGCTCACTGTTGAGCAGCTCATTTCAGGGCAGAAAACTATTGAGGAGGTTCAGAAAAGTCTTGAAAAATTTTTAACTAAACCTACAGCTATAGCTGGGCTGTACCTTGAATCCAGCAAAGAGATACTCTCTTTTGCTTTAGCAGCAAAGAGAAAAATCATAGGAAAAGCACTGGCATTAGCATTTTTAGAGGCCCAAGCAGCTACTGGTTTCATTATTGATCCCACAACAGGTCAGAAGTTCTCTGTTGATGATTCAGTTGTTAGAGGGCTTGCAGATAGTGAATTCAAGAGTAGACTGCTTGAGGCAGAGAAAGCTGTTTTGGGTTATTGCTGTTCTGGGAAAGTGCTGTCTGTGTTTCAGGCTGTGGAAGCTCAACTTTTAGAAAGACAAAAAGGTAAAAATATCCTTGAGGCTCAAATTGCAAGTGGGGGGGTTATTGATCCTGTAAGAAGTGTTCGTGTACCTCCAGAAGCTGCTGTGCAGCTTGGCTTGCTTAATAACACAATTTTAAAATTTTTGCATGAACCTTCAAGTAATGCAAAATGTTTCCACAATCCAAACAACAGGAAAGCTATGTACTACTGTGATTTGCTGAAAATGTGTTTGTTCAGCGTCAGCAGTAAATGCTTTTTGCTACCAGTTGGTGAAAGGAAAATAAGCAGCCCATCAGCAGAGAAAAGTCATAAAACTTCTGTAGTAAATGTTGACACAGGAGCTGAAATGACTTCATATGAGGCTTATCTAAAAAATTATATTGATAAAGCTACATACCTTGAGCTTTCGAACCAGGAATTTGATTGGAAGGAGTCTACATGTTTTGACTCTGATGGCAATTCTTTTCTTTTGCTTACAGATCTTAAAACAGGTGTACAGTTTAATATTGAGGAGACTTTGAATCAGGGTAGAATTGACAGAGCATTAGTCAACAAATATAAGGAGGGATTAATCACAGTTAATGAGTTTGGTGATATTTTAGTTAGCAGCCCACAGCCAAATAAAGATTTAAAAAGTCCTATTGCAGGGTTCTGGCTTTCTGAAACCAATGAAAGAATTCCAGTCTTGAAAGCCTCACGCAAAAATCTGGTAGATAGAGTTACTGCCCTGAGATGTCTTGAAGCTCAGGTTAGTACAGGAGGTGTAATTGATCCATTTACAGGGAAAAAGTACAGTGTTTCAGAAGCTTTGCAAAGGGAGTTAATTGATGATGGCTGTGCCAAGCAAATCCAGCAGTGTGAGCTGATCTTTACTGGGATCATTCATCCTGTCAGGAACACTGTTATGTCAGCAGTTGAAGCTGTGCATTTAAGTGCCATAGACAAAGACATGGGCATGCGCTGCCTGGAGTATCAGTACTTGACTGGTGGCTTGATAGACCCAAAATCTCATTCCAGATTAACAATGGAAGATGCAATTAAGAATGGTATTATTGATGCTATCACAGCCACAAAGATGAAGGATGAAAAATTGCACATTAAAGTTTTAACGTGCCCCAAAACTAGGAAGAAGATAACCTACAAAGAAGCTTTAGATAGAGCTGTTTTTGATTGCCACACTGGGCTGCGATTGCTAGAAGCAGCTCAGCCCATGAAAACAGGAATTTCCAGTCTTTACTATAATTCATAGTGAACAAAAGATACTAGTAACTCATTTTGGGCTCTGCTTTAAACCTGTTAAGGAAAATATCTGTGATGGCCTTTATGGAAAATCATAAATGGTGTTTTCTAGCATTAATTAGTTGCTGTAAAACTAATTATTACAAACAACTAATTAGCATAAATCACTGAAACTGGAATTAGATAATGCAAAACTGAAATTTATAGATAGGCAGATTCATAATTTCAAAATGCAATCTATGTGTTCAGTCTTTACCTGAAGGCCTTGTCTGTTATTACCTTACCTATAGGTAGTGTAAATGAGAAATTATACTGAGATTGGTGAAGTTAATATTAGTGCAGAATGGGTAGATTTAGATGAGACAAGAATCATATTCTTACATTAAAGATTGAAAGGAATTGCCCATTTTGTGAGTGAACACAGTGTAGTATTTCATGTGACATGTTACTTAAATTAAAATTACAGATCAGTCTGCAGATACCGTTTCTTTTACAAGAGTGGCAATAAAATATACAAGGATTAAATCTGCAGTGCAGTAAGCACACATGCATCAGTACTTTTTCTCACACTGGTATTTCATTATTTTTAATGGGCTGCTTACACCAAAAAGTTGTGTGTCCTGTCCTTAGTTTTTCTCTCATTTCGTGTTATTTTTTTTCTTAGAATTGTTTTCTGCTTTAATAGGCAAATGAATTACAATTACATATCAAATTTAAAAAAAAATAATTGAAATAAAATGTTTTCATTTTTACATATGGTACATGGAAGGGCTTAAGCAGGTTTTCTCAGTATTGATAAATGTCCACCTAACAGATTGTACTTGTATGAAAAGGAGTGTGTTTTCCTGTGCAGAAAAAGATTAAATGTCTCAGTATTAGTTTTATTTTTCTTGTTTCTGTAGACATAAAAGCAATGTATTCTTCCTAATTGTAATTTCCCAATTGTAATTGTGCATAATGTGCAAAATACTGTTATGCTATACTGCTTGTACATATCCTTACCTGAGGGTAATGCAAAGGCAGCAATTCAAAGATACTTTATATGCAAATGTTTTTTAGATTTTATCTGCTGAGTAATGGCTGGGAAGCTATGCCTTTTCTTGCTATCAATCATTTTATAATGATTGTATGTGTGTATGAATAAGCACCTCTATCATAATTAAAAATCACTTGAGGTATTATTTTGTTAATGTCTATAATTATGTGGCATTTTTTTTCCTACATCAAAGTGTCATAGTAATGCATGTGGTAGTAAATAAAAAAGAAATAATTTTATGTTTATGTGGTGATAATAATGACATTGTGATAGAATTATGTTTCTACAGTCATTAATGTTACATATTTCAACGATTTACATTTACATGTTTCTTTACAATTCATGGCACTCATCAGAAATCAATGGAAGAGGAAAAGAAGGAACATGTTGAGAAAGCTGGGGATTTACTGAAATGGGTGTCAAACCTCAGCAAGACACTCAGCAAAGAAGAAGGAGAAAAGGCTGAAAAGACAGATTTACCTAAGCAGCAGGTACACAGATGTGTTTTGATAAAGCACCACTTCCTGTTTTTAGGTTTTTGCATGAATTAAAATGCCAGAATAATCCATAAGTACTTTTTTTTCCCCCTACAAATCACCATCCACATTTTCCTCAGGACATAATTTCACATTTCACGTTTGTGAGTAGAGAGCTGAGTAAATAAACATCAATGTTTAGGGACACAAGCATGTTAATGTTACTCAAGAAGAAACTCCCACTGCTTTTTACAAACCTAGCGTGTGACATATTCTGACACTGCAAAATATCAATTTAGAGAAACTGGACCCTGCACACCATATCTCAGCCTTTGTAGAGGGAGAGTGCATCCTGTCAGGATATTTTGGGCATCAGGAAGGAGAAAGTTGGTAGGAGGGGCCTAAGGGCCAAGTTTCTATTGATCTGCTTTTGAAAAGTCAATCTGAGGGATCCTCTTAAGGGATAGTCAAAAACTGCTGTCCTAGGAAGTACAGCCACTGTTGACTGAGGCCTCTGTTATCACACTAGTCCATGGGCTGTTGGGATGGCCCATTCTTGATGCCTTTGTATTAAGCAGGATGTTGTCCCTGTGTACAGTTGTAACTCTGACCATAAATTTCCATCTGTGAAGTTTCCTATTGTTTCTAGGACCTCCTCTGCTAGGCTTGCCCCCTGAAATAGCTTAGTTACACCTTAAAAGGTTTCAGTAGGTGAAGGCATGCCTGCACCCTGAGCAGCAGAGGGACAGAGCAGTGTCTTGTCCACGTCCCTCTGTACAAGGCTGGATGTGTTGTCATGCAGACAAGATTTTGGCCCTCTTGGCAGCTGTTCCTATGTTTGTATTTTGGTGATGCATTCTGGTGCCAGAGCCACTGGACCCACATGTGCATAAATCCAGCTCGTTGTTGGGAAGGTTGGCAGTCCTGATGACCACTGTTCCAGCTTGTTCAGGGAGGACCAGTGCTAGCTCTGAGTTTGTCCCTATATCTACAGGAGGAAGTAAGCTTGCATTGATTTGAACATATTGATTGGTAAATTGCTAGTGAGGATCAGGACTTGCAAAAGTATCCAGTGCCGGTCCTCTTCTGCCCTTTTTAATGACAGCACTTCAAATCTTTATTGGTGTTGGGTCAGCCTTAGGACATCTCAGCTTACTACAGCAACTGTGGGTATCATCTCCCCTGTCCAGCCTGAGCCTCCAGTGAGTAACCTGTGAGTTGGCTGTCTTGGCTTCCTGTGGGAGATAGGTGTTTGCTGAGAGTCTTTGCTGCCCTTGTGAAATGGCCTGGTGAGGTAGCTGCACCTTTCAGAGGTGCCTGGATTTGTGTCTCCACTGCCTAGCAATAGTGCCTTGACAAGCTGTGTAGAAACATGTAGAAACTGGTGATTTGATAGCTAATGTCAGCTGAAATACATTTCACACAGAGGATTGGGGTTGCTGTGGGGTGTAAGCCCGGTACTGGGAAGAGAAGCTGATGCCAGTAATGGCAGGGTGCCCACAGCAGCCATAGTGACACTGGTTCCCTGAGTAAAGTGGATCTCCTGACCCCACCTGCTACTTCAGCCTGCTCACCTCATCTTCTTGCATCATGCATCCAGTGGTTCTCTTGGTTCCTGTGCAAGCAGCACAAGTGGTGAGATTGTGGCTTGCTGGTGGTGGTTGCAAAGGGAGGCTGTTCAGGCCCTTTGATGCAATGCACACAAGGACAGAATTTTTTGTGTCCAGACCCAGCAGAGTGAAGGGCTCAAGCACCTTGCTTGAGATTCAGCACCTATGTTGAAAAGATCTCCAGCCTGCAGAACTCCCTGTTGATAATATGCCTTTATTTATGAATGCTTTTCTTTGAAGAGACTGCAGGGAGTTTCTCAGGAAAGTTAGAAGATTAAATTCTCACAAGTTCCTTTACCAGAGGAACTTTAGTGGGGATAACACAGAACTGATAGTGTGGAGAATATTAATTAATAATTCATTTTTTCCAGGTGTCTCATATTGCATTTGTCTCTGTTATTGAATTTCACAAAGGCTTGTGGTCTTCTGATATGTTTTTTTAAAAAATTTGTTATCTTTCATTTTGGTGAGCAACTTCTTAAATGTGACTATTGTCCACAACCCTTATAAAGCTGCTATAAACTGTGCCCGCTGTAATAAGGGATTTTAAATGATTGCTTAATTTTTTAGAGAAATATTCTATTTGTTTTACCCAATAGTTTTCTAAAAACAGCTTGCTTAATCAAAAGTCTTACCAAATGACTTACTCATATATAAGTGATACAATTCCAATAAATAATGTTGCTCTAAGGATAGCCAGTATTTTTTAAAAAATCAAGCTCTCATATTCAGATTATTCCCAGATACAAATAAGGTTTTGTTTGTTTGTTTTTATTAATTTATGTACATAGTTAAGTCTTGAACACAGGTTATTTATTTTTCAGATTTCCCTTCATGAAATGTCAACCAAGAAAGAACAAATAGCTGAAGCTCTGCAGACTACTCAGTCATTTTTAGCTAAGCACAGTGACAAGTATGCCATTTTTTATTTTTCAAATAATGTAAATTAGTTGAATCAATACATACTGTTTGCTTAAAAAGAAATCACATCCTCATCTTATAGTTCTAATTGAATTTCATACACAGTTTGGGGATTTTTTGTCTAACCATTTGGTGAAGCTTGATGCAGCTTTGTTTATTTCAAGAGTTTGACTTGGTTTATATACCTTTGGTCAGCTGAAAAACATTAGATATTTAAATTTTCATTTGAAGTAAAAAAAAATTGTAGTAAATGAGTACTTGAACTACCTATCACAAGATTGTTTCATCTGTGTCTGAAAACAGACAGTTTAAGATACAAAATTGCTGAGATATCTCAGGACTCCTTGCTGTTATGTTACCTGTCTGGGCTGGTTATCAGTAGACCAAGACCCATGCAAAGGTTAAATGCATCTTTTCCTGAATAACTGCAATCAAGTTTCTTGAACATCTTTGTAATTAGACTGTATTTTTTCCAGACTACTTGTACTAGTTTCTGCTCCCCATTTTTAAGTAGAAGTAGGCAGATCACTCCCAACAAGTTACAAATTACCCAGAGATCTCCTTCTTCCATTTCTTTTTCACAATAGAATGACTGATGAAGAGAGACATGAAATGGAAAAGCAAGTTAGATCCCTCCAGGAGAGCTACAGCTTGTTATCCAACGAAGCTTTGAAGCAGCTGCAGGAAGCACATCTGGGTGATGAAAAGATGGAAGAAAAGGTAACAGGATTCAAACTTAGATTTCAGTTTCTCTTGAGGTTTACTGCATGGTTTTCAAACTACATGTGATCAGCAAAAGAAGAAACTACAATTAACAGTGTGGAAGGAACTGGATATTTAATTGACTGAAGATGTTGTGTATTTGCTATGAAATACTGTATGTGACCTTACTTGTGCACATGAGCATTCTATTCATCAGACTTCTTTTGTGAAGAGTTTTAATAATGTGTGCCTTGCATGAAGAAAGATAAGCAAATCATTCATCTCTTAACTCTGCTCTTAAATGCCATTCTTTGACTACTAGATAAGTCTGTGTTTCTGCTGCAAAAATGACACCGTAAAATAACATGTTAATCTCTCCCATATATCACTCAGAAGTGTCCTAAGAAGTGATCTACTTTCAGTTTTTCTTAAATTTTTTCTGTATATGAAAATGGGAGGACATAATACAATTAGCTCTGAGACACTATGAATATACTGGTTAATGGATATCAGTCTTAAATATGGAGCGAGTATTCTCATATACATATGGAGGCAGGGTCTGTGTATTGAGTTCAGATAATGTTGCCAAACTGACTTCATGCTTTCCATGCAAACTAAATACAATATTTGGTGCTAGAGTACCTGATTCCATATTGTTGAGTGTATATACAGAAATGCTGTATGCTGTAAACATGAATAGCATGGTTGTGTTGAATCACATACTATTTCCAAATATTCTAACCTTTCACAGACATTTATAGCATGAAAATGTGCCTTTCAGGTATATGTTCTGTTTGCTCTCTCTGCAATCATTTCTTCTATGGTCTTTCACTAACCCTATTTATGTATGCAAAGCATAGGTTTTCAATTCACAGATGCATGTTGGTTTTAAATCTTTTATCACATCGTGTGCTGTTGAGTGACTTACATAGATCACTTGCGCATTTGAGCTGCTAACATTCACAACATTCCTCCAGGCCTGGTAAGTACATGTTTTTATGCTTATCATGCATTCAAAATCAAAAGAAAAATTTAAATATACGGTTTAAAAATAGTAATAGCTTTTCTTTTACATTCCATTTTAGGTGAATAAAGTCATTGCCGGTGTCATTGACCAAACAACTGGAGAAGTCCTTTCTGTCTTTCAGTCTATTTTAAGAGGTTTTCTTGACTATGACACTGGAATTAGATTGCTCGAGAATCAACTTATTCTTTCTGGAATCATTTCTCCAGAATTAGGAGTGTGTTATGATTTGGAAGAAGCTAAAGCTCATGCCTTAATTGATGAACAGATTCTGTTGCAGCTGCAAGAATTAAGTAATGCAAAGAAGCTTGTGTCAGAATCATCATTAGCAGATATTCCAGTTGTTTCAGCTTTAGAACAAGGTTTAATTTCAGAACCTCTGGCTGTTAAAATTCTTGAGAATCAGCTTTCAAGTGGGTGTTTGATTTTGCCGTCTACTGGAGAAAAGCTATCTTTGCAGAATGCTTTCCAGAAAAACCTGATTCCTCCAGCATTATATTCAAAACTCCTGGAAAGACAAGACACATGTAAAGATCTCATAGACCCCAACTGTGCTGAAAAAATCTCCCTCGAAGAGATGGTTCATAGAAGCATAATACATGAAGCAACAGGGCTAAGACTCCTACCTGTGAAACCACAAGAGAGAGGGAGAATTTTGTTCAAATGTGGAAGGAGGGTAACTATTTTGAGGGCAGCCCATGAAGGACTCATTGACAGGGAAACAATGTTCAGGCTGCTGGGTGCTCAGTTAATGTCTGGAGGTATCATTGACCCTGACTCAGGGAAACGAATGACTGTGGAAGAGGCCATGAGACAAGGGATGATAGATCAGGACACTGCTTGTGGGATCCTCACACATCAGGTTCAGGCTGGTGGAATCCTTTGTCAAAACTCAGGTCAACGCTTGACTGTTGACGAAGCTGTACAGTGCAACTTAATATCATCTACCAGTGCTCTGCTGGTATTAGAAGCAGAGAGAGGCTTTGTGGGGCTAATTTGGCCTCACACTGGTGAAATATTCCCCGTATCAACTTCTTTGCACCAAGATATGATTACAAATGAGCTGGCATTCAAAATACTGAATGATAGAAAGAAAATAGCTGCGCTTTACATTCCAGAAACTTGTGAAATAATTAGTCTTGACAAGGCTGTAGAATCAGGGATTATAGACAGTAATACTGCATCTGTTTTGACTAATGTGACTTTACCAGATAAAATGCCCAATGCAGAAGAATTAAAGTCCCACTGCAAAAATGCTGCAAAATGGTTATCAACTTATGAATTTCTACCATCTGTATTTCATGACTGTGAGGAGGAACGTGAAGATTCTGGCACAGAGGACCCTGTATGTCATAATCTAGATCAAGCTAAGAAACTATTCATGTCTTACCTGATGGTAAATAGTTATATGGATGCAAACACTGGACAGAGACTTTTGTTATATGATGGGCAACTGCAAGAAGTCATCAGTATGTTACTGGAAGGTGATAGTGCTGGGTGCAGTGCTGGTGTGTCAGAAATGGAGTTTAGTAACAAATATGTAAGCTCAAAAGGAATTAACCTGAAGTCAATAGACAGTGTTCAGGGTGATCTTTCAGGTGCTGAGAATTCTTGTAATAACAGGAAATTAAATCAAGTTGATGATTTTGGGAATTATGTATCTTCACAGGAAGATCTCCACATGTGCAGGCCAGATGTTTGCAATACTCTTGGTACTCAGCAATCAGAATATGCACAGGAGATGCTGTTAGCTATCCCTGCAGAACTCAGAAATGTAGAAAGCAGCACTCAAAATTCCATGAAGAGCAATGAACTCAGAGGTTTCTTGGAGGTTTCTGAGTGGGCAGAACTCTGTAAGCATAACAATCAGCTGACAAATTCAGGAAACATTGAAGGATATGACTCAAATGACTCAAAACCAAGACTTTTATCAGAAACAACCAAAGAAGGGATTTTGGTGGGAGACAGTCTGGATAATGAAAACAAGAATGATGAAACGTTACAAAATTCCTTGAATGTGAATGATTTGTCAGATAATGGAACATGGAAGGAGCTGGAAATGTGCACAGAATATGGGCCTCACATATTTCAAGCTGACAGTAGCAGAATGGTACTGGATAACAGCAAGAAAGATAATTTTCAGAGAAGTCTTGGTTCATCCATCAGTGCAGACACTGAATATAGACTTCCAGAAGAACTGGTTAGTCAATATGGTGTGACACTAAAGTTTGAAGACAATGGACATGGTGAGCAACCTCTGCAGGATGATGTAGGTCCATCCCTAGAGGACTGTCTTTGTATACATGGAGGGCCATCCCTGGAGGATTGTACTGATTTTTGGAATCAACCAGAAGACAACATAGACATGCACCATAGGCCTTCATTGGGTGGTGATACCGTCAAACACGATGGAGCACCTCTGGGGGACAGTAACAGCACAGCACAAAGGCTGACAGTAGAAGAAAGTGATCTCATTTTCCATGAGTTACTGCCGTGTGACAGTAGTTCTGACTCATCAACTGATGGGGGTGATGGCATCCCACAGCTTGAGAGTAACTGCTTGCAGCATGAATGTGCTGAGGTAGCTTCTGGAGAGGACAGCTCTCAGTTGGATGATGGTGATGATGATGCCTACGAAACACCTCGAGGTGATGATGATGACAGCGATGTCTATGATACTCCACAAATTGATGATGATGATTATGATGATGGTGATTCCTCTGACACTTCTCAAGGTGATGAGGGGTCTGATACCTTGCAGTTGGGGCATAATGATACACCAGAGCCAGAACTGGCTGGAAGATCGGTTCCATTAGGTTTTCTGGAGGAGAGAGGTGGTCTAATAACCCTAAGAGAAGAGACCAGCTCTTTTCAAGAACTTGTAGCCAATGCTGGAGAGAATGTTCATGTAAATATGAAAGGGCAACCTGAAAGCATAACTATAGCTTCTGCAAATGCCAAAACTATGGGAAAAATCCCCAAGGAAATGGAAAGAAGTTTTGGCGAGAAGGAGCAGGAGTTATTAGTTACTGTGGAAAGTGAAGGAAGAAAGGAAGGAGGCATGAGCTGTTTGCAGAATGAAGCAGATGTACAAGACAGGAATGAGGAAGTTGAAATGAAAGCAGGTGACTTGTGTGAGGAGGAATCTGAAGGTACCCAGGAGGGGGAATATTATGAGGAGGATTATGATAGTTATGATGACTCTAGCACCGATTCTGACAGTGAAGAGGAAGTGGATATTTTTTATTCACATCATCAGTGTATAAGTAAAGGTGATCAGCTGTTAATTTCTGTAGAAGATGTAGAAAGGAGCAATGAAAATAATCAGAATATCAATGACTGCTGCTATTCTTTAGGCCACAAGACAGGATATGCTTTGCAATTCCAGTCTAACCATGAAAATGGAAAAATACCCTCAGTAAAATGTGAATCAATGTCAAATGTTTCTGAAGAAAGATGTGTTGGTCTTTCATGTACAAGTGAAGAAGACAGACAGCAGGAAACAGAAGATGAATATGGGGCTTGTGTCAAAAGTGAACGCATGGCACAAGATACTACTGAGCCTATTCAGTCTGAAAATACCTTTGACACTAAATGGATGTCCTCTAAGAGTGAAGAGAATAACAGAACAGAGTTTAGGGTTCCAGGAGCTCAGCTTCTTGATGGTACCATGGAATCTGACATTGGTGTGACAGCCTACCTAACTACAAAGCAAGCTGCTGCTGCTGCTGAAAGTACTTCAACACATTTTCTTCATTCAGAATGCTTTAGTGATAGCATGAATAAAGGCAATAATACCATGCCAATGTTAGATTCAAATCATGGGCAAAGAGAGAGAGAGGCACTATTTGCAGAGGAAAAAGTATTAAATTATATGGAACAACTAAAGGATAGTTCATCCCAACTGGACAATAAAATCCTTACAGATACCCCTTATGTGAATGATAGTAATTCACTTATGGACCCAGTACATCCAGTCACCAGTTGGAAGCATGGTCAAATAGAAAAAGATTTTGAAATTCTTACAGAAAATAAAAACAGAGTAAACATTATGAAGGAATGTGATGTCATGGGGCTAACTAATAGTCCCATTCAGATGGAAAATCTGGGCGAAATATTTGATGCAACAGTAATTAAAGCTAAAAGAGAAACTCCTGTTGTAAGTAAAGAAAAAGTAAATGTTGATCAAGCTGTCCTTGACATTCAAGGTGCAAGCTCGGATGAATTTAAGAGAGATGTTAACATTTCTGCTTCTTTCAAACCACATGCAACATGCATAAAAGAAGGTGGCTATTCAGAACTGGATAAAACTAAATTCTGTTTTGAGGACATGGAAAGAGGGGAGAAGGGCAGACAGAATGAAAAGGATTTTGTGCTAAGTATGGAAGAAATGCATTCAAGTGAATACTCTTTTCCCCCACCTGATACAGTGAAACCAAAGGAGATTAGCAGAACTAAAGAAACAGGGAGACTTAACTGTCAAAATACTGACAATGTTCTTAAAGACATTTCAGAAAACAAAAGCAGTATTGACAGCGAAAATTCCCCCATAAAACCAGATGCTTTAGGAAGTATTGAGGATGCCAAAGAATTAGGGGATGGATGTGACATGTTACCTACTGGGAGACCTACCCATACCACTGATGTTTCTTCTGTAATTCTGAGTGGCATAGGGGCTAACTTGAATTATGATGCCCAGAATGAACATGAGATACTGAAAAACACAAAGGAAGAAAATGTCATGGTCAGTGAGACTTCCTCCCCTGGAAATGGTTTCAAAAAACAAATGTCCATGGAGTCATTGCAAAAAGAAATGGGACCCTGCAAAGATTTTCAAGTAAAGGAAGGTATTTCACAATCAGCAGATGTGTCTGACACACTAATAGAAGACTTACAGAATATATTACAAAGGAAATTGAAAATGGGACATGTTTACTGCAAGCAGGAAGGTGAACCCCTAAGTTACTCTGATACCAGAACTTTAATGCAAAATTTACTTAAAATGGTTAAAAGCACCCAGCTTGCAAGTGAAATGTCTAGTAGGTCAAATCTCAAGCAAATAAGCAATGCTGTTAGAACTGCATTAATGGTTACCACGCTGTGCACAGAGCCCAAGGACAGTGATGCTCCTTCACTGCTTTGGCCTGATTGCAGAGGTCCTGATCTTCTTCATGATATCCTGAAGCAGGAATCCTGCAAGCAAAAGACAGCTAATCCAGATGAAAGGAAGAGTGAAACAGACACGAAAGCTCCTGTTCCCAAGCTTGCTACTGCTGAACTTCTGGAAATTTTTCAAATCTCACCTGGAGATGAAAGTACAAGCAAATTAGAGGAGCTGATAAATGGTTTGCTTATCAGCTCACAGGTTGCTGGTACGACCACAGAGCATGAGGGTAAAGGGAAAGGAGATGGGCTTTATTCTTTTTCCTCAACAGAACAATCAGAGCTTGGATCAGAAATTGAAGAGGAAACATTGGCAGATAACCCAACCACTACTTGGAAAAGTGATCAGGAGCATGGGAAGACAGAAAGCCTCTCCAAAGGCTTTACTGATCCTGTTTTCAAAACAAAAGAAGCAGACATTGGAGACACCTGCACTAGCATGGTAAGTAAGAACACTGACATGTGCTCAGTGTCCTGTGTTAATGGAATTCAGTGGATCTTTCTGAGTGCTGGAGAGAACAATTGAACTGTAAAAACGGTTGAAAAATTAGATCATAAATTTAAAATAAATCATAATAAATCTAAGGATTTTTATTGCTTATTTTCAAGTCAGTTTGGAAAATCTTTTCTTATTTTTAAAACTCATTTTCAGTTTGATGGACTACAGCAATGTTTAAAGTTAACAGAGAAAATGCGAGAACATTTGGCAGTGCTTCAAGACATGAAAAACCACCTAGATAAACAGCAGCCTATTAGTAACAGCCTGGAAATACTAAAAGCTGAACTGAAACAGCTAGAGGTAAGTAAAGTGTTCTTTATGCTTGTACTTCAGTGATGGATGCTAGAAATAGCCTTTAGATTTAAAAAGAAAGATTTAAAATGTAGTTAAAGCAATTCAGATTTAAACTTTTTCTAGTAATTTAATGCATTTTTTATATATTCACTTCGTAGTCATTTGAATCAGGACTGGCTACCTTTGCAATTATCCTAAAAAAGGACATGAAGTTGGCAGAAGAATTCTTAAAGTCTTGTAACAGGGATATTCCAGAAGAGAAACTTAAAGAGCTGAAGATGAGCTATGACTGTTTGCAGGAAGCATTTTTGATGGTCTGTGATAGATCTTCAAAACGAGCAAAACAAATAGTCTGCGCTGTTGACTTGGAGATGGTATGTTTTTATCACCTTGATTTTCTTCAAGGTAATTGGGCTAAAATTAAGGGATTTGGCTTCTCTTTATTTTATCCTAGTATAAAGATACATATATAGTTCAATTTAATATGATAGAAAATGTGACTAGATTCCAGGAGCACAAATAAATATGCAACTTCCCTTTCTAGTCTAAGCTTGAAGAATTACACCAGCAACTTTTAAACCGACTGCAGAGATTTTCAGACTGGATCACAGAGAACAATAAAATCATGAATGACTTCACAATGAATAGTAATGATATAGAAGAGATGAAGAAAAGTTTACAGTTATTTAAAGTAAGTGCTCTTTATGGCAGGTGTTGATGCTTCTGGCAAAAATTGCTCCTTATTAATGATTAGGGTTTTTATTCCTTCTCAATAATCTCTATTGCTTAGAGAGATGACTAGAAGTAATTACTTAAGGAGACAACTACTTGATGATCCAGTAATAAAATCTTGTTGATTTGTTTTTTCACTTGCAAAAAAAATTTCATAGAGTTAGGATTACTGAGAAAGCTATTGGTTCTACCTACACTTGCTGCAATAAATCTGATCCTTTTAGAAATCTAATTTTCAATGCAAATATTTCAGTGATTAAAATTGGATCTTTATTCATTTGGTTCAGAATCTTTACTGAAGTTTAATTGCCTTCCAAATCAATTATATGTGAGAACACAAGATGGGAAAAGATAAAAAGATCTCTTCATTACATGCTCCATAAAATGAGTAATGGAAAACAAAGCAGATCAAATTTTTAGTAAAGTTTATATACTTTATGTACTTCTATATGTATGAATAATAAAAATTATTTTAGTTGTTTTAATGTGCTTAGCTAGAGTTCCAGAGACATGGTATGGTCACAGGGGCTGCAATGTATATAGCTGTTGGCAGAATTTGCCACAATTGCTAGAAATGGTGACATTCTTGCTGTGGAGTAAGAATAGGAATGATTTCAAATATATATTTTAAAATTTCTGGATCTTCAGACCTAGAACCTAGAAATATTATACCTAACCTGCCATAAATCTTTTAGCATTGAAGGTCAATTGTTTTTCAAACATCAATGAGAGAGCAAAGAAATAGAAATGTATAAGATCACGTTTTTTTATTACTTGGACACAAACTGTCCTGAGGCAGACCATGCACAAGTTCTGATGTCATATTTGAATGTGTCAGTATGATTCTGAGTTTTGATTTTCCGTGGCTAAATTATCTACCAAAAGAATTTTGGAATAGGGGCTAAGAAGAGATGGTAGGGATACTTGTGGTTTATTTGTACTAAATTTTTCTTTTTTGCTAGTAATTTTTTCACTTCATTTACAGAACAATGCTGCAGAGCTCAGCTGTAAAAAAAGTCAACTGGAGTCCACTGCATTTGATGTTCAGTTCTTCATTTCTGAACATGCTGAAGATCTTTCTCCTAATCAGAGTAAACAGCTACTGAGGCTCTTAAATACCACACAGAAATCTTTTCATGAAGCACAGGAAACAATAACTTCTCAAGTGGAAAGTTTAGAGACTCAGTTGCAGGCAGTGCAAGAGCTGGGTGATCAGAAGGTTTGCCTTTCTGTGTAAATGTGTGCTGAATGTTTCTGTCTATGGATGAGAAATTTTAATGCCAGCATGCAATATTGAGTATATTTCTATATTTTCCCTTTTTATTACAGATACATTTGTAGTTCTGCAAAGATGGTATTGATCAAGTTTGGTGAATTGTCATTTTTGTCTTTCCTTGGTATACTCACAGAAACAGCATAGTAAATTACAAACAGACACAGGTCTGCTCTTCCTAGCAATGAGATAAATTTACCTGAGGTCTCTCACAAGTGCTGTTTCTTCAGCAGCTCTATCAGTAATTGATCTGAGCTATATTGATCACTGAATTTGCTATCAGATCACTGCATAACACTTTGGTCTTGCTGAAGATTTTCTTTTCCTTTAATTTGCCAGGTCATCTGCTTATGTGACCTTTTTTCCAGATCTTCACAGTCCAAGAACCAGATTTGTTAAAATCCATGTACCATGGATTGTTTTGACTGAGATGGGTTAGAGGGACAAACATAAGAGTAAATCAGCCAAGATCCTTGTGGTTCTAAGCATGGGCACTGGGAAAACTGAGTCAAGATGAGCCAGTGACTTCTTCAGCTGGCATGGCTGCAGCTGGCAAGCATAAGCAGCCTTTGTAGAGTCAAGAGAGGCTGATAAGATGCTGCAGCTTATCAGCACCTCCTCTCCTCTCATAGCAGCACTGCTGAGACTCAGAATCACCACCTCAGTGCCTGGGTTATGTGTAATTAAAAGTGCTTTAGTGTTCTGAAAACTTTGTATTATTTTGTCATTCCAAGAACATTTCTTTCTACTAGATTTTGTGAAAGACACATAAAATTGAATATAGGAAAGGCACAGATAAGTTTTCTAGGACTTTGTAACAGTAATGAGCTTGCATGTTTTGTTCTTCTCTGCTGCTTAAAAAGTCCACAGTTTCTATTCAGGTAACAAGTTTATGCGTAGCAAAAAGAGCTAACTCACATTCACAACTAACCTCTGTTTTGATGTCCTTTTTTTCAGAATTAATAGTGTTTATCACAGGTTTCAAGTGGTTAAGAGACTGGATTTTCACTCCTGTTGTTTGGAGATTCCATCCTTCACATATGTGCATGGCCAGACTTCTATTGGGCAATTCCATCAAACATGGTCTCTTTTACTTACAACATATTTGAGGTTTACCCATAACTTCTGTATGTTCATCTTGCTCTTTGTACCACTGCTATCATGTTTACAGCATACTTTTAAAATTACTGCTTTGCAATACTGATGTTCAAAGATTTCTGATGTCTGTTAGAGTGTTGGTTCCTGAAGTGAGGACTCTTTGCCTTATTGTTCAATTGTACTTGGCTCTAATATAGGATGTGGCTGAACGGCAGCAGGAGTGCAAAGAGAAACTGCAGGAAATCTGTGATTTGCTTACACAGACTGAAAATCGACTCATCGGACAGCGAGAGTCTCTTGTTATTGGAGACAGCAAGGCTGAGCTGGAACAATACCAGACCAAACAGGAGGTATGCACAATTCTAGGGAGAGAAGCTAAAGAAGGCTGAGTGCAGAGGAGAGTGAAGACTCTTTTGTTGAGTTGCAAGGCTTGTCATGTGAGAGGAGAGTGAAATAGATTTGTTTGACCTACCAAAAGTAAAGGCTTAGTGACATGCATTTAGACTGCTGCCTGTGAATACACTCCAGTACGTGCCAGTGGGAGAAGAGAAACTTCCAGACAAGGAGACACTAGAATAGGGAGTATGTGCTGCACATTTCAAAAAGCACTCTTGAAGCAGGCATGAATTTTGTTAATGTATTAGCTTAAGATTGTTCCTGTTGAATGTGATAAAATCACGGATGTTTATTATGCTAAAATGATTTAGCCAGCTTTTTAACAAGTATCAGGAAATGTTTATTCCTGTTCACAGTACTTTGAAAAATTTTGCTGCAAGGTTTTCTCTTGCCTGAGGCTTTCCATTGCCTCACTCTTGCTTTGTTTTGAATTCTGGTTCTTATTAGTGTTTTTTGCAATCTCTTTGGTGTCCTCAAGTAGCAAACCCCTTTCAGTTTGCTTTCCTTGTTTCAGCTGTATCCAACCAGCTGTAAGTTTTTACTTTATCCCAATAGATATTGATTTTATAGGACTGAAGGACTTCTTCTTCCTCCTCCTAGTACTAGTTTACTATACTGTACAGCTCCAACTCAGGTTTAGTAATCTGTAAAAGGAGAAATTTCCTTATTCATCTTGCCTTGCTTTACTTACCTTTGAAATAATACATCTAGTTTGTCAAAGTCATTCTTATAGTCAGTCAGTCATACAGACACCCCTGGGGCAGCTTTTAATATCTCTGACCTATCTCTTACCTAATGATTTATGGCCTAAATGGGGTACTCATGGGGAGCCAAGAACTGATACAACATATGCCTCATATTTTTTTCCATCAGCTGTTTGTGACTGCCTAGCAGACTGCTTGTTGTCTTCTGACTGATTTCTTGGAATCACCATTGAAAAAGTGTGTCTTAGGAGGGAATGGGGGTTAAAAACACTCTTTTACAGATCAAGTCAGAGCTTTCATCCTCAAGGCACCGTTTGAAAGGGAGCACAGAGATCTTGGTCAGAGGAGAAGCTTTTCTTCATACAGGGTCCTCAAGAAAATCTTTATAATGTGCTTGCTGAAGTGTTCAAATGAGCTGCAGTTTTAGCTGCTATATTCTATAATTGCTGCAAAATCTGTAGTCTAGAATGATGTTCTGTCTTGCATCTCCAAGATGGTTACACTGCACAAAAAGGTGAAAAATGTAATTTTTTCAGTAAGAGGGGGAATGTATTCAACAGTGTAATCATTACAATTAAAGCCCCTCTCAGATAATTGGGAGGCAGACTAGGAAAACTGCTTTGGGTAAACAAAAACTAAATATCTGTCCTCTATGAAATTCAATGGATGTAAACATTCTTGAGAGACTGAAATATTGTGATGGATTACAATAGAAGAAAAAAAAATTGCATGCCATTTCTGGCCTGAACAAACCCAAGAAATATGGGAAAACTTTCACCTGGGAAAGATGATTACAATTTTCTGACTTCTATTCAGTTGCCTTATTTTCAGCAGCTTTCTGTGAGGATAATAATGGACCAGAATTTGTCAGGAGACTCACATTAGTAACTGCAGCGTAGCAGATTTACTTAAATCTTGATTTCGTAAAAATAAGAGATGTGCTCTTCTGCATATGTGGAAGTGCAGTATTTGAACTGTTAAACAAAAGGGGAATAGTGGCCTCGGTCTGAATAGGACTGTAAGCAAACATTTGTAATAAAAAAAAAAATTAAAAGGACTGATTGAGCTGCAACAACATTGTCAGAGGTTGATGCCTTTGATTTTAATAATTGTCTGCAATTTAGTAATGTATCATGTGCAGCTAGAAAGGACCAGTGGGATACTTACCCTTAGAAGAGAGAGAAAGTTAATTGGACAGATCTTGTGAATAATTTATTTACTCCTGTTTGCTTTCTTTTTTCTCAAAAGGAGATACAAAAAGACATGAGAACAAGTGCCCAGACACTGGCAGAGATTGTGAAAAATACTGAAACCTTCTTGAAAGAGAATGGAGAAAAGTTGTCTCAAGAAGACAAGACTATTCTGGAACAGAAACTAAATGAAGCTAAGACAAAGTGTTTGCTCCTTAGCCAGAAGGCAGAAGAGTCCAAAAAAGAACTGGATAAAGCTATGACAACAGCAATTAAGCAGGAAACAGAAAAGGTTTTTAGGCAACCATTTCATACCTTTATTCAAACCTTTATCATGTTCTATGTTATTAGTTGGTGGGTTGACCTTGTCTGGATGCCAAAAAGCCATTCCATCACTTCCTTCCTCAGCTGGACAGGGGAGAGAAAATTTAATGAAAGGCTTGTGGGTTGCGATAAGGGCAGACAGACATCAGTCACAGTTGCTGTCACAAGCAAAACAGGCTTGACTTGGGGAAATTAATTTATTACCAATCAAATCAGAATAGGATAATGAGAAATAAAAGCTGAATCTTAAAGATACCTTCCTTCCACCTCTCCCTTGTTCCTGAACTCAGCTCTGAAGTTCTCTCCTTCATTCCCACCACTGGTACAGGGGGATGGGGAATATGGGTTGTGGTCAGTTCATCACACATTGTCTCTGCCACCTCTTCCTCCTCAAGGGGAGGACTCCTCACACTCTTCCTGTGCTCCACTGTGGGGTTCCTCACACAGGAGACAGTCCTTCATGAATTTCTCCAGCATGAGTCCTTCCCATGGGCTCTTGTATGGTCCCTTCCATGGGGTGCAGTCCTTCAGGCACACTGTTCCAATGTGTGGAATGATTGCCTGGGATCAAGTCATGCCACATGCTCATGTGTGGGCTTCCCACAGGGTCACAGCCTCCTTTGGGCATCCTCCTGCTCTGGAGTGGAGTCCTCCCTGGGCTGCAGGTGGAATTTTACACCCATGTGCCCCTCCATGGCTGCAGGGGCACAGCTGCCTCACCATGGGCTGCACCAGGGGCTGCAGGGGAATCTCAGCTCTGGCACCTGGAGCACCTCCTGCCCCTCCCTCTGCACTGACCTTGGTGTCTGCAGAGCTGTTTCTCTTACATATTCTCACCTCTTTCTTCAGGCTGTTGTTTTTCATGGGTTTTTTTTACCTTTTTAATATGTGGCCCCAGAGTTGCTACCACCATTGCTGATGGGCTTGGCCTTAGCAGGTGGTGTGTCCATGTTGGAGCCAAGTGTCATTGGCTCTGCTGGATATGAAGGAAGCTTCTGGCAGCTTCTCAGAGAAGCCACCCCTGCAGCCCCCTGATTCCAAAACCTTCCCAAGCAAACCCAATACATATTGATAAACTCTGGAGAGGTTAATATCATATTTCATGTGGGTAACTAATAAACTGTTCATTTATTCTCTCATAAAATAAACAGCAACCTCTATATTAATAAAAAATTTTCTTTGGTGTTATTGTATTTGAAATGGTTTATTTATATATTTATTTGATATTTTATAATCCATAAAGAAGATTTCTAAATTGAAACTATGAAATTTCAATGTAGGTTGCAGCCATAGAACAGCTGGAAGAAAGTAAAAATACAATAGAAAATCTTTTGGACTGGTTATCAAATGTGGATAAAGAAGCTGAACATGGCCGGAAATTTAAGCAAGTGATAGAACAGAATGGAACACACTTTGAAGAAGGAGATGTGAAAGTTTTGGAAGGAGAGGAGGATGATGTCAATGGTAATCTGCTGGAAATGCAGCAAGACATTGAAACTCAGGTGGATGGACTAGTGAAAAGCACAGATGATAATCTGAACCAGCAGTATCAGAAAGTCAAGGTATTGTTACTGGATTTATTCAACATTTAATTGTATCACTCCTTATTCAACATAAGTGAACTCCATCTCATCCTGTCTGTCATAGGCTTTGGAGCAAGCACTAGGAAGATAATAATACACAGTGGTAGGAATTTGAGTAGTTAGAATGTATTGCACATTTGTCACATATTTGCTGTTACTATAGTTGTTTCCTGCAAAATAAGAGAAAGGACACATTCTACAAGGTAAATGTAAAGAATCTTTATGGTGAATCTATTATTTTTTGTAGTGAGATATTGATGCAGGCAAATAAGATACAAAAAGTAGGAATATAAATTCATACCCTTTACGTGACTTTTTCAAAAATCTTTGTGATACACAGATGATTCATCCCCTTTTAATCCCCTGTGATTGCAAATTGCTGCAAATAATACTTTACTGAAATTATAGTTTTCATTCCCTACAACTTTAACACATGGGCAAAACAGTGTTTGAAGGCTTCAGAAGGGTGAGTTACATAAAATTACAGTGCAGCCTTTTAAAAATAGATTTTCCTGGTAAGATAATTGGAAGCATTTAAAATAAGAGGAGTTCAGTTTTATGGTGTTTGCTGACTTACAGCTGAGAAACCAAGAACTCACACCTTTAGGTGTGAGTTGATGGACACTTTAAAGAAAATTATTATGCTTGTAACTGATAGTATTTTGGATTTCCTTTTTATTAAAAAACCGCAAAAACCAAAACCCCAAAACCAACCTAAGCAAGTAATATTATTGGGTTTTGTGTTCATGATGTTTTTACTTTTACTTTTTTGACAGTTTCTTTCTGCTCTTAGTGCCTACAGAATAATTGGCCACTGTACTCATGGAAGAAAAACATACTGTTCATTTTACATAGCTGTTTTTCATGGGAGTAGAAGACCTTTGAGAATGAAGAAATTTTTGAAAGAATATATTTAAAATATGTTTTTCATTTGGAATACAGTACTAGTTCTTGGACTTAAATATTTTTATGGGATTGAAATATTTATATGCATAGAATGTTTCTTGATTTTTAATGTCAATTGGACCTGTTTTATGACTATATTTGATAAGAATTATGGCTCTTCATTTTGAAAAATGAAATTTAAAAACCCAAGTAATAATTTTTGTTCACTGAGTGTAAAAAGAAAGTATCTGTACTATGTTTGATGCTTTTACTCCTTTAGGTCTGATTGTCTGTAGTGGTAGCTACAATATAAGTAACTTTGCCTACCTTTGAATGTTCTATTTGTTAAATCCCATTTTGACACAGAGAATAAGGAAAATTTTGATTGCACTAAGTACACTACTATAAATGCTAAATTATAAGCAAATTACTTTTATTAGGAAAAAAGTTGAAGAGAGTGATAATGTTTAGTTTAGCTCCACAGAGTTGTCTTTTGGAAGTACAGGGGAAAACCTTTGTGTAATATATACATCCAGGTATTGCTGACTTGCAATGGTATTTGAACATTTCCATATGGTCATGGCCTGTACATCTGGCAAAAATTACAGTTGAATGTTTTGTGACATTTTTTAACTGCACCGAAATATGATGACCAAGAGTCGCACTTTCACTTAAATTACTGAAAAAATGAGGAGGTTATAATAAAAAATATGAAAGTTAGAGAAGCCTTTTATCATTTTGATGGTCTTTGTTTTACATGTCCTTTTCTAAGGAACCATGTGAGAAGGTGCTGGTTGTAATTTATGTTTTTATTTGTAGGCTCAACATGAGAAAATTATTTCACAGCAGCAGGCCATCATAGTAGCAACTCAGTCTGCTCAGGCACTGCTTGAGAAACAAGGGCACTACCTTACCCCTGAGGAAAAAGACAAGATGCAAAGGAACATGAAAGAGCTGAAGGCTCAGTATGAGACTGCACTGGCCGAATCAGAAAGAAAAATGAAATTGACTCGTTCTCTAAGGGAAGAATTGGAGAAATTCGATGCAGACTACAGTGAATTTGAAACATGGCTGCAGCAGGCAGAACAGGAGCTTGACAATTTGGAGGCAGGGGCTTCTGACTTCAGTGGTATTATGGTTAAACTGAAGAGGCAGAAGAGTTTTTCAGAAGATGTTATATCTCACAAAGGTGATTTACGCTATATTACAATTTCTGGACAGAGAGTTCTGGATGCTGCAAGGTCATGTAGCAAAAGAGATGGAGTGAAGGTTGACAAGGATGGAATCGACACTTCGGCTACATATGCTGAAGTGCAAAATAAACTGGAGAGAGCTTCAGACCGCTTCAAATCTCTCTATACTAAGGTAGGTTTTATTTATACTGAATAGGAGTGACTGCTGTAATTGATTCAGCAGTTTGTGTAGACAGGAGCTAGCTGATGAAACAAACACTGTGAGAAGTTTCTCTTTGTTTCTCGAAGTTAAGTAACAAAGCAAAATGCTTTTCTGGAAGATCTACTTTAGCCAAGTGTCAGATTATTAAAGGTCTGAATGGATGATACTTTCTACTTTATGTTATAAGGAAGAAATGAGACCAGAGTTCTTCATGGTTCTTTCCAGCCTTAAGCAGCTTCTGAGATTGTGGCAGCTCAGAATGCCTTGAGTAATATTTTGGGGTGCAAAGACATTGTAATACTTTCATATGTATGATGTTTCTTTATGTTACTTGCAATATTTCCCACAATGGCTTATTTACTTCTCTCCCTACTAATAAAATGAGTGTAAAAAGAGAGAGACTATGCAAAAATAACAGTTAAAATTTAAATTTTAATTTGTATCCTGAAATAGTTTATCCCAATGTGACCTTTGTTGTCAGCTCTAGGCATGAAAGAGCATAGTGATTTGAGGACAGCAACTCTTTTCCACTGCTCTGCCAAGTAAACATTTTATCCTTAGCAATCTCAGATTAGTGTCTAAATAATGAGTATTTAGCAGTGCAAAATCCTCCATGTACCTTAGAGAGGGAAGATAATCTAGCTCTCTGTGCCAGGTTCACTTATGGAATCTGTCTGCTAGAACTAGACAAACATCACCAACCAGCAGTGTAAAAAATTGTTTTCTTGGTTTGTCAAGGCAGCTCTTCATTTACAGAAGCACATTTTCCTTTTCCCACTTAAGTGGTATGAACAGGGAAGCTAAATTGACAATTGTATTGACATGTAAGATTTCCTCCAGTTGGCTTATTGAATTACTTTCAGTGTGAATGTGAAGATTTCATAACAAAAATTTCAGAGAGCTTATTTTTAAGCACATAAAAATCCCATGCCAGTAGCTTGATTTGTCAATTTTTCAAATTCTTTCCTTTCCATATATATATTTAGTAGAGTTATAATAGACATTTAAAATATTTGACAATAAATATGCAGAACAAAGTAGACCTTTTGTGTCTTAAAGGACAGAATTCTAAAAAGTGAGATCATTCACAATTTGTGAGATCTTCCAAGTTGTAAATGAATTTGTAGAAACCTATTTGCCTTTTGTAAATCTTCTTGCTTTTAATAAATACTTAGGTTGCTTTTACTTTTATATATATATGTTTGCACATGTGAGACATGATTTTATAGGCTTGTATGTTAAAGGAATCTTAGTTCTTGGTTAACTGGTTATATAAATCAGCATGTTCTATGTTTGCCCACCAGATGGAGACCAAGTACCATTTGTAAATATTAAAATCCAGTGTCTGGAAGTTTCAGAGTATAAATATTTAATGTAACTGTTTATAAATATTATGACTTGATATGATTAGATTTTGCTTGTGAAACCATCTCCAGAAAGTCTGAAAGAGTTTCACTGACTTTTTTATGTGACAATTCGCTGTAAATGTTTTGGGGCATGCTAACCTACAGGACCCATAGGATCTTGTTCAGATGACATTTTTAAGTGAATAAAACAAAGCATATGTACAACACCATACCATATCACTTTGGATTCACTATGCAGGTAAGGTAGTTATGGAAACAGTACTCCACTGTCTGTATTTTAATGAACATATATATCTCTCCTGATTCTTCAAAAAATTTCTAGCTCCCAGTGGCTTTCTACATTTCTACTTTCCACTGGCTTTCTGCATTTTTGGTGCCATACTTCTGATAAAGAATCTTTATATTCTTTATCCTAAAATCACGTCATCCTAAATCACCCTTTGGGGCACAAACTGGTAAGACCTGCATAGCCTGTCCAGCTGTCATGTCTTAGTTCAGAAATCAGTTAGACAGTGAAATGATGGCAGGAAAAAATGGGTGCAGTACTACAGGAAGGAATGTATAACCTTGAGACTGGAATGAAATGCAGCACACAGTTTAATGCCTGCGTATTTGCTTGTTTCTTTTCTACTCTTTTAGTGTAGCATCCTTGGAAATAACCTTAAGGACCTGGTGGATAAATACCAGCATTATGAAGATGCCTCATCTGGACTTTTGTCAGGTCTCCAGGCCTCTGAAATAGCTGTGAACAAACAACTATCAGAGCCAATTGCAGTGGATCCCAAAAATCTCCAAAGACAACTTGAAGAAACTAAGGTGAAAAGCTTTCAAATGCAGCAGTACTTTTGTCCTCAAAGAACTGCTTTTTGTCTGAAAAACAGGATGATCTAATATAATCCAAGTGGCCTCCAGCCAAATTCTTGCCTTGCATGTGGGCATATAGCTTCTATGGTTCTGAAATTTGGCTGTCCAGAGCAATATCTGAAAAGCACTGGGTGAAAAAATATGGGGTACCAAGATGCTCTTGGCAGTGGTGAAAGCAAGATGTGTTTTTTATCACTTAGAAAATGACAGGGTGAAATCTGGAAAGATTTTGAACGAAGGAAGGATTTGGTGATTATGGTTTGCTATCAGAATAAGGCTTGGATAGGGTTCCACATAGAAAAGTCCATTTGATTGTTGTCTGTGACTCTTGATTTATTTCTGTTCACATTTGTGTGTTACTTCATTATGACAGGGATCATACCAGGTGAACAGTGTGATATGAGTAGTCTGTTTGCCTCTTTCAATTGCACCCAGTGCTTATGCCCTGCAGAGAGTGAATTTAACATAATTTGTGCTGCTCAGAAAAACAGTATTTTTCATTTTTTGGTACTGAGGATATAACTCATGACTTTATGCAAATCCTAGTACAGGCAAGACAAGTTAGTGCTAGAGCTTGTGAAGGTAAAACTCTGTACAAAGTGTGGGTTTGGAGAAGGCTTTAGGAACTCAAGTATAAGGTGAGTTATATAAATTTTCATAGTGTTCATCTTTGAACTGACTGTTATATTTTCATAAACACATCCAATCACCTATACTGTAAATAAATTACAAGATTATTTGTTTTTCACTGAGCAAGACTATTGAACAGTCACTTCCTCACTCTTTTCTCTGTGTTCAGTGAAGTATCAGTGCAGGTCAGACACATTTCCTATTGAAAAATGATAGTCAATGGCTTTTGGAAAGCACATGTTTGAACTATTTCCCTTATATAAGCCTGAGCAGTAGTTATCTTTACCTATGGTATCTTTCAAATTGGCTGCTGGAGATGCCCAATACTTTGGTGCAAATAACAGCAAAAGGAGAAAATCACAACTGTTTTTAAGACAACAAAATTAAAAGTGTTAATTGTGAACTCCTAACAATTGAATATTTTAGCTACATTTGGGCTTCCAAGCACTAGAAGAGGAGGAATAAAACCAATTACAATTTGAAGCTTCATTTAAACTTTTTGTTCCTTATGCCAAAATGAATTATATTCTCTATAATGCAAATTTTCATGGAAGTAACACAAAAGGAGAGAGTACTAGGGTTCTTTTTATGAAATGTCTACATGGATTACTTGCCACACAAAAGAGCACTCAATGACTATGAGTTGGGAAGAAGGGAGAGGGTACAAAATGTCAAAAGATTCAAAGGAAGAGAAAAATCAGGAGGCTGGAGAAAGAAAGCCAATTAATGAAAGCAAAACAAAGAGTATTTTGAGGAAGTCAGGTGTTGCAAGTTAAAGCTGTCCCTTGTAGCCAACACATGCAGCTGATAATCCAGCTAGACACAGACCTTGGCAGCATGGTGAGGTCTAATCTTTTTATGGGGATTAACTGTTCTTCAGAATATTCTTCACTGCCTCTGGCATCAGCTTGCTTGCCTTCTGTTAGCATTCAAGATTTTCTAGTACTTTTTTTTCCCCTTGTTTTTTATTCTTTTTCTTTTTGCACAAGTACTAGCCTAAACCTTTTTAGGTCTCTCTGAGACTCATTGTGTGAAATGGGTCAGCAAGATGATGTGCTATGCTCTGGCACACTCATGCTCTATGTACCAGGGCTGAATGCACTGGTACAACTTCATAGGGTGACTTTTGATTCATATATTCATTGGGTATCAAGGAATATCAAAAAAGAAATGAGACATCCCTTCATTTTGGACTTGTATAAAATTCAAGTGAATCAAAACAAACACTAGCACAGAGGCCTGAAATAATTTAAGGATTATTTACCCTAAAGTACTCTTACACACTAGAGAGACAAAGCCACTAGAAGTTGATTCAGCCTTACTCTCTTTGTTGTCTCTGGAGGAAATCATGGCTGGGCTAATCTTTGAACATGTGTTCCTTGGTTAGATGGACAAACCTAGGCAAAATTCAGTGGCACTGCTTCAGGGGTTCCTGAGTGTGAAGGCAATCATCTTGTTTCAAGCTGTTCCTGTTCATGCTACAGTATCATCCTGATCCTTTGTCGATATCCCTGGTGGTGTTTGTGTAACTGCTCCTGTTAATTGTAGGCTTTTCCCTCTGAATTGTTCTTTGATGCTGAGTTGAAAAATATGTTTATAATATAGTTTATGTAACAGGGCTTTAGAAACAATTAATCAAAAGACACATTTGAAGTTACATGCAAGAAATAAGTTGAGTCAGGCAAGTATTCTAAAACTTAAGGTTAAAAAGTTGGTGAATGAACTAAAACAAGGGCCAGAAGGTTAACAGCAGCCATAACCACCAGTCAGGATTTTTCTCAAGGTGAGGTCACAAATTGAGTTAGTTTATTTGCAGCACTTTAGGCTCTGTGATGTATCTCAAGCCTTGCTTATGTAAATATCAATTGTACTGAAAAGCATAACTGATAATAGTGGAATTTTACAGGTTCTTCAGGGACAAGTGTCTAACCACCAAATTGCTGTAGAAAAACTGAAAAAAGCTGCTGAAGTGTTATTGGACACAAGGGGAGAGTTGACACCAGACAAAGATGAGATTCAGAAAACACTGGGTAAAATATTTGCTTTTCTTAATACCTCTTTTTATCACTTGTGTCTGTATGCAGGTTCTGGAATAGAAAAATTACAGAGCTTCCACATTCTTGTGTCACTGTTCAAGTCAATGTTTTGCTGATTCATAAGTCACTGCAACACAGTAACTTTATTGTTGGTCTCTCCTACATTGATCCATGTGCTTTTCACTGTCATTTCATTTTTTTCTTTCTACAGAAATAGGGATTGCTGAGCAGAGGTAGTGATTTGCTGAGGATCATAAATTCTCCAGAGAAACATAACTCCAAGGAACCTGTATACAAGCAGTTATTTGCAGTTTGCTTAGCTTAGGAATTATTTCCTTCCGATGTTAAGAAACTGTCTATGAAGGGATTGACTTTGGCTGGCTTCCAAATGCCCACCCACCTTTTCTCTCACTCCCCTTGCTTAAGTGGGTGGGGGTAAAAATTAGGATGGAATGGGTTGAGATAAAGACAGGGAGATCACTTATTGTTTACTGTCATGGGCAAAATAGACTTGACTTGTCAAAACTTAACTTTCATTTATTGCCAAATAAAACAGGTTTTGGAAATGAGAAATAAATTACATCAATACTATCCTCCACCCTACTCTTTTTTCCAGGCTTACCATCACTCCTTCCTTCCCAACTACTCCCACTTCCTCCCTGCCAAACAGTGCAGTGTGGATGGGAAATGGATGATTGTGGTCAGTCCTTAATTTCTCTGCTGCTGCTTCCTGCTCACACATTTCCCCTGCTCCATTGAGGGACCTCTCCACGGGCTCCAGTGAGGGTTCTCTCCACAGGCTGAAATCTTTCAGGATAATATTGTTCCAGTGTGGATATAGTTTGTGTTTCCTTCAGGAAATATCCACCTCCTCTAGCATGGGTCCTCTATGTGCAACAATGTGGTTATTTGCTCCTCCATCCTCCACAGGCTTCAGAGGAATCTCTACTCCAGCACCTGAGCATCTCTTCTCCCTCTTTCTTCTCTGACCTTCATGTCTGCAGGGCTGTTTTCATACTTTCTTCTCCCTCATTTCAGTCCCATGCAGTGTTTTCCCTTTTCTTAAATACATTTTTCCAGCGGTACCACCAATTTGGCTGAGGAGCTCAGCTGTGCCCTGTGATGGGTCAGCTGGAGTTGGCTGGAACCATCTGTGTCTTCCATGGGGCAGTCCTTGACCTCCTCTCACATGAACCAAAAAACTTGTTGCTAACAAAACTTCACCACCACAACAACCTTTGCACATCTTTCCTATCAATTGTGAGACATAGCACAGCATGACAATCACCACTGTCTGAAGTTTGAAGTTGCTCTCTGTGCATCACACAGCTAACCCTTCATGGAATCCCATAAGTAACTTGCAAAACAACAAAACAAAACAACTATGGCTTGACTCTTTGGAGTTGGTGATAAAACTCTGTAGGTGATACACGGAGCTTGTAACTTTCAGAGAGTTATCTGCAAAGTGTTGGATGTCTAATGAAGAACCACCTGGAAGAACCTCTCAGGTCTCAGAATAACATAAGACACATAATTATAGAAGAGCTATACAAGTCTTAATACTCTGCTCTTCTCTGCTCTTTTATTTCTTGGGAACAGTCAACAGCTGTCTTAAGCTGGGACTACATGGACACCAGTTTCTAATGCTGGGCACTACAGCTGTATGCTACTCCTTCATTTCCCTTGTCCAGTGTATTTCTTGGCTCTGTTTGAAGTTTTTGGTCTTTGCTTCCTTGTTTTTACACTGAAGCTGACTTTTTTTTTCTTCATTCTAATGTAGCAATTTTTGACTCAACTGGTGAGTGCTGGTAAAGTGAGCTAAAAGCTTAGTTTGGCTAGAGGAAAAAATTGAAATACATCTTCTTTTTATCAGATGATATCTTGGAAAGATATGACAATTTATCCAAATCTGTGAATGAAAGGAATGAGAAGCTTCAAGTAACTCTGACACGATCCCTAAGTGTGCAGGATGGTTTGGATGAAATGCTGGATTGGATGGAAGGAGTTGAAAAGAGCCTTAAAGAACAAGATCAAGTGCCTTTGAATTCTGCTGCTATTCAGGATATTATTAGTAAAAGCATTGTAAGTAGCATTCTTTGAAAGAAGAAACATTTGTTTGATAATGCAGATTTCAAGAAAGAACTAAAATCTTAGGTTGCACCTTTAATGGATTCAACATACTTACTGAAGAGGAGTGGTGTGTGATGTGAAACTGCTCATAAGGATTTTTGTAGCTGAAATATATTGCACTGTTGGTCTTGCTGTACTGATTTGTTGATTTATATGGTAGATGAATTTCACTTCTTAAAATTTAGTTGCAGGTAATACATAGTAGTTCTTGTATGTTTCAGATGCTAGAGCAAGACATTGCAGGTCGCCAAAGCAGTATCAACACTATGAATGAGAAAGTGAAGAAGTTCATGGAAACAGCAGATCCATCCACTGCGTCCACACTGCAGGCTAAAATGAGTGAACTGGCAGGACGGTTTTCTGAAGCAAGTAACAAGCACAGAGAGAAGCTTATGAAAATGGAGGAACTGAAGACTAAAGTGGAGTTATTTGAAGGTCTGTCAGAAAAACTTCAGTCATTCCTAGATGAGAAAAACCAGGCACTCAGTGAGACGGAGGCCCCAAGAAAGGATGTTAGTGAAGTGTCTCAATACATGCAGGTACTGTAGCATTCAGTTTCTGTGTGTTGTGCATTCTTAGTCTAACTCATCTATGTGATTGAATAAGAAACAATGTTTTCTTCTAAGCTTTGGTTGGTTAGCTAAAATCAAGAGCTTAATTTTGAACAAGTGATTTGAAAGTCTAATATGAAGAGTGTAATCCTATTTTGCAGGAAGCTAGTATAGAATTGGCACAACACAAGAAGGATCTGGAAGTTTTGAAGCAGCTCCTTGAAGAACTTTCATTCCATGCCCTTCCTGGAGACAAAGCACTGGTATTAGAAAAAGTAAATGCTTTATCAAAGAAATTCAAAGAGGTAGAGGAGACAATAAAAGAAAAGTAAGTTGAATAATCAAAGTGTTTCCACCTGGGCTAATAACACAGTGTGAATGTTGTCATTACTGCTATCCTTTTGTATGCAGTCTCAAAATATTGCAGTTGACCAGAGTAAGTGAGGGGATCTTATTGAAAGGAAAAGATTCCATTTGAAAATGCCCCTGTAGTTAGTCTGTCTGGCTCAAGACCTCTAAAAGAACTGATCTTTATGATCAGTTATTTTTCGAATTTTGTGACATTCACAGGATTCTCAGCAATTTTAAGAAAACCCTTCTTCTCCCCTTTTGTGGTAGAACATAAATTGTGCATATTGCTTTAGAGTACTTTTGGCATCAGACTGCAAAGGAAAACTGGAGAAATTGTAAGATACTCTATAGAAGGTACCTTTAAAGCAAGACTAGATTTTGCACATTCTGCTTACATCCATAAAATTAGCTTTTGACACTTTGAATTTAGGAATAGTAATATCAGATTAATAATATTTGTTGGTTTAACTATTAGAAGCAGTACTGTCATTCCTTTGTCTTTAATTGTCTAGAGAAGAGGATGTATCATCTTGTCAGAAACAAATGGATGCTTTTGAGTTCCTTGTAGAATCATTAAAGAAATGGATAAAAGAGACGACAGAACGAATTCCAGCAGCACAGCCCTCTCTGAATACAGAGGAGTTAAAGAAACCTTTGGAAGATACATTGGTAAGCCATTGTAGGAGAAGTGAAATCTGACTGAAGGAAATAAGGCATCTATTACTAACACTGAAATACAGACTTAAGGTGTAAGCAACAATAACTGGGATTAGGGGGCTTGCAGTCTGCATTTACATTCCCATTTGCTTTGTACGTTTCGCAGCAGATTCCCAAGTAGCAAAGTTGTTCCTTTCTTTACACAAAGTCTCTTAAGTCTGAAGTCAGTTTTTAATGACCAAATTACTATATTTCTTAAACAGAATTTAAAAGATGAATGGACATTAAAGGCACCTGAACTGCAGAAAATGAATAGCAGAGGAACTTTGCTGTGTAACTTAATCACTGCTGTGACTTCTCCTGCAAAACTGAGAGCAGTTGCCAAATCAGGTATGCTTTTCTATAATCAGATAAGCCTAATATTTCAGGAATTTTGAAAACCTTTAAGACAAAAATTAAAATTATTTCACTCTTGGATTAGCATTCTGAATATTATGGCTCATGAGAAAACATTTAGCCATGTCTCTTCTGACTGTTGTTTGCTGTGATTCCATTTAAACTGTCTAGCTGCTGCAGTAATTCAGCACACATTCCCATTGTTTACTCTGCCAAAATAATGTAAAAGTGTGCTGATGTAAATGATTAACATGTCCTAGGGCTGTTATGTACTTCTCAAATAGTGAATAAAATGACATTATCACAGTTGCCTTCACCTCATCCCAGAAAGCTTCTGAGAATGAGAAATTGACTTACTCTGATCAGTGTTTTGTGCTTCACATACATCAAGCCTGCAAGCAGGAGAAATACAAACCTTGTTTTGCAAACACTGATGTACCTGCACAGAGATACCTATTTAATGGCCAAAAGGCTATTCTGTGGTGCCAAGCAAACTCAGAAAGGTTTGCAGAGTCGTGGAATTTTTGTTAAAAGGGTAATGAAGAGATGTTTATATAACAAGTGAAACCTACACATCCTAATATCATATCAAAATTAGTATTAGTCAGTGTTTTAGTTGAAACAACAGCACAGAAAGGAATCAGCTTCGTATCCCAGCAAGGTTTTCCTGGGCCAAAACATGTTTTCTATCTGGACCTTCAGGTAAATTCTGTTCTACTGGTAATCATAATTTAAAAATAGCACGTATATTTCCATAATTTTTTAAATTCTAGTATTAAATATTAATTTGTATTACAGAAACAAATTTCTGCCAAGTATCATTCCAGACACAGTTCAAGGACGTGGGGCATTTTAATGGCCATGAGCACATTTTCAGTCAATTCTTGAACTGACTAGGTCTGGAAATAAATTCAAGTGTGTTGGCCTTTACTGGTCTTCTGGGAAATTTGGGACTGACTGAGGATACCTACTGGGCAAATGTAGAATCCTTTGTTTCCTACATCTCTTAGTAAGAGCTGCCCCTGGTTTTGATGTTTTGGTTGTTTGGTTGGTTTTGTTTTGGGTTTTTTTTTTTTTTTTTTTTTTGTTTTTTCTTTTTTTTTTTTTTTGGGGGGGTTTT
>VZRX01004650.1:117257-141372 GCA_013398075.1 Notiomystis cincta | reverse complement strand
GAGGAGGGGTTGGTGGTTTTTTTGGTGGTTTTTTTTTTTTGGTTGTTCTTTTTTTTTAAACTTTAAATAAAAATCTTTCAAAGAACATTTTGGAATCTTCTATCATCTACTTGGGCTTGTTCCTCTGCCTCTTTTTCTACTCCTATGCATCCATATAGAAAAATAGTTAAATAGCTATCACATAAGTGCAGCTATAATCCTCCAGACCAGAACATTTACCCTCCTTGACAAGAGCTGTACTGTGTATCACTTTATCACAGTTATAAATGCCAGAGTCCAGCTAATAGAGCGTGAAGATCTACAAGACTCTGGCTGGAGCCTGTGACTTCTCTTATCTGGTTTGTTTTCTCTTGCCATCCTCCAGCTGCCACTAATGTGGTCCTCAGTGTCCAGCTGGTACTGGGGGATGGATGCATAGCCTTCTCCAAGGCAACCATTAATCTTCCTCTGTTAATTGCTCATCTGGGAACGCATATGTGCAGGAGAGCGGGAAGTGATTCTCCTTGCAGGTCTCTTCAGTGTGATCATGTGGCCCTGCTCTTTGGTCTGACTCCATTTTACAAAGCCCATTAGCTCTGGTTTCAGAGGCTCTGATACTGTGTTTAATTAGTGGGGCTGCCTCCAAGTGACAGGAAGGACTTCAGGTGTAAGAGCACCACAATGCAATTCCTGTCATGGAGCACATGCTTGAGTCCTGCTTATGACAAGATGGGGAAGGATTAATCCGGTTTGTACTGAGAGCTTTCTGTGCAGAGTTACAATGCACATAAACCATAGAATCATTTTGAGTTTGAAAAGACCCTTAAGATCATGAGGTCCAAACATTAACTCAGCACTGCCAAGTCCAAGCCACCAAACCATATCCCCAAGCAGCATGTATACATGTTTTTTAAGTACTTCCAGGAATGGTATCTCAACCACTCCCTGGTGAGTAAAGGTGCCCTAAGTAAGCAGTGCCTTTGGTTGTGGTGTCTCTGGGCAAGACCACTCTGGGCTTTTTTGCTGTTTAATGTTTGATGCTCTCCTCAGTTGCAGCAGTTGCCAGCTCATCCTCTCCCAGTCTTTACCATTGGCTGGGTAAAACCATGTCCTCAGCAGGGGACAGGGACCTTGGAGGGAGAGGAAGGAAGTGATGTTAGCAATCTGGATGTGAATAGGCCCCATAACTAGAGCATAAACCTTTGGCCCTGGTCAGTAATTTGGTACAGGATCGTGAGCAGCAGGACTGCTGGTACATCACACGTAAGTGCACACCTCTACCTGCATGCATGTACACACCCACCCACTGTGCCCATGCTCTGTGAAAGTGATGTCTCTTATGGTCCTGGCTGGCTGGGGCTTCATTCCTGATGTCATGACAAATGGTGTTTTGAAGAGGAATTGCAGTGCTGGGGTTTTGGTGAGAAAAGGCCCAGATAAGCAAGAGGCTTCATCTCTTCTGATCCACAGGTGGCGCAATTTTAAATGGTGAAGGAGGAGCTCCAGGAACTCAGGATTTCTTGAAAAATAAAGGTCAGTAAAAATTTCGGCATGTGATAAAGAAATATTGCTTGGCAATTGCTGTTAAATATAGAAGTATTTTTTAAATGTTTTACATAAATCTGCTTGTAGCAGTCATTATTAGACTGAAATTTCACATCACCATCACATAAAACAACTACATTGACTAGGGCATGATAGCATAAGTGATGATAACAATATCTACCTCATTATTTTCTTTGAAGATCAACCAAATCTGGCCTTGTTTTCTGAATCAATATATACTTTTATAAATGTCTACAGGGATGGCTATTTTAATATAAGACATGACTTTTGAGAAATACCTTTCTGTGGGATTTGAAACTTTACCGCCCATCAGCATTCAGAATAGATGTTTACACAAATATATGTATACAAAGTAACCCATTTTATATACATTTGTATCACTGTGACCTACTCTTTTGTAGAAACAAAGGAACTTATATAGAGACTTTATAGCAGCTGAACTGTAGCCCAGTATATTCAACTTTTGGTCATGGAGCTGTTATTTTAAATACTAAAACAGCAATGGGTAGAAAGATTGAAATATGTCTGTGCATTTGTTATGTATTGAAATAATGATTTCTGTGAAATAAGAAGGTCTTGCAAATAGGAACTTGTATTAGCTCATTCAGATGTAGTGTTGCACATTTAGAGTGGATTGGAAATAAATCCAACTCTTATTTGGGGACTATTAGCTATAGTAACTCAGAGTACTGTTCAGTACTGTTTCAGTACATTCAGCATTGTTTCAAGGGTTTGTAACTCCTAACACAGTCTTTCTCCACCTCTACAGAATTGACAACGGTTCAACAAGCTATGTCTAATGTAAATCACAGCTATGAAGATCTGGGAGTTTTATTGAATGAAAAGATTTCAGAACTAGAAAGTATGCTTTCAAAAATGCAAAATATTCAGGAAGAATCAGCCTCAATGATGCATTGGTTGCAAAAAATGGACAAAACTGCATCAGACTGGGAAGCTGCTCCAACTGATAGTGAAGCGGTTAAAGCCCAAGTTGAGCAACATAAGGTACTTTGTGCCTTCAAACAAATACTTTTTCTTGTAGTTATTAGGCAGATGCTATGAAATAACTGATATCTCAGCCTAGCTTAATGTTGCAGAGAGTATTTAAATGATCCTACTAAGCATATTAGTCAGGCTTAGAGCAAATCTGGCAAACTGTGTCAGTGGAGTAAAGGAGCACTGTGTCAGAGAGAATGACTTTTGCAGGTCAGAAAATAATAATTTCAGTACAGTTGGAAAAGGTGAGGCTATCCTGATCATGCAATAAACTTTTTTGATCTTAGTGGTTTAGAGGTATATAATGGATTACTTGTCCTGTATCTGTCCAAAGGCTGTTTCTGCAGCTGCTGGCTCTCTGACACTCCACAGACCTCCTGGTCTCTGCAGCTGCAGCGGCTTATGTCTCTTCCAAGGCAGTGTTTCCCTTCAGCAGCCCTGTCATGCTTGTTAAGTTATATAGCTGCACAACAGCCTCCTCCCCCTTTATAACTGATAGGAGAAAAACACTGCCTCAGCAGTAAGCTTCTGTCCTGTTTCAGCATTGGAGACATATGCTTCCCTGGCAATGAAGGACAATATTTACACATGTAAGGTTCATCTATAAAGGGAAATGTAATGGATAGGGAAAATGCTTTTCTAGCTTGTGATTGTGTACAAACAGGCAAGAATTTGATTTAACTGAGTTTCTTTTATATTTGGCGGGTCACCTTAAAAATTAACCTGACCAGCTACCAGCTTCCTCCGAGTTGGATAACATTCAATCCTAAAATTCAGACTAAGTATGAAAGAAAACCAGCTCTTTTTTCTTAACAGAGAATGTGCAAGGCTAACACAGTCATCTAACCCGCAGTGTAGTAATAGGAAAGTATTCACAAATAGTTGGAAAACTGAGTGAGTGCTCAGACAAGAGTCATCTGATGCATTGGACCTTTTACTAGAAGGTCTAAATCAAGTACAGTTTGTTCAGTGTTTACTTTTGTGAGTTTTGGATAATTAAAAAGCAGCTCCATGAGGCCAGCTTTGTTACTTAAGAACATTCATATAAGAGCCCTTAGCCAGGCATATAAGAAATGTTCACTTCTGTCTGCAAGAACAGCATTAATTAGGATTTGCTGGAGTATCTCAGTCTTGTGTTAGGTTTACACTTAAAACTCTGATTCTCTTTAAACTATAGGTTTAGGGGATCTACATGAAATTGTCTGTGATAGCAGGACTTCTGCTGAGGTAAATGAGGCCACACCACACTCCTCTCTGTCAGTGCTAGCTGGGTTATTTCTGCTGTGAGCTGTACTTTGCATCAGTCACTTTGCCTTATGTACACAAATAGATTCCAAGTGTATGTGAATATGATGGGACCTAGTGAATCTTATTTCTCCAAATTCTTCTAGTTCTGTCACTTGTTCAAATTAAGCAATAACTATTAATATAGTTTATATCTGTCAGGTTCTCTCTATTCCTAAAAAATTGACTAGCAACATATATTACAATATGTTTTGAGATTCATAACAGAAAAGCAGAATATACAGGCTAGATATTTATTTTTTATTGTCATGATTGGCACCTCAGTATTATGGACTGCAAATTTTACCATTTGTCTTCATCTCTTATTTATTTATCACCTAAATTTTCAGCTTTTTGAAACTGAATTAAAGCAAAGTGCAAATAAAGTGCAGGAACTAAAGGACAAAATTACAGAGCTGTTGGAGAAGAACCCTGACTCTCCTGAGGCACCTAAGTGGAGACAAACGTTGGATAAAATAGGTACTTCAATAAAGCTATATTATAGCTCATACTGATTTGGAAGTTGTTTTATTATGATTTTTTAAACTTTATTAGCAATAACTAGTATTGGTAATAATACTGGCATATATTTGGTAATAATTGGTAATAATATTGGCAATAACAAGGTATAATTGTTTCCTCTTACCTCTTAAATTCTGTGGAAATAACTCCTTTTGCAAGTATGTAGATCTGAAGTAATTCCAGTGATGTCCATGGGCTTTGAATTTATATTAGTGCACAGGCTATAGCTTGACTCTCTGTTTGAGAGGCTTTCTCTTTTTCAAACAATGTGTAGCTAAAACATGACTTGCCAATTACTGTTCCAGATATATATTTTATCCTTTTTACAAAATATAACAAATTAAGATGATTCTAATTTCAGGCAGAGAATGGTTTGAGTTGTTGTAGCACTCTTCTGCATGTATTTTTCTTATGAACTAGTAGGTTTTGGCATTTTTGGGGTTTGGTGGTTTTTTTGCTGCTTTCTAAAAGTGTATAAGTTGTGCTAAAAAAAATCCAAAAAAAGCCAATGAAAAAAAATTTACTACATTTGGTCAATAGACTTTGAGATATAGCAGCACCTAATTGTCATGGGCTTTTAAAAATCTTTTTAGTCATATTTTCAATAAATTATAGATCAGTCTTGTTTCATAGTGATAGGCATTTCCATTGGTACACCAAAAGTAATTTTGAAGCTGAGAATTTTTCCAGCCTGTCCTGCTTGTAAGTGAAACTCTGAAAAGTTTAAGTAGCAGGTAAGGTCTCCAACAGACCTTTAGTAGTGTTGAAAGGGGATTAATACAGAAGGAGCAGAGGACTGTGAAGCAGCAAAAGAAACTGTAAAAAGCAGGGATGAAAATCAGGGACAGAGAATTAGCAAAATACCAGAGCTGACTGAGCAAGCCCTTATAGTATCACAGAGGGGAAGGGGGAAGTTGCATGGCTAAGACTCAAAGGCTGCTCTGGAAGCCAGCTGCCATTAGTGGAAAAGACTACAGACTGGCACAGGTGTGAACCTAAGTTCACACAGGGCTTTTGAAACACCTGCGTGCAGAAGTATTCTCATTGCCCATCATTAGGTACCTAGTTTAGATGTTTTAGATAACTGATACAGACATTTAAGAGAGTTAGGCTTTTTCAGAGGGCTATTCAGGGTTGAAGCCTAATTTTGGGCTTCTGATCACCTTTGAAGATGTGTGAAAGCTTTTTTACTGAATAAGCAGGGACATTTGTCTATCTAAATCAGGCACCTGAGTTATAATTGAGTATAACACTTTGCCTTCTATATAATTTGAGACCAAAGCCTAAATTTGGGGATATTTCATTTAGTAATATTCTAATATAACTTTGTTTCACATTGTATATTCATTGCTCTAAAAATTCCACACATGGCTGACTATCATCCAAGTGTACATGGGTCTGACTTTTAAAAGATGTTATTTGCAGAGTCACTGCAATAAGGCATCTGGAGTTAATCTGCAAGAAGCCTTATGAGAGAGCTCTGTTTATGTTTCATATATAGTCTGCTGTTGCACAATCCATCTGCCAGAACATACATGCAATATGTTAACATTATCATTGTTAGATTCCAAATGGAAAGAGCTCAATCAAGTTACATCTGAGAGACAACAAAAACTGGAGGAGTCTTCAAATTACCTGATCCAGTTCCAGACAGCAGAAGCTCAGCTAAAGCACTGGCTGGTAGAAAAGGAGCTAATGGTCAGTGTGCTGGGACCATTGTCAATTGATCCTAATATGCTGAATACACAAAAGCAACAGGTTCAGGTGAGTAGTGCCAACACACATTATTGATTTAAGTTTCTTCTGCCTTTCTGCTATTAGCAAAGTACTCTTTTGCATCTTGAGTAGAGCATGATTAGTATAAGCCATTTGATTGATTTATCTTAAGGTGTCAACTAATGTCATACTTGACTACAGTAATTACTAGAAAAAATTATCATAAGAGTGAAAAGAGATCAGAACAGGTAAAGAAAAATGTTGAGGAGACATTGATCCTCTGATTAATCTTTTTGTTTTGACCATACTGTGATTTGTCTGTAGTGGAATGAAAATATCCCTTTGAGTTTTATTAATTTGGCAGTTTACTGTCATTCCTTATATACAGTCTGTGGTTAGAACTAGCTTTTTGAGACTTTATTCCCTTGACTGTGCCAGTAGCTAACAAAAATATAAAGGCAAGTGACATGCAGTACTGTGGATAGATATGGGGGCAAGAGTGTCAAAGACAGAAGAAAAAGTATAAAGAAAAAGTGAAGTAATTTATTGACAGCAGCACAGCAAACTGCAGACAAATGAAACAAAATGCAAAATCAAATTCCAAACATTTCTATTGCTGTCAGTTATTCTAAACTGATGGGAATTATTTATGTTTGAAAAAAGTGTTGCTGAAGCTTTAATATCAGTATTGTTTAAAATGGAGTGTTTAAAACATGAACTATCTTCTAATACTGTGTGAAATACTATGACTCAATATTGGTTTGTAAGTGCTTCAGAAGTCTAGACAGATGGCATAAGACTATCATGTATCACTTCACAATCCTTAAAAGTTCAACCTAACTGATTTAGAAAAGGTTTGGAATGTTCTGTAAAGTAAAATCATTATATTTGTCCCTTTATTTGCAAGCAGTGTGACTTACTTTCAAAAAAAATACAGAGAACCAGTGGTTTAAACTTTAAAGGTCTTACACTACACATCCAGTCATCTTATGAACCAGTCAAATAGTCTCTGTTCTATAATAATACATTGTGATATTATGTCAGAACACACTTTCTTTGAAGTTCTATCTTAAGACAAAACTGTCCAGGAAAGAAGACACTACTTGAAATTAAACAGCACTTATTTTGCTTGGTGTGGTTACTTAATTACTGTAGTATTAACAGAATTCATGTGTACTTGCATCTCCTGGTTGAATTTCTATTAGATGATGTGTAAATTCACCTCATTTTTTTTTTGTTTCTTTGATGTAAATACTGGGAAACAGCATATTTTATGTAGAAGGCACATTTATTTCACTGGCTTTTAAACTTGGATACACTCAATAAGAGAGCTTAGTTCTCAACAAATTCTACATGATTTTTTGTCAGAAGCATTTTTTTTTAATGAAGTAAATTCTTTTTTAAATTCTTTTTTTTTTTTTCCCTAGATTCTGCTTAAAGAGTTTGACACCAGAAAGCCACAATATGAGCAGTTAACTATGGCTGGGGAGGGAATTCTGGAGAGACCTGGTGAACATCCACCCTCACATGAAATTGTAAAAGAGCAACTGGCAGCTGTGGCACAAAAGTGGGACAGTCTAACCAGCCAGCTGGAGAAGAGATGTGACCGAATTGACCAAGCCATTGTGAAAAGCACAGAGTATCAAAGTTTACTCAGAAGTCTCTCTGATAAGCTAAGTGCCTTGGATAGTAAACTCAGCAGCAGCCTGGCTGTGAGTACACAACCTGATGCTGTGAAACAACAGCTGGAAATTGCTAAAGAAATGAAGGAGGAAATAAAACAGGAAATGAAGAATATAAATGCAGCACAAGCTCTTTGTGAAGAGCTGTCAGCGCTGGTTGGGGAAGAGTATCTGAAAGCAGAACTTACAAGACAATTAGATGGCATCTTAAAATCATTTAAGGATATTGAGCAAAAATCAGGTGAGTATTTATTTAAAGAAAAAAGTAACTAAGGCATAAATTAAGGCAAAACTTTGTGATAGAGGTGTTGAGTGAACTGAGCCTGGTGCCAGCTCTCTATCCAGTCCAATCCCCAAGCAGTTCTGGATTAGAGTTTAGAAGAATCCCCGTGCCTTGAAAAGGTAAGAGCAATACTTGGGATCTCTAGTGAATAGCCTGGGGGAGAACTTGGAGTAAAATAGCAAGGCTGCTTTGGTCATGTCTTCCTTCATGTATTCTAATTCATCTTCACTGAATTAGAATACCAAAAGAGGATGCTACCCAGCTTCATAGTGGTAGTGTATATGCCAAAATGATAATTTCTAGGCAAATACCAGTTAATGGCTTAGTGAAACACGGTGGTAATTGTATAAAACTGCCTGTGACAGAAGAGGGCTGGTAGTCTGCAGCCTTTCCTTACCTCGTGAAAAACAGAACTGAGCAAGTAATACATTGCAAGTGATATCATACTTTGTTCTCCCTAGCAGCCTCAGTTTTTGGTTTTTAATTTCCTCTGGTCACAAAGAACTTCAAAGAATCTCCCTAGGAACATGTATTGCCTGTGGGCCATGAGTTAGACACTGCTAGGTTATACCACTTAATATTCCCTGTGCTTACACTACATAGTACCATGAAGGACAATTGTGTGCTTTTTACCACCAAATGTGCCCAAATGGGATCTGTAGACACAGATTGGATAAGCTCACCTCATTTGATTTCATGTCCCAGTGCCTTCACTGCTCTGCTGTATTACAGGAATGAGTCTACCCTGTGCAAGAAACTTGGTTGTCTGCCAGTCAAACCCCACACACTAAGGACTGGCTTTCTTTAAATTATTGATCACACATAATAGAATCAATATTAGCTATTATTATTTTCACTGAATTCTAGCAGGTTCTGATAATGAACCTCTGTGCTGCCTTCTCCTTTGTAGATAACCATGTTCAGCAGCTTCAGTCAGCATATGCCACTTCTCATCAGTTCCAGCAAATGTCTAAGGACTTTCAGGCCTGGCTAAGCAAAAAGAAAGAAGAGCTGAACCAGGCTCGTCCTGTGTCAGCCAAACTTGATGCCTTGCAATCACTGATTGAGGAACAGAAAGATTTTAAGAAGACAATGACTGATCAGATTAGTTCATATGAAAGAATTGTTGCAGAAGGAGAAAGTATCTTACAGAAGACCCAAGGAGATGACAAAGCAGAGTTACAATCCCAGATTGGCACACTCAGGAATAACTGGGATGAAATGAATAAACAGGTAAAAGAAAGGGAAGATAAATTATCAGACTGTCTGGAGAAAGCCCTCAAATATAAGCAGCATGTAGAAAATCTGCAGCCATGGATAGAGAAGTGCCAAAGCAACCTGTGTGAATTAAAAGTTGGCATAAACCCTGTTGAAATAGAGGATTCTATTGTTCAGGTGAGGGCATGGCAAAAGGACCTGGATAAACACCATGGGATGGTGGAACTATTAAATAATTCTGCTGAAAGTTTGCTCAATGCAAGTCAAACAGATAAAGAAATTGTTCAAGAAGAAACTAAGATGCTGAATCAGAATGTGAAAGAGGTTACAGAACAGTTACATAAGAAGAGAGAGTGCTTGGAAAATATGGCACAAAGACTGAAAGAGTTTCAGGACTCATCCAGGGAAACTGAAAGACAGCTTAAAAGTGCCAAAGAGCATCTGGAAGCTCATGACTCACTGGGACCTCAGTCATTCAGTAACAAACACCTGACAATGATGCAGGCCCAGCAGAAAGCCTTGCAAGCTTTAAAGCCTCATGTGGATTTAGCAAAAAAGCTTGCCCAAGACCTGGTGGTAGAAGCTTCTGATTCAGCAGGTGTTTCTGACCTCTTACTCCAAGCTGAATCTTTGGAGCAAGAATACACTGCAGTGAAGCAGCAAGTTGAGGATAGGTGCTCATTCCTAGAGACCAAACTTCAGGGAATTGGCCATTTCCAAAACAGCATCCGGGAGATGTTCTCTCAGTTTGCAGAGTTTGATGATGAACTTGATAGCATGGCTCCAGTGGGGAGAGATCTCAAGGTACTGCAATCACAGAGAGAGGACATAAGACATTTCATGAAAAAGTTGGAGGATCTTATAATGAATAATGAAAATGCCAATAAAAACTGTAAAATTATGCTAGCCACAGAGGCTGAAGCTTCTCCTGATCTTGTTGGTATAAAGAGAGACTTGGAAGCTCTAAATAAACAGTGCAACAAGCTACTAGACAGAGCAAAAGCCAGGGGAGATCAAGTGGAGGGTACTATTTGCCGTGTTGAGGAGTTTTACAGTAAGCTAAAACAATTTTCCACTCTGCTTGGGAGAGCTGAAGAACATGAAGAGTCACAAGGTCCTGTTGGAATGGAAACAGAGGCTATTAATCAGCAGCTGAATACATTCAAGGTAGGAAGATTGCTTTCTTACTATCATAAAGTATTTTACCACAATACCATTTTCTAAAACATCATAGTGACAGGGACTGGTTAAGAGCAGACCTTAGAGGAGTCTTGTTTCACAGCAGTCTGCTCTGCCTGTGTGCTTTTTATCTGTTTTAAATGGAGATCTTATGCTCCAGAGAAGCTTTCCTTTGCTACAGCTTGGCAGACATCAGAAATTTTGCATCTCAGCTCCCAGTTCCTGGACCCCAATGCCCTCTTCATCTCTCTTCACCATCCTGTTACCTTCTGAAATCCATCTGTCTTTCTGTTTTTGAGAAACTGCATATTGTCTCTATTTGATGTTTATGTATTACACAGCTTTCCTCTTCACAGTGGTGTGAATTTTAGACTCCAGTGTTCAAATACCAGCCCACATTCACTTTGCTCATCTGAGTAGTTTAATTTTTTATTTCACCTGGGTTATAGGTTTCAGCATATTTAGGTTTAAGATGTTACCTTTTGCCATTTTCTGTTCTGATACATTGGCCAGTTTTACCTCACCGAATTCCACCCTTACCTGGAAAAACCCTAATAAAAAGAAAGCAGGCAAAATAATCCCCCTATTATAATGGAGTTTTCTTTAGCATCCTCATCCAAAATGCACTCCAGAGCTCCTGTGTGTAGCTTTTTTAATATTCCAGCTAGCAATCTATGTCCAGCTCAAAAAAATGCATTGCAGTGATAGTGAGTGTTAATTGAGCTTTGCTGCTGAAATAAGTACAGACATTTGCTTGGTTTAGGTTACAATAAATGGATCTCCAGTGCTCACCAGAAAGGTTTCTAGATGTAATAAGTGTTTGAAAAAGACCATAAATCCCCTAATGGCTATACAATAGCACTGAATATTCTGCACTGCTTTGGTATCATGCTAATATAATATTATATAATAAATTATAATATGATTCAAGTGTTTGTATGACTTGTACATTAGTTGACACTTAATGATAAAGCCAAACCTTCATAGCAGGATTTGATAAGCCATGCTGTTAAAAATTTGATGACCTTGGAAAACAGTCATTACATGGCTGGCCCAACAGAGGGTGCATTTTGCCTGTTTAAGCCATATTAGAAAGGAAAATTAAACCAGAAAACTTTCATCTGGGAATTTCAAATGGAAGTTACTGTAAGTTTTGATGATCTTTGAGAATGCATAAATAGAGACAAAAATCTTGAACAAATAGTTACATTATGAGGAGATTCCATTAGACTGGGAGGATTAAAATTGTATGCCAGTCTATCCTAACAAGTCTGTCTCAATTTAAAAGAGAAACAAATGGCTTTTCTTTGTATATGGTTAATAAAACACTTTGGATATTGGAAAATAGCAACAGCTCCTGCTGTGAATGCTCTTGCTTACATTGGCTGTACAGGACTTCAGTTGTAGCCAGTTTGAGGTCTCTGATTTCACCACATTTCTTACATTTTCAAACATTAGGTGCAGCTTCAGGTCTTTGTTAATACATATTCTATACAATTAATTGTATATGTACAAATACGTGTTTTATTATAAAGAAAAACGCTTCTGGAGTGTTACAACCTGGTGAGTGGATGGTAGGAAAATCCATTCCCTGTGTGCTGTCCCAGCGTTGTAGCTCATCAGGGCATTGGACACAACATAGCAATTGAACCATCCAGGAGTGAGAGACCTGTGCAGACCAGTGGGGTGACAGCATCCCTGAAACACAAGAGTTTATGAGGCAAGAAGACCAAAAAACCTGGAGAGACATAAAGGAGAATAGTGATAGCAGCATGTTTATATCCAGAAGTCTACTCTGGGATTGTATTTATATTAGATATTTATAAGCTTAGAAATGTGTTTTGCTTGAAGCAACTATTTTAAGCCATGCTCTTGCTTGTGATTAAAAACACAATGCCATTAAACAGGAGGTGAAGAATGATGAAAAAGTGAAGGGGTTGTTTAAATAAGTGAAAGCAAATGCAGAAATAAAACAGCAGATTGAAGAAAGGAAATAGGGAGACCAGAATGGGACTTTGTACTGAGAGTGTAGATAGTGGAGGCAAACTGATAGCAGGAGGATAGGGATCAACTCTCCTAATGCTTGTTGTCAGTGCTACAGGGGCATATCAGAATTACAGTAAGTAATCTATCTATTTATACTCTGCCTTTCCAGGGAGCAGTTCTACCTGAGGCAGCAAACTGTAGGGAGACTGGCTCCCACAGATCCTGCTCCACTCGTGGTGTGTTTGTGTTTGCTCACGTTTGTGCACGTACGCAAACACACACAACCTGAAAATGTGCTGTGGCTACAAAACCACTGTCTGGCTCCTTCTGTCTTTAGCTTCTGTGGTCAGCTATAGTCAACTTCAATTCCTCAAGAGTAAAGCAGAAGAGTTGTTCTTTAGTATAGATGTATTAATATGAAATCTTCAGTCTCTTCAGGGAAGGATCTCGTGTAATGGGCCAGAGGTGGTTTTGTGGTTTAACCAATTTTTATGTACAAAGAGTTAGAGCTGAGTGCATCTTCTTGGCATGACATTAAAAGGCATAATGTTTTTTAAAAAATAAACTGGCTTTGAGTTGTTATATATATATATATATATATTTAAAATACATATCCATACTTGTTTTATTTATATTTATTCTTTGTGATGTTCTTATTCCAGACGGTATAGAGTGTTAAATTGAAAGTAGTTGCCATCAGTGTTAAACCATATTTATTTATAATACAGTTATAAAATTTGCTTTCTGTAAATTAAAGTGTTTAGAGCAGTTCATTTCAAAGTAGACCATGACTCTTACTTCACTTCAGGAAGACTCTAATCAAATGAAGAATTTATCGCAATTAATATAAAACACACACAAAAAATTACTAATTAATTTGGCTCTGTAAGACACTTTTTACCCCGAAGTCTGTGTGCAATTTGTAGATTAGCCCAGAAAGGAAATGTCAGTAAATTAGGTTTGTTAAGGTACGTGAGTCTGCCACCATTCTTCAAAAGCAAAACAAAAAAGAATTGTGCAAATGGACTGAACCAAACACTCTGGGTTTGAGTAGCTGCACAGTGCTAGAATGTTTGCAGTTGGCGAAACATTTGCAGCTAATTTCCCTCTGAAATAGAGAAAGAACCCAAAGTTGAATTATTTTACTTTCTGAAACTTCTTCACAATTCTTTGTAGTGTCATTAAAAGTCATTCTTCTTAGTAAAACCAACATGGCACTGTTACAACTTTCATTGAGTATGTGATTCATTTGATTTTTGCTTTCATTTTTGGAATAAAATAGATATAGTCATTAGAGGTTGCCTTCTAATTGGACTTTATGGTAATATTTTGGTAGCCTGAATATTCCTGCCAATGAGCTTGAACCAAGGTTTTAATTGGTTTATGTTATAGAACCACAGAATTGTTTAGGTTGGAAAAGACCTTTAAGAACATCAAGTCCAGTGTTAACTCAGCACTGCCAAGTCCACCGTTAACCATGTCCCTAAATCCCACATCTACACGTCTTGCAGGTTATGTAGAGGGTGTCTGTCCTCTGATTTTTGCTTTGAAGGCAAATAATGTTGGAAGCATAATCAGAAGTTTCTCTTTAAGTTTCCTTTTGAGCTAAGTGTTGCATTTCCCATGTGCTGTTTACAAACCCTAGAATAAGATACTAAAATCTTCTATGGGATTTACTGCAGTTAAGGTCTGTATTGAAAAGCAAAGGTAAAATAAGCAACTATTAAAATCTTTTTAAGAGTTGTGTTTTGAAAGTGACTTATCTGTCACACAAAAGTCTTCAGCAGAAACAGTGAAAAGGGGTAAAATAGTTTTGAACTGTTAAAATAATTTTGCTGTTGAACAAATAGACCAATTTCAGTTATACACTTCCATCCTGTAAAATCATGCAGCACTTTCTGAATACAGCAAGGATCTATCTGGTTTTGGTTGTTTTGGGGGAAAATAACCAGGGATGATAGGAGCTTTCATCAAAAGCATCTAAAATTCTTTTTGCATCTTTACCATTATAGTATATTCTCTGCTAGAGAGGTGATTATCTGTTTGGCATAATGGTAATATTATATGGCTGCTCACCAGAGAGGAGGAAGAGAGAATTTGTTTTGCATGTCCTTAGTGTTTTGATATGTAGCTGACTGTTTATTAAGTAAATCAATAAACATGAAGTGTGGTATGTTTGTATTTCTTGCATACAGGGTATCCTGCTTGCTGCTTAATGCAGAAAGCTCAAGCTGATTGTAGTGAATGAACTGTGTTAAGTTTTAGCAGTAAGTGCCACATGCTGTCCCTAAACTGAGGTCTGAATTGTGCCTGTAACTGATGGCTGCTGTCACACAAGCAGCTCAGGTCGTTAGGGGTATGGCTCCTACTGGAGTGGAGCTGCTTGGTCATGGCAGCTCCTCCTGAGCTGCTGGCAAGTTACCTGTGAGTCTCCCAAGCCTTCACCTCCACGATTATGAGCTAGAAGTGTAGGTGCAAAGTGTTGAACTGTATTTAAAAGATGTCAGTTTCCAAAACCGGAATATTTGTCCTGATGGGCTGGTTTGGGGCTGCAATAAATCCCATTGGGGGAAAAAAAACAAAAAAAAAGAAGAAGAAAAAAAGAGTCTTTCAGACATAGTTAGTTTTCCCCCAGTATTTTAATGTTTCTTTCAGTGGGAGCTGGATTCCTCAGGAATGGTCGCCCTGTCAGCCAGCACCACCCCATGCTCTTGCCTCAGGGCCAGTGACCAGACTGAAAATAGTCAAAACTGGACCGAACATCCCACTTTGCATGTCAGGTGGAGCAGTGCCTGACTACTCCAACAGCTAATGTAAACACTAGGCGAGTTTGGGGGATTTGTTTTTTTTAATAATACACAGGTAAAGTTTCGATGTAACTTTGCAAAGGAGGCATCCATTGCAATGACGGCTTTATCAGACGGGGCGATGGGGCGCGGGCGAGGTTAAAGCGCCGCTTGCTGCCCGCCGTTTCTCCCGGGAAGGCCCGCGGCCGGAGCGGTGTCGGCCGCTCCCTCAGCGCCCGGGCGCGGGCTGGGGCGGGAGTGATGTCACCGCCGGGCGGGCGGCGAAGCCTCCCCGCCGCCTGCCCTCGCCAGCCCCCTGCACGGCACCGAGCGAGAAGCGAAGGCGCGGGCGGCTGAGGAGATAAGGAGGCGGCGGGGAGGGACGGAGGGAGGGGAGCCCTCGGGGGGAGCCCCCAGAGCGGCGCTGCGGGCGCGGGCGGGCCGGTAGCAGATGTTGCCTGAAGAGCGAAGCGGGGCGTTCCTGGCGGCTGGAGCGGGGCGAGCCGGGGCGCTGGGCGGCCGCGCCGGGCGGGACGCGCCGGCGCTCCACGGCGGGGGTTTCCCTCCCTCGGCTCCGGAGCAGCTGCGCCTCAGAAATGAGGAGGAGGCGAGGGCAGCCCGCTAGCTGCAGCTTGTAGTCGGGACCTGCCGAATGTAAACCTGCCGTGCCTTCGGGGAACGCGCCGCGCTTGCTCGGCTCTGCAGCTGCCTTAAAGAGCTCTCCGGGATGGCAACGGGAGAATCGGTCTGAAACATTCGTTTTCCGACGGGCTGCTCAAAGGACGCATTGGCTTGGCTGCTAGAAAGTGATGTTTTCCTGTGGGACTTTTGGAGGCACCACGAACAAGCCTGTTGCAGGAGGAGGATAAGCTGCCTTTCAGATCAAGGTTATTTATAGCTACTGCCAAAAAAGTAAAGGGCTGGTTTATTATTCTTACTGTTCTGGATTTAACTTATTTCCCCCCACCCTCCAGGATTTTCTCTGTGCCTTGGTCAGGACCATACAAGCCACTGTGGATTCTGTCTTTTCAAGCTGCCACACCATGTTTTATTTATAAAGGAGATGGGACCCTGCAAGCCAGCTAAATGGATTACAGTTAAGCAGTCATGTACAGAAGATAATGTACTGCCTTCTGTAACACTTGTTCATTTGAAGGCTTATTTGGGAGATTTCAGATACAGATTCTGACCTGGAAAAATAAATTAAGCCTTCCATTGAATGTTTTAAATATTTGGCTACTGCTGATTTGTGCTATAATTTGTTTTTCTGTGACATTGGGACATCTTTGTTACTTTCTTACTGAAGCACTTTATATTTTGGGGGCTGGGAAACCTCATATCCAGGTAAAGTCAAATTTAAGCGGATGCACTGATTATGAATGACCTCAGCCACTTCATATCTTATGATGTATATTTTTGTATCTATGCATCTTATGCTAAGGGCAAGTTTACTATTTCTTCAGGTTGCTAGTGGTTTTTAAATGTTTGCCCTGAATCTGTGAAAACAGAGGTGTACTTGTGTGAATACTTTCAACATGGGGAAGCCACTTAGCAGGCCAGACTGTCTACGTCAGAATCCTCCATGTGTTGGCAAAGGGGAAGAAGATGAAGATCTAAATATTGAAGACTGCTACGTTCCCCAGAGGTCTATCTATGACACTGTGCGGCTGAATGAACAGATTGATTCAGGCTCCAAGGGCAGCCTCTCCTCGAGGCATTTCACAGACCGGACCTTACCCTACAGTCACAGAACACTGGACATCAGTACCTTGTGCTCCAATGGTGCCCTTACTTCTTCCAGTGTTTTTGAGCTCCGAAGCCGTGAAGCTAACAAGTTGGATGAAAAAATGATCTTTGACGCTCTGAAGCTGAACAGTGATATAATTCGGACAGCTGGCTTACCCAAAGCGAAGTCTCACACGGAAAAGAAGGAGCACAGGCGATCGTGGAGAATGCTTGTTCCACCCAGCTTTCCAGATTACACTAACAGAAGTGAAAGCTCCTTTAATGAAACTGCTGATATGTCAGAGGCAGCTAGGCTAGGCAAATGCAAATGGGGTACGAATTCCCTTACCTCGGAAGAGGATGATTCTGGTTTATGCAGCCCTCCAACAGAAAGGGAAGATAAACAAGATACACTGTTAGCAGGGGAGCAAGCTCAAGTACGAAGTGCGTCTTCTGCAGAAGATATCCATGCAATAGGTCAGTTCAGACCCTATAGCCCAGCAATTTGCAGAGAGCAGCAAACCCCAGTGCTTGCAAGCATGAGTGTCCCTGTCAAAGAAAGCTGCAGACTGGCTTTGCATGACATTTTACCCTCTGGAAAAGTAAAACAAAACAATGCCCAGACATGTGAGGGTGATCAGGAAGAGATGGAGGGGAAATACTCTCACTTTCAGGGTTTCAAAGAGAAAATTCTGTCTCATGAAGAATCTCTTCAAGATGATGGAAGAAGTATTACCCCTGGCAAAAATGAAGTGGAAAATGCATATGAAGTTTATGAAGAAACTAAAATACGAGTCACAACAGTAGAGGAGGATTATGTGGATGATGTGTCTCCTCGTGTAGATGTTTATTACACTAATGCTGCTGTAAATACTAGTGACTTGGATTTTGCAAAATATGAAATTTTATCCGATACAGAGGAATGCAGTGTAGCATGTACAGGCTCAAATGAAATGGCATTTTCTGTTCAACAGCTTGAATTAGATAGTACTGTAAACTGCCCAAAAGTTTTCCCAGGGAGAAATAAAGGCAATATCTGGACTACTGACATCCAAGACACCTTGGATACAGTCTGCAATGGCCTCTTGTCCAACAAGGTAATTAAAAAACGCCCATAGATTTGTGAAATAGTTGAAATATAACCTTAAAGATATTTGTTTAAAAGTCTTAAGTTTTGCCGTTATTGTAAGACTGTAACTTAAAAAAAAAAATAATAATTAGGCAGATGCAGTGATCAGTGTCATTTGCATAGCACACATGGGGTGTCCAAAATGGGTGAAATAGTGTAGGAAATGAACTGGGGGCCAGTTCTGAGGGGTGATCACTCCAGGTGTTTTGAGCAGGGTTATTTATTGCCCGGCTGGTGCCTGTTCCTCCCGACGTGGAATGGCTCCTGTGTGCTCTGTGCCTGAGTTCGGTCGCAGGCGATGCCATTCAAGGGCAGCTCCGGCCCATGTGTTCAGCTTGAGCAGCCTTACTCATCAAGGTATAAGCAACAGTATCAGATGGTTGTGGTTTCCACGGCAGGCAGATTAAAGGCTCACCGCCTCTTCTGAAAGCTGCCTTTTGCATTTGCGTGCCAGAAAGCAGATCTGACGTTACTTGTAGTATTTTACAAGCGCAGGATCTTGCAGTGCTTTGTGAGTGGTGGATGAGGTAAGAGAGTAAGGGAAGCTTTGTAATAAGGAAAGGGTGTTTGTCGGGTCTGTAATTTTTTTCTTCCCACTCTGGTTGAAATCTGAGATACTTCAAGCTTTGTTGCTAAGTTGTTCTGGTAAACTTTGGCCTCAGCAATAATTGTAATTTATTTTAAGCTTCTCTCCACAAAGAATGTGTGCATTTTTAAAGGGCAGATTATGGAGATCAGTCCTCTCTGTGGTAGGACGTTGTTCTCAAAAGATGAGACTTTATGGCACATAAAAGAAGAATTTGTTATTGATTCTGTGTTGAAATATTATTCTGCCTCCTCCCTACCCTACAGTCAAGAAAAACACAAGTATTTTCCCTCTTCTAGGAGCAGCCAACTCTTTGCACGCTTTCAGTTTTCATGTAACCACAGTCTTAAGAGTGTTTAGGGGGTTTTTGGCTGTAGGAACAAATCTCTTAGGGATGCTTAATTTATTTTACCCCTCATGTTTAGTGTATTTGCTGTAGCTTCTAGATTGACTTGTCAAGCTGGTGGAAGTGTGCTCAGCCACCTGAGGTCTGCAGCTTTAAAAGCAATCACTTGCCACAGTGTGTTTGGTGCAAAAGAGGAGAGTTGCTGGTACATTCAGCGTGATCTCTGCTTTTCAGGATGCTGAGAAAGGTTGCTTTGAATGCACTAAGTGTACACCAAAACTGTTACTGAATGCTGCTATAGAAATTGAAGGATTTAGGGTCAAAAGTTGAGCATTCTTTAGCATTGTTTATTCATTGGTTATTTTTCACTGGCCTGTGTAATTAATTCAGGGGCTTCAGGCCATTTTCTGATCTCATTGACACTTGTGTCAGTGCAGCTTAATGCTGCTGAATACAAATGGAGATTTACATTGCTCTTGCTAATGGTAGTAATCTGGCTCTGAAAAAGCTTAAATACCTGCAAGAGTAAAATAAAGCAAAGGCAAAACTGCTCAAACTGCTGTTGGGCACGGTCAAAGCCTTGGCAATTTGCAAGAGTATCCTTTGAATGAAAGGCCATTTTCCGGGGTGTCTGCTGGGATACTGTTTCAACAGCATCTGTAGTGCCTCCTCCTCACTTTGTTACCGTTGTAATCTCCTAAAATCTTATATCTCTCCTTCACTGTTTCTTTGACTTAAAACTTTGGTTATGGTCCTAATTTGCAGAAAAATCCCCAGTTATCTCTCTTGGTCTGTGCCAATTCTTGTTAGATTTTATTATAGGTAATTAAACAGAAGAGTTTCTCCAGTCTTTCTTTTTTTCCTCTATCAGAAGTTTTATTTTTTCAGCCCCCCCTAAACTTCCACCATCTCTCTTTTTCTCTGTCCCTTTCCTTTCTATCTAAAACTACTCATGGAAATGTATGCCATTTCCCCTTCTATGGTGTATTGAATTTACTCTGTTTAGATTGAGTCTATTCTGTTTAGATTTATTAATGCTTTTTCAGGAAGGTCCTGACAAGGAATGGCTTCCTTTCTTCTAGACACCAGTTTTAAGCCATTTTTTTGTTGCACACTGTCATGTAAACACCAGATGCATTTTATGTCAGAAGTTACCATGTTTCATGTCTGTCTTTGGTTTCAACTGCAGGTATTCCAGAAAGAAGAAATTGAACCCTTACAAGTAAAACAACAGGAAGTAAATTGGTTGGGTCAGGGCCTTATTCAGAGTGCTGCTAAAAGTACCAACACAGAGAACCTTGAACATGACCTTGAAGATGTCAACGCCCGATGGAAGACTCTTAATAAGAAGGTTATTATCTTGTATACTCTCTTCTGTCTTTGTAGTATTCTGCCTTTTGATTATTTGCTCTCTGATGTCTTTCAAAATACAGGAAATTAAATATTCACTAAGAATATGAATTGTATTTACTTTACACAATCACTTTATTTGTAATTCTAAGGGTAAGATTTATATCGCTAATAGCCTGAGGTGTTGCTGTCATTTATAAGGTTTTGGCAAACTTTCTTTAGGTCTGTCCTGGATTTTTATTCAGGAAAGACTCACAGAATCATGACATTGTTGGGGTTGGAAGGAGTCCCTGGAGATCCAGTCCCACTTTCAGTCGTTGCTGCATGTTTTTTCACTTTGTTGTATTTGCTCATGTCCACTGTTTTACCTGCACAGTGACAGAGCACTGATTTTGAGCCCAGTTTTGTGTGACTGGTGGAATGTTTCCTTTACAGCACCTTAAGGATTGTATTGCTTGAGGCATCAGAAAGTACCAGTGCTTTGAAAAACTGGCTGTAGATGGGTTTTTTTACATTTCAAGAGTCTTCTTTCAGCAGTAGATGCTGTTGGAAAAGGGAATGTGTGGGAAGTAGAAATGGTGCTCATCTTCTGCTATCTTCCTGAAGGAGTGATGCAGCAGAACCAGAGGCACCTGTGGTTCACATATTTGCCTTCTCCTTTCCTATTTTTATTTCTCATTGATGGCATTATTGGCCTTCGTTAAGAGCTGCTACTTTGGATTCCTGGCTCACTCTTTCTATAAGGAAAATAATTCTGCCTGAAGTGCAAGCATCCCATCAGTATATTTCATAATATTGTAGCTCTATAAAACAGGAGTATCTTGCAAGGAATTACTAGAGCAGGCTGATTTACTGAGAGTCAGTCTGTTTTTTTCATTGGATGTCTCCATCCCCAAGAGTCCCATGCTGAATTGTGACATAGTGCTGTTATGAATAGTTACAAATACAAGAGTATTTATTAGTGATATTGACAGATGTTCTACAGATTCTGACTAATTATTTCACAGAAACAAAATGTATAGGTGAGATGATCTACTGTTTTTTCAGGTTGCCCAGCGTGCTGCACAATTGCAGGAAGCCCTCCTCCACTGTGGGAGATTTCAGGATGCCCTTGAATCTCTGCTTAGCTGGCTCATTGATACAGAAGATCTTGTGGCTAATCAGAAACCACCATCTGCTGAATTCAAAGTTGTCAAGGCCCAAATACAAGAACAGAAGGTAAGTGAAATGGTTTCAGAATCTCCCTCCCTCCACTGGATCAATGAGAACAAATTCCCAGTCTTTGGCAAAGCATAGAGTCTATTCAAGTGTATTATATTACACTGGAGTGTGCTGAGGTGTTTAAAGGAGCCATCTGTTCAAAACTCGAGGCTTTGTCCAGGCCTGGGAGAAGCACTCATCTCCTTGGATATAAGACAGAGAATGATACTGTGCAATCTGAGATCTGGTTAGAATTATTAACATTATCTGGAAAGGATGTTAAAGATCCATTGGAAAAAGAGAAAGCATAAAATCCAGTATTTGGCCATTTGAAAGGTAGGAAATAAAGCCTAGTAAATTTTCACTCTAGTACTACCAAGATAAGATTGCAGATTACAGACTTAAATGCTTGGCTCTTGATCTTCCTGTGATCACTGTTGGTAATTAGTTGGAAGCCCATTGGAAGTGGCCTGTGCTAATGTAGAAACTCTATCACTGTCATCAACTTAGGCATATTTTAATAATGGTTATAGGAAAAAGAATGCTAATGTAGCAGATAAAACATAAAATTCATGTAGTTGGGCTGTGTGGCCCACTGCCACCCAAGGGTTTAATATAAAGTTATGGCCAGTACAGATTGTTGTCTTGGGATACCTGTGGTGGCAAAATGTTCATGTTACCAAAGGCACCTGGGGAATGGAGGAAGGGAGGACTGTAGACAGAGGCATGTTTTATTCTTTACAGAGAAGTTCATGTACTACACTAGATTGGTGAACTCAGTTGTATCTCATACAAGTGATGAGTTGATTATACAATAGTTTTAGTATCTGTTTTACCATCTCTTTATGTATAAGAATTACCTCTGTGATGACAAATCTGGAAGGGTATGCAGTTTTCCCGTAAATGTTCCTGTAAAATGTAACTTAATTCTACATAGCTGGGTTCCCTTAAGGGTGTTAAGAGAAACTTTTTCCTCTGTGGGTTCATTTTTGGGGGCTGCCACACATCCTTACCTCAGAGAAACCAGGGTTGTTGTTTGGGCTTCATGAAACTCCAGTGTTCTTAGGAAAACAACTGAGAAACTAAAATGAGCCTGTGTTGCTCAGGGAAGGGTTTGATGTGTGTCTCTTTAATTAGTTAGCATTGTTCACACTTTTATCACAATGTAGGCATTGTGGTTTCGTTTTTGGTTTTGTTGGGTTTTTATTGGTTTGTTGTTGTTTGTTTTTTTTTTTAATTTAATGGCTTTTCAAGAAGTCTCCTGTTGTTACATTTGCATTATTGCAATATTTGTTAACAAGCTGGTGCTTGATTGCTGTCCACAGCTTCTGCAGAGGCTGCTGGATGACCGCAAGCCAACAGTTGAGGCGATCAAGCGCGAAGGGGAGAAAATTGCCGAGTCAGCAGAGCCTGCTGATAGAGTGAAAATCTTGAAACAGCTCAGCTTCCTGGACAGCAGATGGGATGCCTTGCTCAGTAAAGCTGAAACAAGGTATTTGAAATTCTTTCAGGGTTTGATGAAGGTGGGTGCAGCATGTGATAGATGTCTAGGAGCAGCGTGTGGAACTCTACAGCGTGAAGTACTATCGTTCCTTTGACTGCATTATGTCTTAGAGTCTTGATGTTGATGTCATGGGTCCTCTGAGGGAAAAGTGGAGAAAGAGTGACCTGAAGAGTAAATGCCCCTGAAAAAAATTTAGTCTGAGATGTGACAATCTGCCAGGATTCACTACATCTGTATCTTCTGAATATTTTCTCTCTGTTAGTTAATTAGAATGCAAGTGTTTTGAGGCAAGAACCTGTTTTGCAATAGAATCAAGTGCAAATTTTACACCTAAGAAATAATAATGATATTCCCTTGGAACTTCAAAGTTCTGAGTTGCTGCTACAAAGAGGGGGCACTCATTCTTTCCTTTTTTTTTTAAAATATCATCTACATAAATAATTTCTGCAACTTAGAGGTCTTCCTAATGTTAGTTGCAGATGCATGCAAGGTGCTGAGCTCCCTTAGTTTTAAAGAAGAAAAAGGACCTTTAAAGTATGTAGGTACATATCCTAGCAACACAGACACCCTTATCTCTTAGAAGGCATTGCAGTTCAAATCAAGTTCCAATTAAAAAACCTCAAAATCCACGCACATAGTATCTGTATAAACACAGAGTAACATTTATGAGTTGTTGTCAATGCATAAAATACCTGTAAAGTTATGAACTGGAAAGTGTCTTTGAAGAAATCTCTGTTGAAAGGGTTAGTGAATGTGTTTTCTGGGTGGGGATTTGAGAAGGACAGTCATTTTCAGAGTAGAGAGAAGAGCGCATGAGGCATGGCCTGAAAAAAGGCATATAATTGAGAGTAAGAGAGGACTTGGGAAGTTGAAGAAAACAAATTTAAAGTGCACAGTGAAGCTTTACAGTGAAGAAGAAATTTTTGTGTTGGTATTTAAAGTAGCATTGAACTCACATCACCCCTGTTGTCTTCTACTCCTTCTAGTAGCCTCTCTTTAGTTGAACCTGTTTTGTTACTTCATTCTAATAATAGGATTATTTAATTAATCAACCACTAATAGACCATTATTTCCTTTT
>VZRX01004650.1:50152-117218 GCA_013398075.1 Notiomystis cincta | reverse complement strand
TATTGAAGGAATCTGACTCATTAGCTAGGGTAAATGTTAATGTCATGTTTAATTTAATAATATCCTCCCAGTCTGGTGATATCTAATTACAAATTAAATTGTAACTTTTTCCAAGCCATCCATTAGCTGCAAGCTCATCTCCATTGTTCTTTGGCTGGTCTCTAGAAATGAAAAAGGAATTTGAGGATGATTTTGAAAACTATATAGGGTACCCCACAGAGTGTTCCATGGCTAAGTATGTCAAGTCTACCTTGTTTATAAGCCTTGGAAAGCACATATAAATGTAGCTTTTATCTGGAATGAGATCCTCATTTGAACAAAGATATTGTGATGTTTTCATGTAGAACAAATCTCCCCTAAACGTCTGCTTGAATGACATTTGTTCAGCACTGCTTGTAGAGAAGACTTTGCTGTAATCAAGAGTCTTCTCTGACATGTAATGATCTGAACCAGAAATGTTTTAGATACTGCTTTTCTGTTGTGGATGTCAAGTCTCTGTGCTTTATTAATGTTGTCTCACTAACTTTATTGAGAGCTTTTATCCAGGACAAGAGATGCAAATTTAGAGCCAAATAATTCTGTTGTCATCATTGAAGAAATGTTCAAGGATATTTTACAGCACTGAGGAGCATGACAGCATGTTCTGGTTTAGTAAAGCCTTTGTCTAACTTTAAAACATGTATGATAGTCAAGGGAATGTAACTTTATATTTTAAGGCAGCTGGAAACTTGAGAACTATCTTAACTGGGCATAAAACAATGCTTTTCTGAATTGAGTGCTAGATTATTTTTAGCAAAAACTATATGAATAAAGTGATATTATTTTTATTTTCAAAACTGGTATATTAGCCAAAAGCCTTGGAGGTGTTTGTTTTTAATTTTATTTGATTTTTACTTTACCTTGCTTTTCAGTAAGTACCATGGATATAAGTCTGTTTCATTTGGTGACTGGATCCTACAATGAGATTGACTTATTTCTGGGGTGTTTTTCAAAGGATTCAAGGGACTTTTTTCTTTATTAAAACTGTTTCACACGTATTTCATCCCCAAAGATAACCATTCCCTGGGTGTATTGATAGGAACCGTCAGCTGGAAGGCATCTCAGTGGTAGCACAGCAGTTCCATGAAGCTCTGGAGCCACTGGTGGAATGGCTGACAACCACAGAGAAGAGGCTTGCAAATGCAGAACCCATTGGAACACAGGCCTCCAAACTGCAGCAGCAAATTTCTCAGCACAAAGTAAGATACAAACCACTCACTTGCTTTGGTCATTCTTTTCAGATGCTTCTGTAAAGCACAACACAACTGGCAAAGCTGATGCACTGTATTCATTTTACCATACTGTTTCATTTTTCTCACCCTGTAATTTAAGTTTTGTGTATTTATGTTGGCAATATGTCCTCTTTTGTTCATTTTTATTGAGTTCCACTTAAATTTATGTTATGTTTTTTCTGATTTTCTTTTCCATTATTCTTCATTATTTAAAACAAAATATAGGCCCTAGAAGATGATGTCCTAGCTCACAATAAGAGTTTACATCAGGCCATTAGCGCTGGTCAGTCTCTAAAGACTATGAGCTCCAGGGAAGATAAAGATATGGTGCAGGAAAAGCTAGATTCTGCTCAGGCACGATACATTGACATTCAAGAGAAGAGCAACAGCAGGTCTGAACTTCTCCAGCAAGCTTACAGCAATGCTCAGATATTTGGGGAGGACGAAGTTGAATTGATGAACTGGCTGAATGAAATCCATGATAAACTGAACAAATTGTCAGTCCAAGATTGCAACACAGAATTGCTTGAGAAACAGCACTCTGAACTACTGGTATTTTGATTTCTGTTCATTTCTTATTTAATTCATGTTTTTAATTTGATTTATATCCCCATACGTCATTTATTTTCATTAATGTATTTGATTTAAAATGTCAGTATGCTTATTCTAAATAAAAATACTATTATGGTAGGTCTGTGCTAACATAAATGACCTTTACTCATAGGATCTTCAGGAAGAAATTCTCCTTAGAAAACAAAATGTTGATTTGGCTATACAAAATGGCTTAGAGCTTCTCAAGCAAACAACAGGTGAGAACTTACATAAAACTATAATTTGTCATACTTTTCTTTCCTTGTACTTGTAGGTGCTTAAGAAAATTAAAGTGAAACTTGTAAATATGATTCATATTTACTGCTTAAAGCAATCATAGTTGTTTATTTTAATAAGGTTTGAGGTCAAGCTAGGTTATGTTTTGGGGCCAATTTTACTTTTAATGTAAGTGAGCAAATGCCCTTTTTTGCCTATAGAGAATTTAGCCTTTGAATCCTTTTATTATTTTTAGTGGAAAATTATTTTGGTGAACCTGCATTCCATTCCTAATAGCGAGTTATGGCCATTACTCATAATGGAGGGCTGTTTGGCAGTGGACACAGTGAATTCCCTGCAGGCATCCACAGATGAACAAGATATTAGACTACCTATTACTGCAAGGGGAAAGCTTCAGCCACAGGAACTAACAGTGTGGGAAAAGTTGCATTCCAGTTCTATACAAAGTGTCTGTTCTGTAGATCAACATCTGTCCAGATTTTCCAGTACTTGTAAAATTCTCGAACCCTTTGAGATGTACATAGGTTTGTGCAGGGTGGTATTATTCTTTTCTGCTCAAAACTTTGACATTATGCGTATTCTGTGATGAAATCTGAACATTTCTAATATTAAGGCTAATAAATTTCAATGCCTTGTTTTTCTTTTACCCTTTTGAGTCCATTTCAAATGGAGAGCAATGAGGGTGAACTGTGATGTCAAAATCTACTGTAATTGAAAATCTAGTTAGTAATATATAGATTTTTTTTTTGTTCTTCACATTTTCAGTAACACTTTTATATCTTTTATTTCGCCTTTATAAGAAGTATTGTGAATTTAAAGGGTAGAATTTTTTTACTTTGTAATGTTTTAGTAAAGCAGAAAAAAGACAGAAGGCCCAATCCTGAACCGAGGTAAACTTTGTAGCTCTGTGGGCTTTAGTGATGGTAGGATAATTTACAACAGTTGAAGATTGACCTTGTCACCATGTTTGGGTTATTTTATAAATTAAATACTGAGGCTTCTGTAATATATGGGGTTCAGGATTTTAATTTTATTGTTGTTTTGTTTTGTTTCTTTTTCTTTTTAATATTTGTGATGTCTTTGATATTTTAGGTGATGAAGTTGTAATTGTTCAAGATAAACTGGAAGGCATTAAAGCAAGATACAAAGACATTACAAAGCTAAGTTCTGATGTATCCAAGACTTTAGAGCAGGCTCTGCAGCTTGCAGGCCAACTGCACTCAACCCATGAGGAACTCTGCAAATGGCTCGATGAAGTAGAGATGGAGTTACTCTCATATGAAACTCAGATACCAAAGGGTGAAGAATTACTCCAAGTACAAGAAAGACAGAAAGTAGGTTTTAGAATCTGTGAATTATTTACTGCTGTGTGATTTGGTGAGGTTTTGTATGAAAATACTTCATATTTTGAAATATGAGGTATTTCATGCTGGACATAAAATAATTTTTTGAACAACTGGTTTTGGCATCAGATCATTTGATTAACTGTAACAGTAGCTAAGAATCAAACTCTCTTTCCAGAGTCATCTGGTATAATCACTTATGATATTGGGCTGAGGTTTATTTTTAGCAGAAGAGAAGCACAACATTTTCATTTTATTCAAGGAGCTACCTAAGACTGGGAAACCTCATAAGCTGTCAAACAAAATTATTTTAGTTCTTTGGCTGTGGCATGGATAAAATCCTTTAAAGTATAAAATGTGCCAGCATTTTAAATATATATTACTAATTTTGTTTAACAAGATTTATTTCAAAAGAAAAAATGTAGCATAAGCTGCATGGTATGAAAAATGTTGAGGGGGAAGCTTGAAAAAATTCTATTAAATTTCTTTAATAGATGGGGAATTTTATACAGGTAAAAGCTCATTCCTTTGTGTGAACGTGTGCTTGAAATTTCATCCAGTCATTGTTCATTGCAGAAATAATTTGAATTCATCATACTTTGCTGTATTGTGTGCTGATTTCATTTGCTGATGACTTAATTCCTTATGGAGTTGCAGTTTGCAGCCATCCATTACTTTTATTTTCTTTGGATGCTTCATGAAGTACTAACAATTCATAGAAAATTTTCAGACACTCATACTGAATGGACAAATATATTTAGGTTAGATTCTGCAGAAAATTCACTTAAGAATCACCTCCCTTTCTGTCAAACAACTTACAGTATTAAAAAGCTAATATAGATTACCTGAAAATAAGTATTCTAATTAGGATACTAATTTAGTCCTTTGGTCTGTGTGGGAAACATTTCAGTTCTCGACTCATGGAATAGTTGAAAGAATGAAAAAACTGCATTCATAAACTGCCGTGTTTAAATGGTTTAATTGTTTTAAATGGCCTTTTACAGGAGCTGAAAAAAGAAGCAAAGAACAACAAAGGCTTACTGGACACTCTGAATGAGGTTGGCAGTGCCTTCCTGGAGCTGGTGCCATGGAGGGCCAGAGAGGGGCTGGACAAGATGATAACGGAGGACAACGAGCGTTACAGATTAGTGAGTGACACCATCTCTCAGAAGGTGGATGAGATTGATGCTGCCATCCTGAGATCCCAGCAGGTACTGAAAACCATTCTTTGGACTGTAACAGCCTCTGGCCATGTGTTCTTAGACAAAAACTGTCCTTTAATAATGTTGCCAAAAGTTTGTTATGCTTAAGCAGCAAAAGGCCCATTAGAATGAAATGGAACTCCAGTGTTAAAATACAAATGCCAGGAATTTGTTAATCTGTACTCTGTTGTAGTTGTCTCCCTTTCTGTTGATGCAAACAACAGTATTTCAGCTAAAACTGCTGTTACTATCCTGTGGCTCCTTAAGTCAGAGTTAGCTTAAGAACTGAATGGCTCATGTGTTCTGTACATCATGTTGTGTTAGGTAAAATATGGCCCTGATCCTGAGCCACCTCTTCTGGATGTGACACTGATATTGCTAGGTGATTTGCCACACCTTTTAGCAGCAGCTGATTGTCTAGCTCCTCTTCACATTATGCAATTAAAAGCTGGATGACCTTGTTCAAGCTGTAGTGGAGGATTTAAATAACACTTGCCTTTATTAATATTTACAATGCTTTTCTTCTTGGGGCCCAAAACCTGAGTTATTTAATATGTGTTTCTATACATGCACAAGAGTACATATGGATACACTTTGAGAACTGGGCCTCTAATTTTGTCACTAAGTAGTCTCATATTTAAGCCAGCTTATAAATGTGTTGTGAAAACACAATTCTCCAGTGTCTGCCTACAGTTCAGGCATAAAAATATTGGTGGAGATTTCTACTTTTGCTGTATAGTTCCCATAAACAGTTGTAACAGGATAAAGAGAGAGCATGTGTTAATTTTAAAATTTGCTAAAAGCTGACTAAAGGAGACCATCAGTAATTCAGATTCTCTTCTAAGTGAGCCTAAAAATAACTACAGGGTTCTTTTTAAGGGATTTGCTAATGAATATTTTCTTGTCTCATTAACCTAATCCTCAAAAATGAAGGGTGTTTTGTTTTGATTTTTTTTTTTAATAAGTGATAAAGTGAGATAGGAGATTATATTTTGGCTCTCCTTCAGATTTTCTGAATTCCATGAGTATGTTACATCCTCTAGGATAAGTTGAGCAGTTTCAGGCCCAGACATGAAAAATCCAGAGCTGCTATTCCACTAGCTAATGTTGCAAGGACACATTGCACTCTCATCCTGCATACCCCTAACCTCCACTTCAGCCACCTCACATCACCACAATAAACTCTTATACCCTATATCCTGTCACAAGTTTCAGGTGGCTTAATGCACTTCCAGTAAAGGATAAGCTACTTCCCATTTAGCTATGCAAAATAAAAAGCATTTTTGGAGAAGCTAGTGCTCTTTGAGTTTGCCCTGTGGCAACTTGTTTAAGTGCCTATGCTATTAAGAGGCTTTGGGTGGAGGACAAAGCTGCTGAGAATACAAGGGTTTGGTAGGAGTAAGTGTGGGTTTAGTGCGAGGTGCTCCTGGACCAAGGCGAGGAAAGCAGCAGGAAACACAGATGGTTAGGCATAACAGCTTCATGTTGTGAATGGAAGATGGAAGACTAAAAGAGAAATGTGATGCCCAGAGTTTTTAATTACCTGGGCAAATTGTCCCAGACTGGTAGATTTATCTTAGAGATAAATTCAGCTGCATGGTTTAGTCTTCATTTCTCAAGACTGATGACTCAAGGCAGTGGTGGAGTCCTCTAGTGAAGGAGTCCTATGTAGAAACACAAGGTCATATTCTACTTTGGGCTTACTTTTTCTTCACTCTAAAGCAGCCATAGAGAGTGCTTTAGAAAGCATTCATGGAGAAAATCACAGCATCATCATATTTGGAAGTCAATCATTCCTGGTGAGAAGAAAATGTACCACAATGAACTATGCTTGGTTAAACTGGATGGGGATTAAGTAGACGATTTTATAGTGACTGAAAATGTAGCTCAGGGCTCATAAGTAACTGCCATGTATAATGGGAAGAAAATGTTTCAAATTTTTGGATGCAGAGACTGTCAATTTTATGCTTTTTTATTCCTTAATGTTGTTTTTAAGCATCACAAATTGGAAATCCTTTACCTTCAGCAAATTGAGGTTAGAGTTCTGTCCTTCCTTGATGCTATTTAACTTAGAAGTTTCAATGCCATGCCTTGATTTTGTTATTTCCATTAAATATTTCCTCAATATTACTTACATACCCATGAATGTTTGTTATCAGGAAGTCACACTGCAGTTAGTTTGTACATCTAACACATTTGAAACCATCCTCTCCATTTCTGTTGTAAATAGATGGACTTCTGGAAAGCTTGATTGTGAAGTGTAGTTTCTAAAGCCAGGATTTAACTACCACTGGTGCATGTGCTTCATGCTAGTGTTTATAGTACTGATTATTTCAGAACATACCTTTCTAGTAGGATGTCACAATATTTAGGAGAAGTCTTACTTTCTGTTCTTTTAAATGAGAAGTGACATATAGTGAAAAAGAATGGTTTGCTCTTTCATGTAACAAATGGACTATAAAGGCTGAAAAAGATTGACTCATAAGGAATGAAATCTCAGAACTGCTTTCATTTTGTGGGACTCATGATTAACCACTAAGACAAGCCTGAGTTAGTGACTAAAGTTATATCAAGGAGCAGGGCTGTTATGGACTACAGCCATAAAGGCACAGACCAGCATGTTTTAAGGACAAGTGGGACTGAGTGTTCAGAAAAACACTTCTGAGGAAAGTGTGGGAATCAATAAGTAGTAGGTACTGACCTAAAGCATCCTGACAGACTTTTACAATAACTCAGGGCTGTGTTAAGCTTCAGTTAATTTTGGGGTGGGGGCAGAGTTTTAACAAATTCAATAAATAAATTCTTAGTAGTTTCTACAATGTGCATCTGATACATCCCATGTAATATTTCTCTATGGCTTAGGCTCAAAGCTGCCCTGGTTGAGTGCTGCAACATGTGTGTGCTAAGATGCATGCCTATAAACTTGATCTGAAGAGAGAATGTATGATTTTATTTTTTTTTTAAAATTGGTCTCACATTTCATCAAGACTTAGATCCCCACATTCTTCTTTTCATGCTTTTCTTTACAAATTAGTAAGAAATAGGTCCTCTCATTATATTAGTGCTTTGATAATTTCTGAAACACTAAAATTGTTGACTAATTGTAGTCAGAAGTTAATCTTTTAGGAAAAGGACTGGCTGCATCCAAATGCTCAGAAAAGTTTTGCATTTAGTCTGAGGCCTAGATTTGGATGAAATCCTGTCTTCTCTAGACTCAGTGAGGTTTTTGTGCTAACTCAGTTGACTGTGATTGTTCATTGCCTTGATCATTTAATACCAAAGCAGCTCTTCAGATTAATGGAGTAACATCAAACAACTGTGTCTCAGGATAATTGCAACACCAGCAATAATAATAAACACTGATGAAAAAGACATGTGAAAGTAGAATAAAATGAAAACAAGCAATCTAGTTAAAACTCTGAGATTATAACCCTGTTTTATTTTCTTACAACTGTTAGAGAGCTGTAGGCTTTGGAAAAAGTATTTGCTTCTGTTGCTTTGTCATGCTTATGAATTAAGATGCTTGTATTATAAACCCTCAGAACCATTTGGGCATTGTATTTCATTTATATAAAAACCTCAAATGAAAAGTGAGCTTCTATGTTTCTACAAATTCAAAAATATGCTTTTTAATCTTCTTTTAAATTTTTGAAACTGTTATTCTAATTTCATTTGTAGAACTGCTGAACTAATTCTTGTCTCCCTCATTTAGTTTGATCAAGCAGCTGATGCTGAATTTGCCTGGATTGCAGAAACAGAAAAGAAACTGATGTCTCTGGGTGATATTAGGCTTGAGCAAGAGCAGACCACTGCTCAGCTGCAAGTTCAAAAGGTAAAAGAAATGCATTTCCAGCTGTCATGTTAATTATTGGCCGACACACTCTCCATCTAGAAAATGTACTGGCATGATTTAATTTTCAGTCCATCATAATTAATGCACTCCAAAACCACCTTCTGCTCCAAATACTTTTTTTTAAAATTAGTATTCTGACCAATTTTTTATTGTGTTTCAAGGCTTTTACCATGGAGATTTTAAGGCACAAAGATACTATCGATGAACTTGTTAAATCTGGGGATAAGATTATGAAAACGTGCACTGAAGAAGAGAAACAGATGATGAAGGTAAAGTTCCTTAAATGGCAGCTACAGTGGTAGATATGCTGACAATGTATAGTAGAAAGATTCCTATAGTGTCTTTTTAAAATGCTAATGAAAAAGCATTAATTACAGTCCCTTCCTGTCTGAGGATTGTAATAGTGGAGGAAATGCTGTTGCATATTGCTCTCCTTCCTTCAGGATGTTAAAAGAACAAACACTGTGTACTTGCTTCTTTGCCTGACACTAATTTGGAGCCCCATTTATCATCTTCATCCATAGCAAATAGTATTTTAGCCTATAGATGATTGAGTGAAGAGGTATTTGTCATCTGGGTTGATGTGTGGAATCTGGCAGTTTATCTGCTGAGTTCTTTTGGGCCAGTGATGCTCTGGGCCCGAGTGTTTCTGCGCTGAATTCAATGGCTGTGCAACTCAGTGTGAATCTTTACTTCCATTTCTGCTGATTTCCATGTGGACCTTGCTTGCCAAGATTATTCCATCCTGCCACAGCCCATGAAAGGCATTCTTATGACTTTGTTTATTACACACAGACATGGAGAGCCCAATATCAGGGCTGCTAACATGTAGAGATGGATTTTTCCTGTTGGCATTTAGGAAGGATTAGTTATGGGGTTGGGATTTTTTTGCTGAATTACATTGAGGCTGGAAATATTGTGTAGATTCAGTCCTTCCAATCTGTGAAAAACAATGCTTCAGTAATTGTGTTCTGCTGCAGGATCTCAATAAATTTGATTTGCTCTTAACTGAATTTAAAATACATGAGCTGTTCTGTCTATGAAGCTGTAGTCATAAGGCAGAGCAGTTTCGTGTGAGTCTCTACTAAATAATTTATTTGTCAAAAATACTGTTTATCTGTGTGTTAAAGTTATGTTCTGTCCTCTGGATTGCATCTGTGTACTTAATTTACATGCAAGACATAACAAATGGAAGGATAGCTTGTTCTGCCAAGAAGAAAAGCTTCTTCACATTCAATGTCTTGCTTTTATGCAGTTTTTCCAAGGCTAGGATTTATGTGCATTGTCACATACAATATTTCATAAACATGATAACATGGGCAGTTTTCCACAGGAAAGATGTATAGCTAGCTGATACTTTCATTTATTATCACATGCCCAACTACAGTAAATTTGTAATGTATAAGCCTTATAGTTCTATCACTGTTATCTATGTTATTAATGGTAATACATTCTCATTAAGTAATGTATGCTAATCTGGAAAATAATGTTTTGTGGTTTCTGTTGCAAGTTTGTAAATGACAATCACAAGAGTATATCCTATTACCTTGCCAGAGTGAAAAAGAAAACCCTACTAAAAAAACCACCAAACCAAACTAAACATCACAACAGATTTTGTGTATTCATTTTGCTTTGATTTAGAAATGCTGTGGAAAACTTAGTTTCTGCCAAGTGTCGCTGAAGATAAGTGTCTGCAGTAAGGAAGTCGGGCTAAGATCTGCAGTCAGATCATTTGCAGCTTGGCTAGAAGCTCTATGAGTAAAGTGTTATTTGTAAATATCAGTATTATTAAATGTATTCTGATTATTTTGCAAGTACTCTGCCAAGTTCTGATCTCACTCATTGTTGATTCTGTCCACCTTAAACAGTGATACTGTAGAAACATCAAAACAAATTTTATTCACTGTGAATTGGTGCTATAATTATCAAAGGATATTTGGAAATGAAGGTAATAGACACATGGAAAAACATACTTTTTAAAAATTAATATTATTTTACAGAAAAAAATTGAAAGCCTCTTACAGAAGTATGATGCAGTCTGTCAAATGAACTCGGAGAGAAACCTCCAGCTGGAACGGGCTCAATCCCTGGTTAACCAGTTCTGGGAGACTTATGAAGAGCTTTGGCCATGGTTAACTGAAACAGAAATGATCATCTCTCAACTTCCTGCACCAGCTCTTGAGTATGAAACTTTAAAGCAACAACAGGAAGAACATAGGGTAAGCATTTTGCCAGTTTTGAAAAAGAAAGTATTAAAAATCAGAAAGTGTTTTGCTTAGAACTGTAGAGTACTCTGCAAAATGCTTAAAACCCAGATAGTCTTCTGTTGAAAAAAAAAACAGAGTATATACATTTTCAGTCATGTCTCTACTGTTTACTAAACTGTGCATGTAAGCAAGAATCTGTGGGGAAGGCAGCAAGTGATGTGTAAGCATAAAAGAGGGCTAAAGGGTAATAATTGCCATTATACTGAGAGATGGGAACACATAAAAGGTATTAGTTAGGAAGTATGTTTAAAAGTACACATTAATGTCAGTAGTGGAACAAACCAAACACATAAACAGAGAGAACAGATATGGGATGTTGGAGCAAGAAACAAAAGGGGGATACAGTCTGTATACAGATATGGACATATGCTGATCTTATGTATGTATAAAAAGTTTGGCTTTTGTTTTGATGGTAACATTGAAACTAAAATTAGCTGAGTCAGGAAGATGAACAATTAGAGGGTCAACAATTGATTGTTTGGGTACCAATCCCATAGTAATTTATCATGTCAAGAATGTTTGTTGTGTAATAATTAAAATAAATAATTGTTTACCATAGCATCACAAAATAATGTTGTAGACTGGCCACTGTATGTGTTCTCTTACATGGATATATAATCAGTTTGGATAAAAATTAAGGTGTTTCATAGATGACTGCTAGTATCACATGGAATCAGATGTATCCTACTGAGGTTAAAAATCTGCATGGCCACTGGAGATACCTGTTTCTCCCTGCTAAGCATAGAGTAACTAGTGGGGTTTTTTTATTGAGCTGCCTCAATTAAGTGACTCAAGTTAGATAGGATGAACCCTGGCTTCAAAGTCTTGTTTACTTTGAGACCAGCTAATGAAATGTGCTACTCTTATGTACTGGTAAACACCAGGTTCACTCATTTGTCTTCCTATTATGTCCAGAATGAACAAACATGTTCTCTTAAGACTAGCTATATAACATAAGCTTTACAAACTGCCTTGATTAGTCACCATGAACCATATCATGCTTGCTTTACTTGCAGGATTGTTCCTCATGTACTTTAATCATGCTGCTTCTATGAGAAGCCTTTCAGATGAGCTTCTATTTTTGCATTTTCCCCGGGCTATGCCATTAGCTGAGATTTGTTTGTTAAATAGAAGATTAATGTCAGGCACTTTTAATACGTAATCTGCTCTGAAACTCTTGTTTACTAGAATTGTTTACCCAATAGTATATCATGGAGAAGACCAAATCATTTATTGTCCTATTTAAAAGAAGAAGAAAAAAGTAGTTCTCAATGTGAATGAGAACCTAATGTTTCTGTACTGATGTATTTACTGATGACTATCTTTGCTCCAAGTTGTGGAATTCATAGAGTTGATTCTGCGTGAGTAACATGCAGTTAGTTTGGTTTGAAATGAGCTGTTGGCAGATTAGCATAAGGTTTAGACCCAGAAATGTGCACTCTTGTGGCTTGTGTCAAGTCATCTCTGTGCTCAAAATAAAACACAGAATTATTTTCTAAAAATTTTCAAACTCTTCTCAGTTTCACATTTTCCTCCTCTCTGCTAATCAACATTATTTTTCTTGTGGCAAGGTGTTCAGAGTTACATTCAAAGAAAGTAGTTAGAGTTGGGGGGATAATTTTCATTGCTGTTTGTCATTGGGGGACTGAAGAGTTGTGATCACTGTCATCCCAGTCTCCTCAACATCTCCTCTTCTGGGGAGAAGCAAGGAAGAAAGCCACCATCTGGATTCCTTTTTAAGGGAAGGACTGTCGTTGAAAAGAGGAAAACTTATTTACACTGAGACTGATACAGGCTCTTTCCTGGGTCTTCATTAATTCAAACCAGCTCTCAGCTGGGAGGAGCAGCGCATTTACCTCTCATGTTCCTGCACTGGAGCTATTGGGTTAAAGTACATGAAGTTCACAGCACTGAGAGGGACAGTGCCTCACAAGACTGTGACTTTTCTGAAAAGAAAGGGCTGAGATGAGAAAGTAAATAAAGTGAGGGAAGGGTGGGGCTACTCACACAAAGAAAACCCTTTTCCTTTTGTCAGTTCTATGGGTGCAAGCAAGACAATCTGAAATCCTTAGACACCTTGGAAGACACCTTGTGACATTTCACTTCCATAAGCCTCTGCCCAGTCTTCAGCACAGTTTTTGCTTCTGGGGTGTGGATGATGAGAAGGAATAGACAGTTGAGATCAACTATAATTCACCTACTAATTACTTGTTAAACATTGTGTAAGTTGAATAATAGTGATGTTGTAAAGACAGGGGTCTTGTGGCCACAGGGGGAGACAGATGAACAAGGTTGATAGGTCTCTACAGATCACCCTTGCTTGTCCTTCTGTCCTTTTCACTGATTTCTTTGACCCTCCCTTGTGCTGGTTTCTTCTTCTTAAATCAAGGATAATTTGAATTAATTTTCTTGCAATGCTGGTACCTCTTTCTGTGATGTTCTTCAATGAAAGGCTTTGCAGCAAGTGACCAATATCAACATGAAAAGTATATATGTGCTGGTGTTACGCCCATGTCTGGAATATCGTTGCCGTTTCTGTCATTATAGGTACTAAATATGATGGGCAATGTCTGTTGTTAGCATCATATGCATAATTAGCATCTCATATTTTGCCTGTAATCATATGTCCTACCAGAGTGTTGCACAGGCCTTTCCAGTGTGTCTCTAGGTGAGATGTTTTATGCCTGGATAGTTCTGTGTTGGAATGGGAATGATCACTGGCAAAGCAGTCGTTAACTTTATTTCTGCTTTACATTAAGACGAAAGGTATTTGTTTGGAATTTCTTGCCAGCTGGATGTGTTGGAAGTGTGGACAGTTGTAATGTGGTGGTGCAAGCCTAAGAAACTGATAAGTTGTTTCATTTGTTATAGCAACTGCGTGAGCTGATTGCTGAGCACAAGCCTCATATAGATAAGATGAACAAAACTGGGCCTCAGTTGCTGGAGCTGAGCCCAGGAGAAGGCTTTTCTATCCAGGAGAAATATGTGGCAGCTGACACCCTTTACAGTAAAATTAAGGAAGATGTCAAAAAGCGAGCACTGGCACTGGATGAAGCCATTTCTCAGTGTACTCAGGTATCAATTTAAGTTTAAAATATAATTGGGTTCATTCAATGGAAAACACACCTTGTCATCTCACATTGTTATATCAAGACTAAACTGCTTTCTTATCTGGATTTTTCAACCTAATGGTCTGTGAATGTTCATATCACTGCTAATAGCATTGATTTTTCTGTATCTCAGAGGATTATAATTTTATGTATTGGTCAGTATTATGACTTTGCAGCCACTGAAAAATGTTACAGCTGCTTAATTTTGAAGTAGAAAACCTAGTGGTCCAAAAATGTGGGATTTGATTTTCACTTTCGTTTTCTCTTACTGGTCTGTTACTAGCTGATGCTTCGTTTGTAAACAAATGTCACTTTGGATCAGCTAACTTGGGTGCAGTTATTTCTAGGAATTAGCAGCTGTAGTTAACAGAGTTAGCCATGGAACTAATGGGTTGTTCAGCTGTGGTGGTGCCATTGGCCCTTGACTGCAGACTCCAAAGAACTGAAGGTAACATGCTGAAACTGTTACAGAAAAATATTACCAGGAAACACGACTTCACAAAATGTCATCAGCATAAAATTCAGGCCAAGTCCACAAAAGCTGCATATTCTACCTTCATCAGCCCATGAAATGAACTTCAGTAGAGTATTGTCAAGTGTTGTTTTAGCAACTGTTAAGCATTGAGTTAATTGTCATTAAATCCACATAGAAATTCTTTTCCTTGACCTCAGATTCAGAAAAGAACTTAGTAAAACTTTGTACATAAACCCATACAAAAACCTGAATAAAAATACTTTGTTCTATACTGCTGTTTTTATAGGAAGTTCCCCTTTTTTTTTCTGATCACTGGAAATTAAGTGCTATATTCTGCTTAGGTCTTAAATACTAAATAAAGAAATACACCTTGAAGACCTTACCAGTTCTACATCCTAAGTATTTTTTGTCAGTTCATTATAATTAATGTCGTATTCCTAGCCCCTGCAGCTGAGTTTAAGAAAGTGAGACAAAACTAAATAACATCAGATGGCACCCTGCTTTTGAACTGGTTATGGACATTATATATATATTTATATATATGTAATGTATAAACTTTCAGTCATTCTAAACATCTTCCTTATTCACACCTCTGAAATATGCCTGATTATTTAGATCCTCTCTTTTTCTGTATCATAAATGCTTAGTCCTCCCCATATGTGGAGCTGCCAATTTGAAAAATCAAGGTATTTATTTAGTAATAGAGTCCCTGTTTTGTATGTGATAGACATCAACATGTACTGGCGAAGTACAGAAAGCAATAATTAGAAATGCATTCTTTGCTAACACCTAGAATATAATCAGATGTTGAGAAATTACTGAATCATTTATGCAATACTTTATGGTTCATTTTATTTACCTAAATGTATATGCAGATGGCAAAGCAAAACATTCTAATGCCCATAGAATGTAATTTTATGTAATTTTTTTATGAAGATTTGTGAATATATATTATCAGATCTCTGTACTATGATGTCTATGTCCATGTTTGTCTAGACAGTCCTTGAAGAGTAATTATTAAACTCTTCAGGTTTTAAATTATATTAAATTGCACTATGTATCAAAGGAAGGACATAATGTAGGAAGCTGGAATGAGAGGTTGTAATGACTTGCATTTTCTTTCTTTTAAGTTCTAAAACACTTTGTCTCACTTGTTGAAGTTGTGTACAAGGAGGCCCACTGACAACTGAAAAATGTAATATGTGTCCTAAAATTAGACCCAAATACTGCCAAATTAATTTCAGTTTTTATCACTTTCGTAAGGTTTTGTTGCCACAACCACTTTCTCAGAAGTCTTGAATGTGGGAAAGCTACTTTTCTTTCATAACACTTTTTGTTGGCTTGTATGATGTTCACACTTCTAACAAAAACACTGAGGCCCATAATGTTAGTTACAGAGTCTGATTTGAAGTGGGTTGTATGGCAGAAAAAGTAATTATCTTTATATTGCCTGTGTATATTCCTTTGAATAGAAAGGATGTTGCTATTTGTTTACATAAGGAAATCTTATTTTGCAGTGTTCTTTCTAGCATCTTTTCCAAATGTTGTCAGGAGTGCTTTTTGTAGATCCTGCACACATGATTTATTGATTTCTTTAATTTGAAAGGGGTGTGGTGGTGTGAGATATTTAGGAATCTCTATGAATCCAAAAACATATAATAAAGGCTAACTTTGGACCCATGCCAAAGGCTGAACCACGTTAACACAGCTGTAATTGAGTTTCTGAGCACCTCCCTGGGCTCAAACATGGAAGGATATAGTTTATACAGTGTTGTGTGCCTTTAGTTGCAGAAGGTAACATACCTTTACTGCACCACCTGGCCACTAACAAATGTCTTTTTGCATGACCTTACATATAAAGGCTCAATCAGAGGTTGTATATTGGTATGTTGGTCCTAACAGGAAAATGTATGGGTTTAATAGTAAGGCACATATCTTTCTAAAATGATGAAGTCAGAAAGCCATGGCTCTCTAAAGCTACAAACTACTATGAATTTCACAGGACTAAGTGTAAGTGGATTCTGTTATATGTATAGATGTTCCCTCAGAGAGAGTGTCTCAGGACTGAACCCAAACTTAATAGTAAAATTCTTGAATTTGAGAGAATGTACCATTTTTTAACTTTTTGCAATCCAGATATTAAGAGCCTAGAGGGAGGTATTGCAATTTGCACATGTATATGTTGCATAGAGATGTTAAAGTAACTTTTTCCAAGGTAATTTCAGATGCTGTTTTTTAGTTTGTTTTGGTCTTTTTGTTTTTTAATTCTAATTTGTCTACCATTTCCCTCTGTCTTTTACCACCCTCCTAGTTTCATGACAAGATAGATCCAACTCTTGAGAGTCTGAAACGCATAGTTGAGCGTCTGAGGCAGCCACCTTCGATCTCGGCAGAGGTTGAGAAGATTAAAGAGCAGATCAGTGAAAATAAGAATGTGTCTGTGGATCTGGAAAAGCTTCAGCCAGTGTATGAGACACTTAAACAGAGAGGAGAGGAAATGATTGCTCGCTCAGAAGGCGCTGATAAGGATATATCTGCTAAAGGTAGTAGGCTGAGGAGGCTTTCATGTAGTGGGAATGCAGTAAGCTGCAGCATATAAAATTCTTCATTTATAATGACCTCTAATCTGGGGAATGTTCTCCTGGAGAAGCTGCTAAAGATTTATAAATACAAAGTATTCATTTAAAATAATTCATTGTGCATATGACCTTTATTTTATTTTTAAAGGCCATTGTGTTTTTTTCCACTTAACATTATAAGGAGTCCTGCAAAGAAATATTTTAAACTCTAAATTTTAAAATGTACGCATATGTTTCTGCTGTAGGGAGATTTATGACCAAGAATTGTTTGCCAAGGTAGTAATCTAGTTCCTTTGTTGTTTAGCTGTTCAAGATAAACTAGACCAAATGGTCCTAATTTGGGAAGAGATCCAGACCTTGACTGAGGAAAGAGAGGCCAAACTGTTGGATGTAATGGAACTAGCTGAAAAGTTTTGGTGTGATCATATGGCTCTTGTAGCTACTATTAAAGATACTCAGGACTTCATTCGAGAACTGGAGGGACCTGGAGTTGACCCATCTGTAGTCAAGCAACAGCAAGAAGCTGCAGAGGTCAGTAGAAAGTATTTTCTTGACTTGAAGTACTCTACTTAAGGTATGCAGAGGAGAATATACTATTTTGTAAAGACTAAGAGGGATAATTGTGTAGAAATTTACAATAATGGTATCCCACGAGTCTACAGTTAATAACACGTATCAGTGCTTAATTGCAATGATCATGCAACATGTGCTTGTCATTACATTTCCTTATTTGTTTGTAAATATGTGTATAATAACCATCTCAGTGAGACTTCTAAAAGTCACACATACCTGAGATTCCTTGAGTAATACGTAACATCTAAATGAAAGGTGTACCAATGTATGATGCTCTCTGTATTATCCTCTAAGCCTGTAATTATTTATACTGATAGTTAAATGTTTGAAGGTTGAATGATAACCTCGGAAAAAGAAGACACTCTGATTAAAGAAATCTAATATAAAACTTCCTGTTTATTTTTTCCATCTCATGCAAAATGATACCATAAACCATTGTTACAGTTTAGACTGATGTCAGCTGATTTAATCTGACACTGCAAAGGGATGCTATTTTTTAAGCATCAGTTGTAAATCCAAGTGAGTTGAAAGAAAAAAAAGATGGAATCCTGCTGTATTCTATCTTGAAACCAATTTGTACATAGATTATTAAATTTAGTAAAAGCAGTATTGGCTTTTTTTCTCTTTGTAGGCTGCTAAAGAAGAAATTGATGGACTACAAGAAGAACTAGAAGCAGTTGTGAGCCTTGGCTCTGAACTTAGAGCTGCTTGTGGAGAGCCTGACAAACCTATTGTCAACAAGAGTATAGATGAGGTATGGGAAATGCAGATGCTTAGGCCTGCTATGTGAGATCCTTGCTAAGCTGAAATTCATATATTCCCTATGACCCCAACAAATTTTGAAAATAGAAATTTTGTGGCAAAAGTGAGACACCCCTAAAACCTTTGTGATAAAGTAAGATTTGCCTTTCGGGTGAATGAATCTTAGATTAGAATGTACACATTGTTTTATTTCATTGATTTATGGTTTAGAAGTTTTGTAAAAGACAGGGGTTGTTTTATTTTGAATACTCACTGATTAATATGGTAGGTGACTATTTCTTTCAAAAGTAATTCTAGAATAAGTTTTGGATATGTATTATTCCTGCCAAGTGGGACATCTTAACTGAGACTATCCTGTTTGGATAACTGTAAAGTACTTTTAATTTCTCCAGTGATCAGCAATGTCTGATTCTTTTAAGCTATTTTTATTGTAGTGATGCGACTCCAAATGATTTAGTAGTATTTCCTCTATTAACTGTAATATCTCTGTTAATAAAAATATTCAATCAGTATTGAAGATTACAGCTTTTATAATCCAGAACCTCTACTGAATTCTGAAAGAAACTAGTTATGCAGTGGTAGGGAGAACAAGATTGCTAATATGGAATAAATGTGAACTATTCATGCTTAGTTTATTTGTATTATAGATCAGTGAAGAGTTAGTAAATGCACATTACATAGCAGTAAAATTCTTTTGGCTATTGGAGTAAATTGTGCTTACTTGTAGCTGAATTCTGCCTGGGATGCATTAAACAAAACATGGAAAGAACGTGTGGATAAGCTTGGGGAAGCTATGCAGGCAGCTGTTCAATACCAAGATGGACTACAGGTGAGATGATCTGATAAACCTAACCCAACCTTGAATCAATGGGATTTAATGTATTTGTAGTAAAAAGTGTCATGTGATTATGTAGGTGACAAGTAATGCACTCTGGGTGTAGTGACTGTTTTCTTCAGTAGGCAAGGTTTTTTCTCAGGATTAGTTAATGTTGGTTTGTTGGGGGATTTTTTGCATTAAAGAATACATATGTTGGGTTGTTTTCTTCATGCACACAGATTTCACCGTGTTTAGATTCAAAATTAATGTCCCCTTGTTTGTTGACAAGAGCAGAGGTTTTTTTGGCACCACACATTCATAGTAATCCTGCTCACATTTTCTTGTGATAGTCAATGCTCCATGTGGTAGGCAGGTTGAAGTCATGACACATCTTTGTGGTCTGAAAGGAGCAGACTACAGGTCCATATACTCACTTGCTGCTGTTTCTTTAGACAAAGACAGCTAAAGCACTTGAATTTCATTCCACAGTTTTTATAAATTTTTGAGTATTTTAAGCAAAAATATTAACAACATTATGTTGCTAAATGATTATGCTTGTTCTTAGTATAATTTATCCTATCACAATATTTGAGAAGATGATTCCCTTTTTAAATCTCTAGGCAAATATTCCAGCAGTTTTAAGATATCTTGTACATTGTGCTTCCTAGAACCAATGAAGTTTAAAAAAAAAGAGGGGTTGTACTGTAGATGAACTTTAAAGGTCTCTTCAAACCCAACCTATCTTTTGAATCTATGATCCTTTCTCTGTATGTACTGTTGGGTTTTTTGGAGTTGGTTGGTTGGTTTGGTTTTGTTTGTTTTTTTTCTTGGTGGAATTATTGTCTTCCCTAGTTCATTAAATCTTTAAAACTGGCATTTCACATGACACTGTGGGCAGTTACTTCTGTATTTGGTGCAGATCAAGCAGCAGACCACTCCTTAATAATAATAATAATGCAACATGCCTGTTTTGCAGTGGACCATCAGTATGGATTTTTCTCTGGGTTCTTTTGTGTTCCTACTGTGCAGAGGTTGATAAGGCAGTTAGAATCAGCACTATTTGGTTTAAATGCTTTCTGTTTCCTGTGGCTGTACATGCTACATCCTGCAAGCTTGGTACTTTGTGAAAGAACTGTCTTTAAGTGCTGTCTTACACTCATTTCAATAGACAATATTAAAAGTATTATGGACAGATTGTTAACTGCAGCAGCCTCACCCTCATGACCATGTTGGGTGTAGTTCTCCTTTTCTCAGGTAGCCATGTAGCAGTGGGCAGCTCCAATAAGTTGTTCTAAGCATTTCTCTGTAATGAAATCTCCACAGGTAACAGCCAGGTGGAAAAGGGCCTAATGGAGGTGTTTTTTCCCTTGTGCAATCACTCAGATTGATGCAGCTGTTCTTAATCCATGTAGAGTATTCTTCAGGTTCTGCATTGTATCAGGAGCCAAAGCAATACACACAAAGCATCAGAACTGGGGAGACATCACTTATTTTTTTAAGTCACTCTGCATTATCCTATAGAGATTCATTCTAGGTCAGTTATGGTCCTACATAGTCCAGTATGTACTGAATGGGTAGTTCCATGTTCCTTAACAAATAGCTTTCTTCAAAAGAGGTTTGTTTTTAATCCTCATTTAAGGTGTGTTATCCACCACCTTCCATTTTCACTCTAAACAACTGTAGAACAGAGTTTGTCTTGTATTTACATTTCAGGGGATTCATAAAAATTGCAGATTTTACATAAGAAGTAGAGTATTACTCAGCATGAATAATTCTAGCAGAATGTTGCTGCTGATAGAAGTCCAGTCTTGCAGAATGTACACTCCTGTAACTGTTACATGGATATTTGTTCTACTGTATTGCAAAGAAACCTAGGTTTTTGCTGAGAAAGTTATTTTCTTTGAAAGAGGACAGTAATACCTGGAAAAAAGAAAAGTTCTGATATTTTACTTAATAGAACTTCCAAAGATAACAGCACTTCTCTGCTCACACTTGAATATTATACTGTGATTTTCAGGCATTATTTGACTGGGTAGACATTGCTGGTGGCAAGTTAGCATCTATGTCCCCAGTTGGAACAGATCTGGAGACAGTGAAGCAGCAAACAGAGGAACTTAAGGTATGAACGAGCAATTTATTTCCTTTTTATTTCCAGTTGTTTGTATTTTTCTGTGTTGTTTAGTATCTTTTGAGGGTCAAAAGCAATTTTCATGTTAAATTTTTAGTAAAAAAGAATTTGCATGAAAATTTTAAAATATTTCATTGCAAACTTTTCATTTTAAAACGTGCTTAATTTAAAAATCTATTCCAAATTTTGTCAAGACTACATTTTATTTTTCTTGATAGCTCAGAAATACTTCTAGTGTCATTCATTCTCTTTCAAAAGCTATGAAGTTGTTATGTACAGGATTCTTTTGCTATGACCTTCATGTTTTCTGATTTCTAATATGAACACTTTATTTGGGGCTCTGAGAGAAGACCTACAAAGCTTTGCTTCTGCCTTTAGAGCCTTTATTTAAATGCTCACACACATAATGACATTCCCAATACCTGAGTAAGGTGAAAAATCAGAATTCCAGTGTAACTTAGAAACCTGTCTACATGGATCTGTATTTGTGACTGAATATGCTCCTGATGTTGGTATGCTGTTATGCCATGTTTAAAAAGCAGATGTGTGATGATCAGAGAAAGTTCTTGGTTTTGTTGCTCACTTGTGGATTTTGTTGTCTGTGGGCAGGTTGTTTTAAATATTTTATGGTGTAACTTCAGTACACAAGTTGCATTCAGACTGTTGCACCAGTTGCATGTTCAAGAGTGTCCTACTAAAGAAAATTTGGCTTCACTTTGAAGAATACTTCCATTTGAAGTTTAAAGCATTATCCAAAGCACAAGAGCTTTTCTTTTTCTAGAACACAGACTCATTCTGTGATTCTATAATCATTACTTGTGTTTATTTCTATTCTTTTTCTATTTACCATAGCAATTTAAGACAGAAGCTTATCAGCAGCAGATAGAAATGGAAAGATTGAACCATCAGGCAGAACTATTGCTGAAGAAGGCAACACAAGAGAGTGACAAGCACACTGTTCAAGACCCTCTCTCAGAGCTCAGACTATTGTGGGACAGCCTAGAAGACAAAATTATAAGTAGACAGGTAAATAAGTTTGGAGATGGGGACTTTATTTATGACTTAGATTTTTGTGGAAAACTCTTTGTTATATATAATGGTTATATTAATTTATACATTCCTTTTAGTGTGGAAACGAAAAAACCCTATATATAGTGGTATTTGAATTGTACAATTAGTTGAGGTTTTAAAATATTTTTAAACCTTTTAAGATTCTCTGTCAGCAATACTATGTTGAATGATTATTTCATTTTGCAATTTGATGATGTCTTAAGTAGCAGTTGAAAACATGTTTATATGTGCAAAAGCAATATTAGCTGCTGAACTGAGCAATTGAAAAAAAGGCCATTAACTTAATATTAGACTGTTTCATTGTTATTTCTTTAAATTATCAAGCTAAGAGATGTGAAACAGTCTTTTGAGGTGTTTGGGGTATTTTTTCTAAACTGAATCATTTAATGACAGAATATTTTTTAAAGATCAGGCACGAAATTGCATTTATATTGAAATTGTGTTTTAAGTGATGAAAAGCTACTGATACATCTGATGAAAGAACATTCAAACTTAACTGTGTTCTGGTTGTATGGCTTCTTCCAAGACCAGGAATGTAAGCCTGGAATGAAAGGCTTTACAAGGGAATTGCTGACTCAGCTGGAGTTCTAAAAGCCTCGCTTGTACTGGGTAACTCTGTCCCTGGTTTTTATTCTATTTTATGTCTGGACTCTGCTCTGGATTATGGTGACTAATGGTAATGTAAGACAATTCAATTGCATTGTGAAACTATTTTATTGTTAACTTTATTTTTACTGTAGCACAAGCTGGAAGGTGCCTTGTTAGCCTTGGGGCAGTTCCAGCATGCCCTGGATGAGCTGCTGGCCTGGCTGACGCACACAGAAGACTTGCTGAATGAACAGAAACCCGTGGGTGGAGACCCCAAGGCTATTGAAATTGAACTTGCCAAACATCATGTATGTAATTATAACCAATATTAACTGAAATGTTCTTTTGATATTTCTCTTAGGGATGAGTCCTTTACTAAAACTTCACACTTGTTAGATAATTCTCTACATACATTTTCAAGATGGGGATTATAGCTGAAATGAAGGCTTGGAATACATAATATCTTTCCTCTTCCTCCTCCACATTCCTTCCTTTCTTGCATATGCCATGCAAGTGGCATAGGTTTTAGCCAAAAATAAACAGCTCACCTTAGTCTCCACCTCTAATCACCTTTCTTTGACCTAGGGAACTCAAAAGTTACTGAACCTGCTACTCTCCCTGAAGCAATAAACTCCTTGATTAGCTCTGTTTAAGTCAGGTCTCACAAACTGCATGACTCTTGCATATCTTTGGTTCTTTATTCCCTCTCAGAAAATAGAGATTTGTTCTGAATTCTGCAAAATTGTGTGACAGCTGGCTTCAGCTAAGATGGATAATGCTTCTCCAAAAATCTATGCAAACTCCCATCTTTTTCTCTGTGTTACTTTCAATGTAGGGTTAAGGGTTTTTTGTTTGTTTGTTTTAGTATTTTTACTGATCATTGTTATTTTGGAGCCCATGGAAAAATGCTTCTGCCATGCCTTTATTTTTAGAACATCTCCTAGGAGTAAGAGATTTTACCCTGCCTCTGTGTGAAACTCTGTGTTCTTTATGAAGATGTGTTCTTTCGAGGCTTGAAGATTTAAATTTAAACTTGTAAATCCTCTCCCTTTAAATCTGCCATTTAATTTTTGGCCTGCATATAATGTAAAAAGTACTCAGAGTCCATTTTGGATTTTTGAGAGAATTGATTGAAATTGACAGTACACAGATAATTAAGGTATTTTCATTGTCTGTGTTAATGCAGCTATGCAGCTCCTGAAGGCTTTTGGGAGGTCAGTTGGAACTTGACTAGAATACAGTATCTACATATCCTATGTGACTATTGTTATAAGCAGACCCTTTTAAAACAAAGTAAATAAAATTACAAAACCAGGTTCTGCTTCCATGAACCTTTTATATTCTTATCAAACGGAAGTGTTTCACTAGTGAAGAAGCATCAAGACATCATTTATGTCTGTGCTGAAGGAGTTCAGCAAACACATGAATGAATCTACTTCCTTTTCATAATACAGAGTTGATAGGTTAGAAAGTTCACACAGTAGTGCATCCTGTGGTATCCTGTAAAAACATCCACCTCTTGAATAACTTTGGAAAGAATAGACCTTGTTCTTAGTGAGTCTCAGCAGGAAGGAAGGGATAAGATGCATCTGCTTCTGTGAATATCTTTTTTCACCCTGTTAGGAAAATAAAATAATCTGGTTCTTAGCTTAGAAGAATTAAAGTAAATGTGATGTGTATTTTGTATTCAAGGTCTGCATGTGACTTGCTATTCCATATTGTGCTCCATGTAGTTGAGTTTTACATTCCTTTTTGTTTAGCTTTATATTTTTTCCATATGCTAGCATTTTGCTGGAGGTGAGTTTGAGTCAGACCCCATGGAAGACAGCAGTCATAAACTTGAATTTCATAGATGGGGTTTACCATTCTCTTCCCAGCCATTTTGATTATTTCTTTTTCTGTTCTATATTAAAGCTTTTCTTGCCCTGCCTCCTCTCCTTCTGAAAACAGCATTTTTTTCCCCAAATGTACTTTTTGCCTTTTATGATTTTTGCTGTGGTTGGTGATAAGAGATTTTCATGCAGATGGAGAGGGTCTTTTGGTGTTAGTACTACAACCATCCCCCAGCTTTTAGCACGGGTCAAGTGTCCTGGTAGCCTGACATAATGTGAAAGGAGTTCATGAAATGCACAAGAAGGCATTGTGGCAGTTGGGCTGTTGTATAGCACAGCAGGCACATAGTATTCAAAGAAAAGTCCTGTTAAAGAAAAATAAAGTGAAGAAATAATTATTCCCTAGCACTACTAGAAACCTTTGATAATTTCAGAAATACATGTTTTTCAGAAGGAATATATTATTTCTTCCAAGATACAAAAATCAATTTCAATATTTTGTCAGAATGATCTGTTACTGATTTTGATTGAAGAGATCTTAGTTATTAGCTTTAATTTCTAATACCTGTGCTGATATTAAACTGTTGTCTTGTGCTTGGACTAAAACTGGCTCGGTCACTGTGAGTGCCTTCCTTTCAGTAACTTACTGATATGGCTCTGCTGTGTTACAATTGTAGGTGCTACAAAATGATGTTTTTGCTCATCAGTCTACGGTGGAAGCTGTTAAAAAAGCAGGAAATGACCTGATTGAATCAAGTGCTGTTGAAGAAGCAAGTAATTTACGGAGCAAGTTGGAACTCCTGAATCAGCGCTGGCAAAACTTGTTGGAAAAAACAGAACAAAGGAAACAGCAGCTGGATAGTGCCTTGATCCAGGTGAACAGGAAATGATCAAATATAGAGATAACTCAGAAAAAGTGTCCTTTTACATGAAATGCACAGATACTTGTGTTAGAAGTTGGCCTAAATCAAAACCATGATGCAGACACTCCTGAATTTGGAGAAAGTTTGAATCCAGCTGTATCTTCCACAGCTGGCCACTGTCCCTTATAGTGCTGATATAAGATTTCAGCTTTTGGTCTACATATTTGTAAAGGTTGAAATTTCTATATAGGAGTATTATTTGGGGAAAACATTGGTCCCACAGTAGTTATTTAGACTGCTTTCAAGATTTCTATAGTTTTTGTTTTTATACTTTAATTAAGCCAGTTTGTTTGTTTGTTTGCTTTTTCCTTTTTTTTTTCTTCTTTAACTTCCTTTGATTATTACAAATACCTGACCTGATTGAACCTATTGCCAATGTGTTTATGCATCTGAGCTGGTATTGGAATGGAGACATTTAAGTTATCTCTAAAATGATATGGTATAATTTAGGCCCAAGGTTTCCATGGTGAAGTTGAGGATCTGCAGCAATGGCTGACAGACACTGAACGTCAGCTGTTGGCATCAAAACCTGTTGGAGGCTTACCAGAAACAGCAAGAGAGCAGCTTAATGCACATATGGTAAGTATCAGTATTAGAATGCTTTGCAAATTGCATTTCAGGCCTAACTATCTTTTAAGAGTGTTTTTGGTAAATACAGAGCATGTTCTATATATCACAATGTCTGTACAGTGTCTTAAAGAAATTTAATAGCCTTCAAAACAACACTGTTATTTACAGGGTAGTTTAGTAGCCTGTTGGGACGTGTCCAAAGCTGAACCATTATTAGTGTCGAGACAAATAAAATAACTCTTGCATCTTTACAAAAGGTGTTTGCAGATTTTTCAGTGATTCCTATTCTTCTTTTCCCTTCTGACCCCATAACTAAATTTACTGTTTTTCTAAGGTTTGAAGATGAACCTAAACATGACTCACATTCACTGAACCTTGACTTAAGAGACTTGATCCTTTATTCCTTATCTAACCAAAGCTGACATTAAAGTCATCATTAGCATAGAAGTAAGAATGACTACTGGCTCGTAGAGGCTGTGCTTTAATTAGAAATGGCAAGCTGACCAAGATGCCTGAATTATTCCTTTTCTTTAAGAAACATTCTTTGGATTTCTTGGCTCCCACAGAACCATAGAGCTTAAAAAAAGACAATTAAACTTGATCTTTTACCTCTAAGGAAGGTGATTCTTACTGCTTCATTTGTGTAAAATCATGATGTGCTATTAGGCCAGGATATAAGCCCAAACCTGGTGATCTGAACTTCTGAATTCCTGGTTGAGATGTAACAGTGATATTTACTGAACTGTCCTTGAATGGGAATATGCCTCACCTGATACTTCCAATTAGAATGCTGCATTGTCATATTGTTAAAAAACAGATTTTTTTTTTAATGATGCTAAAGATCATTGCTTACCAACATGGGGCACATATTTTTCTTTCTTTTTTGTCTGCAAAATTTTGCCAGTATCTATAATTGATAAGGAAACTAATTTACAGTATTAAAATCAGGTAAGACAGGAAACTAAATCCAAACACAAATAATCCTGTGGTTTTGAATCCCTATAATCCTTTTTATCATAAAGGAAAAACAAAAATGGGAAAAAATAGGTGGTGGTTCTTTTTTTCCCTTATGAGAGTGGAATGTAATCATGAGTCCCTGAAAGTCATTAGTGGTCTTTCCTTTTTCCATCATGCACTTAGATTAAGATGCAACAATTTTCCATGGAAAGCTTCAGGATTTTCTTTAATACACTCTTTGCTATGCAAATTTTCTATACTTGCGATGTTTACAGATTGACCTTTAAATTCAGTGTTGTAGTCAGAACAAGTCTGACTGTCCTCAGTGACATGCACTCTAGATGTACAATCACTCCCCAACTGTACATGGACATTTTAACAGGATGTTACTATCCTGGTGGCCATTTGCAGGCATTGATTTATTATCAACCCTTAAAACACAGAACTTTGATTTCCTTTTGGTTAAACCTTAGTGCACATGTGCAGATATGTGTTAATTCTCTCTCTCTCTTTTACTTATTTTTTTTTCTGAAACATTGAGGCCACTTGTTGTTTTGTCTACTATATTCCAGATTCAAACTTGCCTCAAGTGATACAAACTGTGTTTATTACTGATGTGAAACCGAAGGAGAAAGTTTTGCAATATATTTTGATTTTTCCCTCCTTGGAAATAATTTTATGAACCATGTTCTTGAGTATAGGGCCTGCTTCTACAGATACGAAGAAAGAGATCCCTCAACCATGACTGGGTCACAAATGGAGTTGAGATTGGGCTGCATTTCCAGTTAAAGTTACTCCAGGAGAAAATAAGATATGAAGAGAGATTACAGGATACCAGTAGGAAAGGGGCTGAAAAGGATGCTGTTTTAGCTGTCCCAGTCAGCACTGAGACCATCCCTCTCCTTTTCTTAAACAATGGTTTTCAGTTTCTTCCTGAAGCTGTAGGAGGAAGCAGGCTTTGTGACACCACTTTCCACAGTCTTCAGAAAGAAAACAAAGAAGCTTTCTATTGTGTCAAAATCTTAAACTCATGAATGAACCTTCTTCTTGCTTTCCCCTCTTATGTGATCAGGTACAGCCCTGGGTACAGTATCTCTTAACCCCCAAAGAATGTTTGGTTTGGGCTCTTGTCCTGACAATCAGAGGGAAAAAGTTATTTTCCTCTTATTTTCAAGCCACTTATTCCTCATCTCTTCGAAAATGTTCCTCACTTACGAGTCTGCAGCAGCTTTGTTAGTACGTTTTGGTTTGTCAATTACCAATACTGAACATCTCTTTTTGAGTCAGAGGGACGCAGAGCTCCCAGACTTTCGCCAGCTAACCTTTGACATGCTTAAAAAAAAAACATTTTTAGAATAGTTAACAGGTAAAATATGTTGTTACCATTATTATTCCAGCTTTCTTTAAATGTCTAAAATGTCTTCATAGCTCATGCCTAGCAAGGGAAGGCAGATACAGACAGTGTACAATAAACCAGCCCTCCCAAGCTGTCCCACCCACTTTTGAAGAGTGTTGGGTAGGTCTGGGCTTTCAGCACACAGTGTAATGCTGACACTGTTTGTGTTTGTGGTTTGAAACCAACCAAGTTGTAGCAACTCTTCTTCAATAAGTGCATAGTTGTTATTTGGATCTCAGAGAAGACATTGACAGACAATATAAGTTTTCATTTCCTCATTTGGCTTTTTATGAATTACATGTGTTTCCTTTATTACTCTTAATTGCACCTGCTAAATGTTGGGAAGGGAATAAATATTATACTGGTATTTATAGAGAGTATTAAATTTCTACCTTATTTATTTTTGGTTCTTTATTTAGGAACTTTGTGCTGCCTTTGAAGCCAAAGAAGAGACATATAAGTGTCTAATGCAGAAAGGCCAGCAGATGCTTGCAAGATGCCCAGAATCTGCTGAAACAAACGTGGAACAGGACATAAATAACTTAAAAGAAAAATGGGAATCTGTGCAAACAAAACTCAGTGAAAGAAAAGTATGTGGTTTTACCTAAAAATAGAATTGTAAATCATGTATGTAAGTGTATTAATGATCAGTGCATTTATGGATGCATACTTGCCTGACTTTTTAGATTTAAAATCAGTTGTAGAGAATGGTGTAATTCAAGAATATGTTTAGAAAGTACTGGGAAAATAAGATTCAAGAAGTTAATTATCCATAATTGAGGAGGAGTATGGTGAGCATGGCCCAAGTTTGTTCCATAGAAATACATCAACCTATAATGGTAATGCTCTTTTAGTAGGACTAGAGGTTTTCTGGGGTTTTATTGCAGTAGTCATAGATAGGAGACCCTGAATGATCCTTCAAGTTTATCTCCTCTTCAGTACAGAATTGCTGTGTTAATTTTCCTATTTTAGCCATTTTTTCTTGGAATTCCCAAACTCTTGGCCTTTTGCCATTTACTTCAAGTGACTACCTTCTGTTCTAACAGATCAATAGCATGATTTCACTGATATGCAACATACGTTTGCTTGTTATTAATTTCATTTTGCTTTCATTCCTTCACGAAATATAGTCCATTTGTTCTAACTCAATCAAACAAAAAGAACATCCATAATTGCAAACAGAGAGTCTCTCTGTACAGTCCTGATAAGTATAAAACTCAAATATTTAACTCACAACTTAGCTGTATTTTAAAGTAAGAATGCTGATGTCTCCTAAGGTAATTATAAAGTAAAAATGACAAGCTAATTAATACCCAATATGAGCATCTTCTTGTAGGAAGCTGTAAAGTTGGAGTGAAGTCAGCAGGTAAATGTTTGAAAATCTGACTGCTGTCTCATGATCAACAGAATTCCGTATCCCAAATTAGTTTCTGTTCAGGCAACCAAAATGATAGTTGGACTTCATTAAAAGAAGTGCTCTAGGAAAACTTATTCTTCATTTAGTGCAAGAGAATAAATTTGATGATGTACTTGAGGCTCTTCCAAGTGCACTATGACCTTAGATTTCTGAAATTCTACTGGTTTTGTATTGAACTTCATAAATCCAAATGTCTCATTTGGGTTAAGTAGCAGGAAATATGTTCTAATGTGGAAAAAATTATCTTGATACTAGGTGCTGTATTTTCTATTTATCTGTTATACATAATTTTGCTGTAACTCCTATATCCATCTCCTTGAATATGCTCAAATATAGGCTGTTATTTTAAAACTCAGAAACTGAGTTGGAAAAGTGTTTTAAAATGCTAAACTAAAATGGTTTACTCTGAGGTGCTGAACTAAAATGGTTTCCTTGGCTGGAAGCCCCTGCACAATATCAGCTGCTAATAAAGTATGACCTGTCTTTACAGACCAAACTGGAAGAAGCCCTCAATTTAGCAATGGAGTTCCACAATTCACTTCAAGATTTCATCAACTGGCTTACTCAGGCTGAGCAGACTCTAACTGCAGCTTCTCGGCCAAGTCTTATCTTGGACACTGTCTTATTTCAAATTGATGAACACAAGGTATGTAAAGAAACAGATGTGTAATGTTTTTCTCCCACTCTGTGGAGATACTGTAACAATGTCCAAATGAACCCTATAATGCTGGCACTCAGAGAAGCATTCATTTGTTTTAAAATTGTATTTTATAGTCTTTCTCACTACATCATTCTTTATCAGACTGGTTTTTTCAGTGTTTACCCAACACAGTATTCAGTAATTTTCACCCTTTTTTTCCAAGGTTTTTGCCACAGAAGTGAACTCTCATCGAGATCAGATCATAGAGCTGGACAAAACTGGAACCCATTTGAAATATTTCAGCCAGAAACAGGACGTTGTCCTTATTAAGAATCTGCTGATTAGTGTACAGAGTCGATGGGAAAAAGTAGTCCAACGCTTAGTTGAAAGGGGAAGAGCTTTGGATGATGCAAGAAAAAGAGCCAAACAGGTAATGGGACAACAGCTGTTATGCAGCTCTTTGAACTTAGTTGTAATTGCATCCAGATTCTTGAAGAGCATGATGCTTTAAAGCACTTACAAAGCAAGCCTGGGTTTAGTGTAACAGACAGTGTTGAGTTAGTGGAGCGATTTCTGTGATTCAATCCCAGAGCACTTCATTTGGGAGGTGAAAGCATCATTTTCAACCCAAGCAGTGACTTCTGTCTGTAGTTACAGGATAGAAAAAAGAAAGTTACAGTATGGATTCCAGATGTGTATTAGTGCCATCTGTCTTCAAAGTGAAGTTTCACAATCATCCCTGTATATTTTAAAGAATGAGATGAACCCTTTTCACTAATCTGTGGGAGTATTCCTTAGTATTTTCTTCTTGGGTCTATGTTGTGTCCTGATTATACTCATCACTTATCACTCAATCTCTTATGTAGTTACTAGACCAATATCTTCTGTGTGGTAAGATATCTCCATTTATTTCCTTATAAATTTAGGTGGGTTTTTTGGGGTAGTGGGGCTATTTGCACAGTTTTCTTTATTTGGGAGCATTTGTGGTTTTTTCCTTAGATACATGTTTCCCTCACTGAGGAACATAAATGATAAGATGTAAAATATGTGAGAGGAATGTAACTTGTTTAAATATGAATAGGAAGTTCTAGCTTCTTTCTGTTCAAGGGAACATGATCATTCAAGATTTGGTGATGTTCAAAGCTAAGCCACATTCCAGTGTTCACCCTACCACCACTCAGTTCATAGAGCAAGAAGTTCTCCAGGCAATGGGGAATAAGCAATAGCTTATAAACCAATCAAATGTTTGCTTATTTTCTCTTGTGCTTTCACACACACAGCAATTCTGCAATGAGATGGATTTCATCTCAATATGCATTTACAAAGATGAATAAAGTGTTATTAAGATGACAGCTCTGTGTGTGGAGTGTGGAAGGGGTGCTGAAGGCTACTAGTGTCAAAGCCTAATCAACAACCCTGAACAACAGTGTCTTTGATGTCTTGAAAGGTTTCTGAACTTGTTTCTTGTGCTTCCACATGTAGGCAGCCCAGGCAAGAAGATTTTCAAGAGAGAGATATGACCAGCTTAGAAAAATCAAAACCCAAAGGGATGACACTTTGTAAAAGCTGGCTGAATCTTTACTTTTTGCCTGCTTCCTTCCCTTAAATGCTCTTTTTTTTTTGGAACAGGAAGGAAGATCAAAAGTCTGTTCCTTGCTCGTCAAGATAGCATTTGATATAATGAGAGCTTTTATGAGTGTTACAGGGCAGTCATCCAGACAGAAGTTTTCCCCAGTGATTTACTGCTATGGTCCTGTATAAGCAATAGCTAAGACCTGTTCTTTCTGTATTTACTATCCATTACTAAAACCATAGGAATCTAAATGAGCAACACATCAGCAGATGTTACCAATATGTCTCTGACAGGTCCATATGATGTGTGCACATCACGTGCATTAAAGGTTGTTAATTCACTTAGGAAGGGAGGCTAAATACAGTGGGCCCATGGTTGGACCAGTTCTGTTTAAGAGACCAGGGAGAAAAACTACATCAAATTTTGGCAAAGTTTGCCAATCTTGGTTGAGGTTTAATACTTTTGGACTGTTTCATGAACCAGTAAATTTTAAAATCCATGCAAATCTGACTTTTCTTTAGTTCCATGAAGCCTGGCATAAACTTATGGAATGGCTGGAAGAGTCAGAGAAATCTCTGGACTCAGATCTTGAAATTGCAAATGACCCTGACAAAATAAAGATGCAGCTTGCCCAGCATAAGGTGAGTCATGACACACAAAATGCCCAGTGAAATGTAGGTAAGTGTTTCAATGTACTGTTCAAATCAGCAAAGAAAGTAGATTTGTGGCCTCATTGCAATGGGGTGTTTATTCACATCAAATTAAATGATGGTGTTTTAACAGGGTGTGAATGAAAAGAACTCTTCACAGTACCTGATATGTGTGGGAATGGTTAACAATGCAGAGGAAAGAATAATACAGCACCATGGAAATTTGAAAAAGCAAATTAATACCATTTCAGAATAGGGATCTCTGAAGAGGCTTTCTTTAAGTTCTTAAAACAGAAATTTACTGTCCACTTTTTTTGGTTCGAATTTTCTTTTAATACTTCAGGACAATTTCAAAAGTGAGAAATAATCTTGATATCAGGTATTTTGATTGGCAGTTAGTTGTTTTTTATGTCAAGTGGAAATATTAGTGAAATCCCCTAGAAAACACTGTGACCGTATTAGAGCAAATACTGCTCTCTTTATGGGATTCCAAATTCTGAAACCAGCTTTCCAGAAATTCAGATGTGAATATGTAAAAATCTCTCTCATTCTCTTAGCTTTTCAAGCTTGTAATAATAATGTAAAAGCTCTGTAATTCCATCAGACACAGAGCAAAAGCGAAGACAGAAGTAGTCTTTACTTCATTTTTACTTCTGTGAAGTGCCTAGAATAATATATTACTGAGGATCAAGTGGATGAGTGGTAGAATCTTCAGAGATGTGATTGTGTCTTAAGGTTTCTCTTGGGGCATTTTCATCAAACACTAGAATATTGAAAAATCATTCATTTTTCTACATTTTGGCACATATTTACTTTTTATGTCAGTTTTATGTCAGTTTTATTGTTCTCCACTAACTCCTATTTTTTCATGTTTCACAATATCCTGAGGGGTTTGCATATCTAAATTTTTCTTTTCACTGTAGCTTCTGGTGATTTCTTTTACCTCTAACAACTTTTGTCATATATATTAAGGACTTCATCAGTATGCTGTAATTTTTTATCATTCATTTATCAGGAACACATTCTCCTTTAATACAGCAAGAGCTGGCAGTTGGTCAAGCAAAAATAGTTTTACCTGTGTCTGCTGTTAAAACCTTTAGATAAAACCTGTGTTAACATTCTGTTATGCCAACTCTGCAATTTCAGTTTGTTTGGGGATTGCTGCTGTTGCCAGAATTAGAAGTCAGATCTGAACTGGCAGGGGAGGATCTTGCTGTTAGGGTAGCCTGACTCTTACTAATCTTCTAATCCTTTCACTCCTCTCTTTGTATATTCAAACTCCTCACAAGTATAGCCTACACTGTGACTTCACTTTGGGGTTTTCAGGACTCTCTACCTGTATTCTCATCCCATCTTCAGAAGTGTTAAAGCTGATAAACTTGATATGTACTTTTTACCTACAGCAGTCTGTTTTATGAGACCAAGCTTCCTCACATGGATTGGCAAACTCATCACCTCTGTCACTGCTATCTTTTCTTCAGCTTCTTTCATGTAAAAAGCCTGCAGAGCATTACTGCTTGAGTTGTTTGAACTCATTAAGGAATGGGATGAAACTGGTACAGGGATATAAGGATTGAAACTGGTCATCTGGAGAAAAAAGATGAATGTGTGTGAGAGAGGGAGCTTGGTGAACTTTGTGACTTTAAACTTCAAACACCACCCTCTCAAGAAATCAAGTCAATTGTTTTTTAATGAGTTGTCAAACCTCCCAGCACTGCAATGTCCTTCCTTGTATTTTGAGTCTTTTCCTTCCACTCCCACATATACCCTGTGTCTGTCTTTGTCTTTTCTGTCCAGCCTTGAAGGTTTCCTTGCTCCATTTAGTTAAGGATTTTGCTATCCCATCTGAATGTGTGCTGTAAGCAATAATTTGGACTCACTCTTTGCCAGTTGTTACTGCCAAAAGAAAAAGTCCCTGAAAAAGAAAAGCCAAGATAATATGTTTTCTTTCTCACTCATATCTAGCATGTTGCCAGGGATTTTTGGGGGTTATTCATGGTCTGTTTATTAGAATTTTTTTCTCATTTTTAGGAGTCGGGAATGGAAAAACCCGCACTAGGTCACCCAATCCATCCCTGTGCTAATGCTGAATGTTCTTACAGTACATTTATATGAGCCTGCCTAATTTTATCAGTATGTGCCCATCTTCCTTAGAAGGAAGGTATCTAGCTGAACAAAATCTCAGTGATTAACTTACCTGGAGTTCCTGGCAGCTTAAACCAAAATCTACTCTCTGTTATACCTGAAGTCAAATGGAAGTAGACATGGTTTTGTCTCAGGAAATGAACTAACTGCAACCCTTTGCCATCTTTAAATCTGTTTTTCCTGTATGATTTTCCTGTGACAGCAATTTAATTGTGCTTCCTTGTGCAAACCTAGTAACATTGTGTAGTGTTAAGTAGTTAACAAAACCCATCAAATAAAAGAAGCATAGACATATTGTTTGTATTGAAGGAACTCTTATAAAATAATGGTTATTTTGAAAATTATTTTTACTGTAGTCCTAACTTGACAATTGTGTTTTTTCTTCAAGTTTTTTTTCTTGTTTTATGTGAGGAAAATGAAAGAATAGTGAGGAAATACTAAACTACAAAGCAAATGTTGCTTTTTTGGTAACAAAAGAAGGAAAATATCGAATGCTGTATGTAAGGATTTCCTAAAGCAAACTTGTGATTTTTTTTTTTTTAATGATTCCCTGCTATAAAAATTCATGAAGGTGTGAAATAAAACATTTCAAGTATTGCTGCAATTTAAAAGCTGCCATGTTGGGCTAGTGCTGTCTTTTGGCAGTGTTCCTTTATTTACTCTGTCAGTCAGTTAATTCTTATGTGGTATCAGATGAACTGTGTTTCTTGTGCTCTTCTATGCCTGTGAAAGGCTTCCAGAGGATCTGTGCAGAAGGAGCTGGCAGAGCTGGCAGACAGACTCTGTTGCTGTCATTGTCCACAGTCCTGGGGCACTGAAACCTGCTTGTGACTTTTACTTGTAGCACAGATTGAGTTATTGGGATATTACCTGACTGCTGCTTGTGCTTAGAGGTTTCCCAACTTGTCCATGTTGAGCTAAACCAGAATAACCTTTGTAACTCTTGGGGAGCTCTGCAAGTGCCTTGAAATCTTAGTTTGTAAAAACATAGTGCAAAGAATGCTTAGATAATGGCTCCCAAAGTAGCAGTTCTTTCACATCCTTCTGACTACTAGGCTGAAATTTGGGAAAATAATGGTAAGACAGGAATCATTGTCCTCACTGAAGGAGGGATTTTCCTGAAGTTGTTCCAGTAAGCATAGAACTACATTTCCAGAGAAGGACAAAAGGCAGGGTTTTGCTTGTGTCAAGCCTCAAGTGCACTGTGGCACTAACATATAAATATTGCAGTAAGTTTAAATTATTCTTGCAGCAACATTTACAATTTATGTTGCAAATAGCATGTCAAAAACTAATTAACAAACGGCCTGTAAGCAGTTAATGATATATGGATATTTTCTTTTTTTTCCATATATAGGAATTCCAGAAATCTCTTGGTGCCAAACATTCTGTGTATGATACCACAAATAGGACTGGACGTTCCTTGAAAGAGAAAACCACCTTGGCTGATGACAATTTGAAACTTGATGATATGCTGAGTGAACTAAGGGATAAGTGGGATACAATTTGTGGAAAGTCAGTGGAAAGGTAAATGAAACTGAACTAATTACTTGTCAAATAAGAAAAAGGCTTCTATTTTTTGAATTTGTTGTGTAAAGTAGAACCAGAGTGGCTAGATTGTTTAATAATTAAGAATGCCAAAGCAGTAAAATACTGCAAATGCATACTTTCCTGATGGTATGGTAGAAGAGCAGGGAAGGAAGTGGAAGGAAGAGCCCTTTAAAGAGGGAAACTGATTTGAAGTTCTCTGGAGGTACTGGTCAACAACCAGCTGATCATGAGCCAGAGTGTGCCCAGGTGGCCAAGAAGGCCAGTGGCCTCCTGGCCTGTACCAGCAGTAGTGTGGCCAGCAGGACCAGGGCAGGGATTGTCCCCCTGTACTGGGCACTGCTGAGGCCACACCTGGAGTGCTGTGTCCAGTTCTGGGCCCCTCACTGTGAGAAGGACATTGAGGGGCTGGAGTGAGTCCAGATAAGGCCAACGGAGCTGGTGAAGGGTCTGGAGCACAAGTCCTGTGAGGAGCAGCTGAGGGAGCTGGGCTTGTTTAGCCTGGAAAAGAGGAGGCTCAGGGGAGACCTTCTTGCTCTCTACAACTGCCTGAGAGGAGGCTACAACCAGGTGAGATTGGTCCCTTCTCCCAGGCAACAAGTGACAGGACAAGAGGAAATGGCCTCAAATTGCACCAAGTGAGGTTTAGGTTGGATTTTAGGAAAAATTTCTTCTCTGAAAGGGTTGTGAAACATTGAAACAGACTGCCCAAGGAAGTGGTGGAGTCACCATCCCTGGAAGTGTTCAAAAGACATGTGGATGTAGCACTTGGGGACATGATGTTGTGGTGAACATACTGGTGCTGAGATAGTGTTTGGACTCAATGACCTTACCAGTCGTTTCAAGCCTTAGCACTTCTATGATTCTGTTATTTTCTGCTGAAAATGTTTTCCTAAAGTGTGTAAATGATTATTTTGTGTGTGTGGTTGCTTTTTTTCCCCTCTCAGACAAAATAAACTGGAGGAAGCCCTGTTGTTTTCGGGACAGTTCACTGATGCTCTGCAAGCTCTCATTGACTGGTTATACAAAATTGAACCTCAGCTAGCAGAAGACCAGCCAGTACATGGAGACATCGATTTAGTCATGAACCTGATTGACAACCACAAGGTAGTGCCAAAAATATTGGTTTATAATTACTGAACTGCTCATAAGTGTAACATTTTAATAATGCCTTTATCTTTCACTATTCTGTAATTTTAGAAATAGTTTTGCAACACAAACGTAGTCAACAATAGAGAATGCTATAACACATACACCAAAGAGGACAACTCTTAGTGACTCATTGGTACCAGTTAGCACTGAGACATTCTATTTGATTGTGCCAATAAAATAGTATTTATTACCATCATGTCATAAATCACAAATATGCATTTGCAAATGTGTGTCTAGGGGCAAGAAATGGCAAAAGATATTTTACTGGAAAACTCTGGGGCAGACAGCTCCTTTTTAGTCCATCTGCTTGCTGACTAAGTGTCCAGTGCACTTGTCATGACTGCAGCAGCCTTTCAGACATGTGGGGCTTCTGTATATTTATTGAGAAAAGAAGTTACAATGCTAATGTTATGCACAGATTTCAATTAGACCATGGCCAGGAAGTTTGTGTTGGAAACCTGAAGGATTTTGTTACTGAAGTGGTTTTGGACATGGGAACAAGTAGGAGATGTTGGATTCTGCCTCTGAATCCCAGTTTTGCTGTTCAGTATGTCAGAGGAGATGGCTGCTGAAGTTACTTGTACTGCAGAAGTGACATAGGCAGAGCTCTGGAGTCTGGGAAAATCAGGAGGTGAAGGTCCCTCTGTGGAGGCTCCATCTGTGACATTCAGTATCTCATCTCCACTGAGGAGGAGATTTTGGGCCTCAAAAAAAGATGTTTGGAAACACGAGTTGTATATAGAAATTAGCCTGCAATGTGCTTCAATTGCTTCTGAAATCCCACTGTCCATCACAAGTAAGAGCAAGTCACTGGCACAGCACACTGCAATTATCTTCTTTTAAGAGCTTCTTTTAAGTAGCTGGAACTTGTTCCATCTACTAATGTGAACATAGTCCCACATAAATATATGAATAAGTATCAAGATCCACAACTTTACAGTTAGACCTCCAGATGGGGATTTATTTCTTATTTGATCATTTTAAACCCTCTGCTTGATTGCTAGCTTTTTATCTGATCTTTTCCTGCCACAACAATCTTATGTGTTAATCCCTGTGTTGGATCAATTGCTTTGATAAAGAATGGAAAGCAGTGGTAAGGAGACTGGATTTCCCATGCATTGCACCAGAATGGATTCTTGGGATCTGCCTGACATTTGCCTACCATATTCCAGTTTTATTATGATAGAAGAGAGGATTAATATCTCCCTATGGAATCTAATAAACAGAACTTAGGTGTTTTACATCACTTAAATGGAGTTAATCTTGACAGAAATAAATCCGCATTTTCATTTCTTTTCATAACCAGTAGTTTTTTCATGTGTTTTACATAAGCATGCCTTAGTAAGCTAAACATTTCAAATATATTTGATGGTGTCTAGGTTTTCCAGAAGGAGCTGGGAAAAAGAACAAGCAGTGTTCAGGCTCTGAAGCGCTCTGCAAGGGAGCTGATAGAAGGCAGTCGCGATGACTCTTCCTGGGTCAAAGTGCAAATGCAGGAGCTAAGCACTCGCTGGGAGACAGTTTGTGCCCTGTCAGTATCCAAGCAAACACGACTGGAACAGGCCCTTCGACAGGTAAAGGAGTAATAATGTTGCTACATGTACTGTATGAGAAGCAGTGAAAATATCTTGCAGTCTAGTTGCCAAAAATTTAATTTCATTTTCACTCTCATTTCATTAGAAAATACTAATTAATGTGGTCATGCATTGCTTACCTTGTCTATCCCTTTAACACAGCACATAAATAGTGCCTCTTAGCATTTATTATTGCTGTTATTATTAGTCTCTACCACAAATGCAAAACAATGTTTCAAAGACCTTACCATCTAAGGGAATCACTGAAGTTACAGTCAAATATGAAGGATGATAAAGATCTATTTCCCATTCACAAGAAACAGGAGGTTGCAATCATATTTATGCTTTTTGTGCCTTATTGGAAAGAAGTAAATTTGTGTATTGAAAACTTTTTTGCATTGGCATAATTACAATGCACAGTGAGGTACTTCAGAGAAAAAACAGTGTTGTGCTGAGTGCAGTCACGGCCTAGAACAGTCTATGTATGTCAGCATTATCTGGTACCAATCCCAATAAATAGGTGTATCTGCATTGTTTCCAAACCTGAGATAATATGGATATACAGCTCTCTGAAGATATACTGCCTTGGACTGATCCTGCAGTAGCAATTCACTATGTACAATATTCCTGCTCTGCTTTGCTCAGCAAACACTATCCTGAACTTACCTCAAAACACAAATTGTGTGTCAATATGGCTGTATCCAAAGGTGAATCTTTCTGGTTTTCTCTAGACATAAAAGGGTCACTATCCAACAGGCTGACAATTCATTTTGCTTAACTGGTGCTTTAGGCTGTGCAGAAAATACAGTTCTCATCTCTCCAGCTGGTCCCTGAAAGCACCTCCCATGTAATTTGTCAATGTAAAGGCATGACATTCTCAACTGAGCTGCAAATACACTATAAATCAGATGGCTAAAAGCATGAATAGGCTTTTAGGCTTCCTATAATTTTTTGGGAAGCATGAGCTGTTTTTACAGTTATGAAAATGTAGTGCTGTGTATCATCGACTTTTTAATGGAAAGATAATGTGCTGGTACTGCTGGATGATTAATGATTCCAACTGTGGGCTCAGTCTCCTTGTGTAAGCTGCAGTGTGTCTGTCAGGTCACCTCATGTGAGTGACCATGACTTCTTGTATCTTAACAGGCAGAAGAATTCCACTCAGTTGTCCATGTCCTTTTGGAGTGGCTGGCAGAGGCAGAGCAGGCTCTTCGTTTCCACGGCGTCCTTCCAGATGATGAAGAGGCCTTGCGAACGCTGATAGAGCAGCACAGGGTAAGCGAGAAAATGAGGAGGATCCTCTTCGTTCTAATTGCCTCACAGGTGGTAAAATAGAGGAAAGGAGGCAGAGTCTATCCCAGGTGGTTCTATGCAGCACCCAGGGCTGAGCCAATTCTTTCTGTAGAGAGGCTAGAAATTTAATGTAGTTAAGGGTTTGATGTCCAGACCGGTGTTGGGCTGTTGTTAAAGTCATCTTGGCTTATTAGGGAAATTTTAGAAAATTGCTATAAACATTTGCAGACATATGCAAGCCTCTCTGTGGAGTATAAGATGCCTTTAATTACCACACAGACTGCTACAGTAGTAAAAATGTATCTGTCTCCTTAGCAGTAAAAATGTATCTGTCTCCTTAGCACGTTCACCTAAAGGGCATGGACTTTTCCTGCAAGGTCATTTGTAAATGTCAGCAGGATGATGTTATCATCCAGGAACCCTTTGTCATGGTGAAACAGTGTGCTGTCATGGTTCACATGCATTGGCTGCTGAAATACTGCAGTGGCATAGGTACTGCAGGCAGTAGATTATAGGCCATCAACTAACTTTGCACTAATGAAGTGAGAAAATGGCTAAGTAAGGATCATAGAGGTCAAATTCTCACTCTCTAAACAGGAGGCTGCAAGCATGTGCAGTTAAGCCTACACAAAACTATTTGTAAATGTAGTAGTAATAGTTCCAAGAGTGTAGTGCCCACAGTGTTATAGAACAAATTTTAAGTCCTGGATTTGTCATCATTACTCTGAAGAAAGTTACAGAAAAATTTATGAAATGGAGATTGGAAAAGCATCCTGTTTAAACTGAGTTTGCTAATATTATTATGCAGAGGAGTACATGCAAGATACTATTATTAAATGGCTCTTAACTGAGAAATTTTCAATATACTTAAAATGCAATATTTTGAAAAAGTTTTCAGTTTTAATTTAGGGGCCTGGAAACTGAGTTCTGGTCATAAGCTGGCAAATGTAGGTATGCATCAAATGTGTGTATACATCAGTGTGTGCTGATATAGCAACCTCACAGTGTGTTGACTAATATTGGCAGCAGCAACTTAATGTCTCTGATGCAATGAAATTTTTCTTTTAGCTGCCTTTCTTCCACATCTGCTTCACCAGTTCCCTTTTATTTGATTTTTTAGTTTTCTGACTACAGAGAAAAGAACTGAATGAAATCTTTGGTCCACTGAAGTAATTAGAAAATAGAATTTTAAATGTCTTCCTCCACACTGTAGATGGATTAGCAAAATATTTCTGTACTAAGTTCAAAATTCGTGCTGCCAAAGCTGAAGCATAATTTGGAACCTCAAAGCAAAGTTTGTCTCTGAGAAAAGCTGTCCAGCTGGGAAGGAGGATAGCTAGCACAACACAACCAATCTTGGTGTTAGATGGGGCCATACTGTACTTAAATTTTTTTAGTAGGCTTTAGAAGGTGTTCTCCCAGCCTCATTTTACTCCTAAAGGGCAACTAATAGAAATAGAGAAATTGTCAAGCTAAGAGAGATTATGGCACTATTTTTCTACTCACACAGCCTTTCTCAAATAGGTCATCTCTCCTTTGAATTTTATAGCATCAGCTTTCAAGAAGACAGAAAGAAAATAAGAGAAGAAGTAATATATATTACTTTTTAAAACCATGTATGCATTGTAATGCTGCATACTAAAATTAAAATATATGACTGAAGTTATTACATAAATATGAAATGTATCATCCTTTTGTCACTGTGATTTTTGTAAAATAGTTTTACTGCATTTGTATTCGACGACATACAGAAGGGTTTTCTTCAGGACAACATTTTATCCAAATGGTCCATCTTTATGCTTGTTTCTGATTTTTCTCTTCTTGAATACTGTGTATGATTTAGTGAATTCAGCTCAGAGAGAGATCTGTCATTTGGCTGCCTCTCTTGGGGCTGAGAGCTCTAGTGGGTTAATGCACTGCATTGCTCAATGAGAAGCATCCCATTTCCTCTCTTGTAAATCTCTCTGTGTCACTGGTTTGCCACAGAGTTCAATACAATTAGGGAGAGTTTAATACACTGTGAGTTGGGCATCACAGCTTTAATACTTGAAATATTCTAGTACAGCTGAGCAGGGGAACACAATGGGGTTTTTTGCCCATTTTCCACCTGGCTCTGGCTTGTTCTGGTGATCTCCCATTACAATCCAATTCAACTTTTTCAAAACCATGTTGAACTGAAATATTGTAAGTAATATGGCATGCATTTTTGTGAGAGAAGGTTTCCTATTATGAGTTGGGTCTTAAACTCTGGCAATAATTTAAGCTTAAATCAAAATCAATTAGCAACAAATACATAAATACATTTAAATATAGAGCCTACACATTCCAGGTTTCTAGAACAAGGTAGAAGAGATTATGTCTTTTATACATTTATTGTATAATAACTTCATAGTTACTTTGTAAAGGCATGGGATAATGTCATTATGAGTTGTTGAAGAATCTGTTTTTACAATGTTTTGGTGATTTTGAATTGTCTAAGACCTGACTTAGCTCATCTTTAATTTCATCTTTAATCCAAAATAAATTGATTTATGGCTAGAGAGTGGAAGAGTTAAGCTTTCAGAGACATGGTTCCATTTTCTAGCCTAATTAAAAAGGTTAAAGTATAAAAAACAATTTCCACTATGCACTGAGAGGTATTAGCAGCTCCAGTTCAGAATGCTCACAAAGACACACAGACTTGCACAGCATTTAGGCAGAAAAGTAAAACCATTGTAGTAGCAATTAACCAAAACTAAAAGGGAAAGGGAGGGAGAAGAAAGAAATGCAAGCTATAGAAAGGATGGGAAAAGTCCTCCTTTTAGTTGTTTTTTCTTACTGTTGTTTCTCCCCCACATCCATTTCTGGTCCTGCCATCATAGGAATACCAATAACTGTGAGCTTGGACGTCTAAAGCTGTAAACATCCTTTTGCTTTTACGAGATCTTTCCCACATGCTGTGTCTCTCCCCCTCAGCTGCTGAGTTGTCACATTTGTGTTAGTTTAGTATAGCTGCTCCTGAACTCTGTCATCTTGTCTGAGCATGTAATTACAGTTGGATATTTCCAGCCTTTGGTAGGAGCTTGATAGTTTATTATGAAGAATTACTGTAACTGACAAACCGAGTCATTGAAATGTTGCCAGTAGTGATTCTAACCATCATATAGCTGGTTTACAGCACTTCTGAATGCTGTGATTTTCCTTTTTTTTATTAAGAACATGCATCTTCAAAGTATTTAGAGCATGGTGGGTTTTTAGGGAGCAGCAAGCTGGAGTAAGTTTTTAGACCTTTGTTTCATACTTTATATGGAATAGGCTTTTTAATCACTTTAAGCTTTTCTCATACAAGTGAAACTTGCCTCTTGCAAGTTGAATCTGCTTGAGAGACAAGAGACTCATGACTTTCCAGATTATGCACTCAGATTTCTCTTGCAAATTTTGTCAGCATCTAATAATTAAAATTATTACCTCTGTATTAGGAATTTATGAAGAAACTGGAAGAGAAAAAGGCAGAACTGAATAAAGCAACAGGTATGGGAGAAGCTATTCTGGCTATCTGCCACCCAGACTCTATCACCACCATCAAGCACTGGATAACAATCATCAGAGCCAGGTTTGAAGAGGTCAGTATGTGTTGAACCATCTTCATTGCAGCAGCCCATCTTCAATTAGAACATAGCTGACAACTAACATGGTAGTTACACTGTGAGGAAATGATCCAGCTGTGGAGAACTAAACATTTAAAATACCCATGGTGATGGATGTGAATACTGTGCTTCCCTAGGCTTTCTTTCAAAACTTACAGGGCTTTAAGAGCTAAAGCAGATGGTCAAGCTTCTTTGTTTGTATGTATTAAAGGAAATACTGTCTGACACTTCCCAAGTGAAGAAAGCCCATAGTTTCTAGGGGGAAATTGAAAAGTTACAAAGGAAAGAAAATACAGGGCAAATATGAAGGATTTTCTGATTATATTAGAGAGGATTTCAGTCCAACATATTCTTCATCTAGAGGAGATCTAAATTATTTAACTGGCTACAGGAAGGTTGTAACCTCAGCTGTTAAGGTGATATTTTCTGGTTTATTTTAAGCTAAAAGAAACACAAAATCCTGGTGATAGCAAAATATGGCTTCAGGAGTGCCTAGGAAGAAAACTGACACCAAATCCTGTAATTAACTGTGATTCACTAACTCACACGTATGTTGCCTGAATGTGCCAGTTACTGTGTTTAGCAGCACCTAATCCTGAATATCTGTGGAAGAAACATGTTGAACTAGGAATTCTAGGTACCTAGCTACTGTTAGTGATCAGCCACTACATTTAACACCTTTGATATTCAAACATCAGTAGGCCTAAGAAGTAGCTCTGGGTTTACAGTTAGCAGAGCAGTTTTAAATACATTGTGAAGAGTCTCAGATGTGCACATACTCATGTATTGATTCCTTTCTCAAGGTCTTAGCATGGGCTAAACAACATCAACAGAGACTGGCAGGAGCTCTGGCTGCACTTATTGCTAACCAGGAGCTGCTGGAAGCCTTGCTGTCCTGGTTGCAGTGGGCAGAGACTACACTAACTGAAAAAGATAAAGAGGTTATCCCCCAGGAGATTGAGGAAGTTAAAGCGCTTATAGCTGAACATCAGGTAAGGATTATGAAGTGACATGTGTCACTCACATGGGGCTCACATCTCAGCTAGCTTCCTGATCAAGTGTGAATCTCCTTTGCTATTTTTTCTTCTAATAATTAAATACAAGTAAGGATAATATTAGGAATAAAAGAAAACCCACATGAAATGTATGACAGCACTACCAGCTTAGATCTGGTGTTGCAGTGTGGCTTTACTGATTGGATTTCAAAATTAGGTTTATGAAGTGCCAAAGGGAGCTGCTGGTGTAGTGAATGCTCATAGACTTAGCCCAGTTTACACACCACAGCTGTCTCACTTCTGTGAACTGCAGTCTGGCCAGCAGGATCTCGGAGGCAAAATTCTGTTCTATATCACCTCACCATATACAGTTAATAAAGGAGTTTGACAGATTGGTTTTTAGCTTTAGCCTTCTTTTAACAGCCAGGCCATAGTGATCTTAAAAGCTTATACTGCTTATTTTTCTTATCTACAAAACATTTATCTGTGTCTATTTTGTGAGGCTGGCATTATAAGTTTCTTTCTGTGGGTTTCTTTTTAATGTTGTGTTTTTGCTATTGGGTATGTTTTTCATTCCTGTGGTTACTTTTGTGTATTGTTAATTAAGATCCCCTCTATCTGATTGCAGACATTCATGGAAGAAATGACCAGAAAACAGCCTGATGTGGATAAAGTTACAAAGACCTATAAAAGGAAAGCACTTGAACCCTCTCCAGTACAATCTCATATTCCGGTCCTTGATAAGGGGAGGGCAGGAAGTAAGTAACAGCGTATTTTGGGGTGTGTCACACATACCATTGCTCTATCTATAAAGCTTACAGGTTGCTAGTAATCTAATAGGTTGGATTCACTTTTGGTGAAACAGGGTAAAATTCTCTTGGCTGACTTTTTTAATTATCTCTTATTTTTTGTAAATTGTGAGGAAATTTCTCAGAGCAGACACGTATTTTTGCATTTTGTCCTAATCTTCATGAATAGCTCTTTTAAAGTGTGCAGCCTTTCCTGTGCCCTTAAAATTCCAACAGCAAGTACATGTTGAGTCTTTGGAAATCGACCATTATCTGAAAGTGCAAACAACTTCACAGAAAGATAGACAAAATTGTGCTCTTACTGTCTATAAAATTATATTAATCCAGCTAGAAGTGTATTCAGTGAAGTTGAATGGAAAGTGAATCATCAAGTGAGGAAATCGCTTTTTGTATTTTTAGATATACTTACCCATTGTATTTTATACTTACCCATACATGGAACCTGCTTCTAAAATGAGCTTGTTTACTTTGCAACACTGAGAGATTTATGAAGATTTAGTTTAAACTGTGCAGCTTGACTTTTCACTTGGTTGTTTCCCAGCAATGATAAAAAAAGGAAAAAAATCCCACTACATGGAATCATCATGGGGTATGACCTCCTTATTTGGGACAGGAGGGAATAATTTTAGGAAGGTCAAGTGCATTTCATGTTTGTTTGGTTTGAACTGGGTGAGACCTATGCATTTTACCATGTTTTAACAGGAAAGCGTTCCCCAACACCAGGCATTTATCCGTCAGCAGCCCAGGCACAAATTGAAACCAAGAATCCACGAGTGAACCTTTTAGTCAGCAAATGGCAGCAAGTTTGGCTTCTGGCCTTGGAAAGAAGAAGAAAACTCAATGATGCTTTGGACAGACTTGAAGAGGTCAGAACAGCACTGTACAGAATATACATCCTTTTTGTATAATTGTCTTTACCCTGGATTAAATTCCAATACTGTAAACAACTTGCATATTTGTTGTGTTACATTGTATGACACAGCTAACTGAAAACACTGTGATACATGTGCTTTATTGTGCTTTAAAAGCTGTCATCCTCCTTTTAAATGAGGAGAGTTATTGAAAATGCTTGTGTAGGTCCTCAAAGAATCAATTATTCAACAAACCACAGATGGTATCTATCTCATTGATGTTCTAGATTGATGGATTTCAGCTGAAAAAAGTTCTTTCTGTTTTTTATTAAGCTGAAAGAATTTGCCAACTTCGATTTTGATATTTGGAGGAAAAAATACATGCGATGGATGAACCATAAGAAGTCTCGTGTGATGGACTTCTTTAGGAGGATTGATAAAGATCAGGATGGAAAGATTACAAGACAGGAATTTATTGATGGAATTCTTTCTTCAAGTAAGTTTTAAAATTAACCCAATGTTGAACTTGGAACTAACATCTCGTGAAGTCTTATTGTCTAGATAGTGTGCACTATGTGTGCAGTTTATTGTGTTAGAAGTTCACAGATTTCCTTTTTGAATTTATGAAGTATTATTACTTTCTAACTATTTTACTTGAAAATATTTCCAGATTTAGAAACTCTTTCTAGTTATTTTACGCTGTGAATCAGGTTACAAATGCCAGATTCATATTATTGTCTAATTAGTAGTTTGCTGGTTTACTGAACTCAGATTGTCATTCCTCTAGTACACTAGCTACTTCAACAATTACTTTTTGATTGTTTACTCACAATAGTAAAAAGTACCTTATGTAACCTACAGGTGATTTTCAAAATCAGTTCATATAATTTTTATTAAAGAACTTACATGGAATAGTTTCAGTTACAGAAGGAAGGTGTGTAATTTTTGAAACCAGTGTTTCCATGAGCCATGACAATATTCATATATCTATGTAATAAGGCTTAAAATGCCAAGCAATCAAACTAGGAGAGGAATTTTCCTTGCTTTCCTGATGGATCAGTGTTCCTTGGGTATACGCAGTTGATGGTAATGTAAATCTTCCACATCATATATGTAATCATATTTCCTTTTAGGAACAGACTCATAACCAATAAGAACCCAATACTTGAAATAATAATTTTTCTTCAGATCATGGAGACTCTTGCTTTTAACAGTAATGATTCAGAATAGGGCTGCTTCTAGCATTTCATTTCAGTGTTACTCAGCAGGAGAATGTTGTACTGAGTATATTTTCCCCCTGCTTTAGGAAATGCAGTAAAAGATCACTATATGTGAATATTGTTGTTTTGTTTGAATTAACAAAAATTCATTAAAAAAGCCTGATATCACCAAGAGGTTAAATAGTTTACTCTTTTAACTCAGTTGGTATCAATGTATTATGACCACCAAACACTCCTGATATAATCCCTGTTCATCACCTTGAGATTTTCTCTGACCATTTCATCGAGACTCTCTGTGTGGTTTAATACTCTGCTGCTGTGAACTCGATCTAAAGAAGGACTTCATGAAACACCATGCATGGATCTGCATTGGGAAGGCTTCACATTCCAGAATTAATCAGCACTGAAATGATTGCTTGACCTTTCCTCACTAACTATTTATCTTCTTAATTCTGGCATTTTATGCACTTTAAAGGTCAAAATGTTAATGCACACACCACCACCACCACCACCCCCCCAATATATTTTACACTTTAATCTATGCCCTTTCTTTTGCATCTGTCAGTCTTCAAGCCATGCTATGGTACTCATTTTAATTCAATATCTGGGTAACACTGGAAATTCAGATTGGTTTTGGTTTTTTTCAGAAATATCCCTTCACTTGTTTGAATGTCCTTATTTTTTTGATATGCACTGTCTGTCACCAAATGCCTAATCACCTCTTAGTATTTGTGACAAAGCCTCTCATTGTAATGGGATTGAAAAGCCAAAAAAATTGTGTTGTTGTCTTTGTCCTCCAGAATTCCCTACAAGTCGACTTGAGATGAGTGCTGTTGCAGACATTTTTGATAGAGATGGTGATGGATATATTGACTATTATGAATTTGTAGCAGCTCTTCATCCAAACAAAGATGCATACAAGCCTCTCACAGATGCTGACAAAATTGAAGATGAGGTACATTCTTTGCTTTCTGTTCTACTGGAGTCACATTCTATAATAATTGATTTTATTTTCACTCTTATTTATTTTGAAGCTTGCTAAGTACACGAATCTTAAAAAATGTGATATTTACAGTACTTACCCAGCTGTGATTTTTTGCAGGTTACAAGGCAGGTAGCGAAATGTAAATGTGCAAAACGGTTTCAAGTGGAACAGATTGGGGATAACAAGTACAGGGTAAGTCTTTTAAGGACCTCAGTTCTTTCAGCTTTCTTCATATGACATGGTTTATACAAGGAATTAGGCTATATTAATTCATAAGAATTCTTGTGTGGACAGTTATACATTTTCTTTAGATTGTCTAAATTTCTTTTTTCTTGTTAAAACATTAGACTAAAAATATGGAAAATTGCTGCTGCTTGTATTTATTTTCACTTAAACTACTGAAGCTGTTTTCAGTCATAGGAATTTTTAAAGAGCTAACTGCAAACATCCATACACATACATACCTGTATTATATCCTCAAAAGCTGTTCTTTTTGCTTGGATACCTTGAATGTTTAAACTGCAGCTGATTTTCTATTAGTTTCATAAAAACAGTGACTGATATTTTCTTGTGGCATTGTGTTGTGTTGTACTTTGAAAATCTTTTACCAAAGTGTATTCAATAATTTTTACACTCTTTTGTCATTTTATTGGAACACGCATACTTCTGAGGTATAAGCAAAATGTTAGATACCTGCAGAATTAGATGGCAGAAAAATAAATATCACACAGTAGAGAAAGATCTGCTACCCCTGGATTCAATTGCCAGAGCAATTTCAGGTAAAATATGTAATATTTGGCTAAGAGAGATTAATAAGTACTTGTAGATTTTAAAAGACCACAGAAACAGCAATGGGAAGGAAACGAAGGCCTTGAATATTTTCCAATATTCAGTGTCTGGATGGCTAGCTACCTGCTCATCTCTCAAGTAGATACTTTATTTAGAATGTCTAATGTGTTAGTTTGCATGTGTTCTAGTTCATGTAGAGAATTTCCTGTAAACTAATCGTGTCTTTCTTCCATTTTTCATTTCTTATCAGTTCTTCCTGGGAAATCAGGTATAAACCAGTGGAATGTGTTATGAAGTTTTTTTTTCCCTCCCCCTCTTTTTTATTTTCTTTTTTTTTTTTTAATTTTTTTTTTCTAATGCATAGTGATTTAAGCTTGCAATGGTCAGTCTTCTTGCCATCCTTTCATTTTCAGCTAATTCATTGCTGGTCAGCTGTGGTATTTCTTTAAATGCTATGGAGCATTCCCTGTCTCAGGACCCCTCCTCTACAATCCCACACCTGCTTTCTTTGACCATTTTCCTCATTAAGGAGATTACTTTCAAAGGAACCAGATAATGGTCAGCAGCAATTCCCATAGTAAAAAGTCTTGAGCATTTAAACTGCAATTATAGAGATAACAATTATCTAATCAGTTTTCAGTTTTATAGTTGAATCCTTCAAAATTCTGTAATTACTTTTTTAGGCTATTTGATTAAAGGCTAATCATGGTAAACAGATCCCAGTGTCTTATCACTTATTTATTGCAAATTGCACAAAAAAATACTTTCATCTTTGCAAAAAAAGCGTACAGTCTCTACAGAATCAAGCAGACTGATTAAAAACCTAGCCAATAGGTATTATTTTCTGTACTAACACAGTGAATAATTAAATGCATATTTTGGAAATAGGCAAAATAAAATTCCTGTTTGGACTAATCCCTCTCCCAAAGTGCTTTCAAGGAGCTATGGCAAGTCTATAATGTACTGGAGCTGTGTTTAAGAATACTTTGTGTCAGCTGGGTCACTGGTGAATCCTCCCTCAGGAGGAAATGGTACCCAGCACTTACACAGCTTCCTGAAGGGCTAAATCATATCTGCCCAGTAAGAATGGAAACACCTTATGCAAACCTGATATCAGATACTGTTAATGTCTCATGCTTTTACAAAGGCAGTAATGAATGTGATCCACTCTGGACACAATAGTGTTAACAGCAATAGCCATTTTAAATCTCAGAATGTTGAAGATGTGGGTGCACTCTTGTTTACTAGCAGAGCCTGTTATGTATAGAAGAAAGCACAGAGCAGTGGTTAATCTTGCCACATGCCTCAAGCAATATATCCAAGCAATAATTTAAAATATTTTCCACATATAGAACAAGTCTCTTTTTGAAAGAACTGTTTGAAATTATGTTAATCCTCTTATCTGTCATCTGTACTCTCAGATCTGGGAAACACAGAGCATTTCTTGAGAGCATCTAACTCTTACTGATGCAGAACGGCACCTACAGGCTATTGTCAAGAACAGGCCTTTTTGTAGCTTAAATTCCTTTATGGTTTTACCTCTGGTTATTTGAAACAGTGTTAAATGCTGTTTAAAGAAAGTTGGTATCCAGGCTATTTTAGGAAGGAAATCAACTGAGTAACCATAAGAAGAAATGCCATGGTAGATACTATTGTGTTACCGTGTTCCTTTCCAGCCCCACTTTCCGAATTAACCACAGCTAGGTGGGCAGTTTCCAAAGCACACTGTATTTGACCCTTGGTATAGTTGCCTGATGGGGTCTAACTCACTAATTAGGCTGTGATTGGGAAAAAAAATAAAGGAAAGAAAAGAAGAAAGATACTATCTTCAGAATCACTGGAAAAAAATTTGGTAGGAACAAGCCAATGAAAATAAACAGCATTAATTTGGATGCCTTTTTAAAAAAAACTTTCATCTACATATATAAAATGATTCTTTGTTTGGCACATATTGAATGCATTATTAAAAAACTGTCACAAAATAATGCTCATGTGAATGTTCTTACTTATACCAAATACAATTTATTATTGAAGCAGCAAGCTTTGCTTTTGTTTGGTTCCTAAAAGTAATATTCCTTTAAACTTATTCTCTCTTCTTGGCTTGAGTAGTACCAAACAACTAAAGTCCTCTAACAAGTAGGGAGCACGTTTGTTGTGTGGTTTGTTCAGTCCCCTCACTGGAGCAAGTAGGTGCAGCTGAATTATGGCCAGCCTTCTCCAAGGGTCAGAGATTGTCCCAAAGAGGGGCATTCAAATCCCATTGGTTTTAGTGAGTGCTCTGCATGTCTGTGTGAGAGTGCACTGCACTTGGCCTGGTGGTCTGGTATCAAAATAATTCAGTAGTGCTGGCTAAAAAGTACTGAATTCTTCTGGTTAGTTTTCTTGAGATTGTGAAGTCAACATTTTGGTCACGCTTTCTTTGATCGGAATTTGAGTGAAGGAACTGCGCACAGATTTTGTTACACAGGTTTCATGAGCAAAATACACATTAGGCATGGCCATCATCCCAGGGGAAGAATGGACTCATACAGGAACTTAGTATGAAACAGATTGTTGTGCATCTCTGAATTGTGAAGAACCTTGGTGTGTAGGCAGAGGGATGACAAACATAATGATAGTTATTAATCATTCATTGCTACTTTAATGTTCCCTTCCCCATATGCACCTCGCTCTAGGTAAGCAGTGTCAGCACTGTAGTGCTGTACCTGAAAATGTTCCCATAGATGAATTAGTTGTTAGAACTGTGCAACACTCATAACACATTGAATTTCCAGACCATTTACTGATTGTTTGAAGTGATGCTGCCTTCCTTTCAGCTGTCTACGTTAAAAGTCAAGATTGTTGCGAAGAGTGATTGCTTAAGATTTTACCAGTGAAATAATGCAAATACATCTTCATTAATTTGCACAAAAGCAGACTGTAACCAATTAAGTAATATACTACTAATTTTGCTTCTTTTATGACCTCAGACATTTGAGAATCAAGCATAAAATTAAACCTGAGTTTCTTTCTTACCATCCTGCCATCTTCTTTTGATTAATGCAGTGCCATCTGATTTGAAATCTTAACAGCTTTAATAATCTGCATAAACAAATTGATTTTTTTTAGCATTTACTAATAATTAAATATCAAAATAAACTTTTTTAAATATCTGATTTTTTTAACCTATCACTGTTGAACTGCATCTAAGTACCTGAGAACCTCAGACTATTATTTGATTTTTATTGCAGTTTGGTGACTCTCAGCAACTGCGCCTTGTTCGTATCCTAAGAAGTACGGTCATGGTCCGTGTTGGAGGCGGCTGGATGGCACTTGATGAGTTCTTAGTGAAAAACGATCCTTGCCGTGGTATGTAACAGAACTGTTAAAGACTTGCAGCACATTATTTGGATGCAGTCACCATTCATTGTCTCAAGATGGAGATTGACTTGTATAAAATGCCAGTTGTTGTAAACATCATCTCACTAAATGTCACGTTTCTGTAAACTTGAAATCACATGGTTGAGATCCTCTTCAGTTACACTGATGTATGTCTGAAAAAACTGTGGCGTCTTCTGCACAGTTCCTTCAGTGTTATAATAGTCTAAGTAAGAACTGAACTTAGCCCAGATAGACTTTATTGGCATGTAAGTGGCTTGTATGACTTGGCAGAAACAGCACACAGAAATGTCCAATAAAATCTCAGCAACATAATAAATCAAAATAAGGCAATTGAATTGATGAGCAATACCACCACCACAAAGAAATCTGGCCAGTGACTGTTCCCAGTCTTTCAGTCTCTACCTTTGCAACCTTGTCTTTTTCCTTGGCATCTTCCCCAGAAGCACTTTGTAGAGCCCTGAGCCATATACAAAGCAAGTGGAAAATGTTCTGGTCTGGAGGACATTGCGCTTCAGGGGAGCAGGGAGTGCTCTATCACTGAGCCATCCAGGGCATTGCATCAGATATGCTGTTTCTTCAGTACACTCTAGACAGAGGACTGTAGTAAGGAATTCCAATAAATTAATTGGATAGTTATTAAGTATTGCATCTCTCAGTGTCAACCTAGGAATGAAATGCAACAGTCTGCCCATCAATGGGCCTGAGAAGAATGTTTGGGACACTACAGAACTAACCAACTTAACCCTTCAATGAAGCCAGATCTTCTGAGGCACATTTTCATTTCTACTACCGTGCGCTTTCGAGAAATAGAAGTAGAAAGCAATAAAAGAAGGACCCTTTTTCTTGGGTATATGTGAGCAGATGACAACAAGTCTAAAGAATCCTGGTTTCTGTAAAATCAGCGTCACTGGACGTAGTGCATTGGTACCTAATCCTTGTGTGGTTGAAGTCAGTGATGCAGGTTCAAACTTTTCCTAAACCACTTCACCTAGCAAACTTACATTTCCACCAAGTCCTCATTGTGTATTCAGATAAGTCACGTTACAGAGAAGTGATTTAGAAGCTTTAGAAGTATTACACCTAGTCATACACAATCACTTTAGCTTGTATAACTTCTTTATGTCAGCAGATAAATACCGCTGCTACACGAGTATATTGGGACTGCAGCCAAGTCTGTCCAAACGCCCTTTCCTTTTCGCCTAGGAGGCCTTTGAGAACTCACCTCAGAGCACTTAGGGACAGCTTTTGCTCAAGTCCTGTCTTTTGGCCTGGTGCTCCAAGTCTTTTGCATATGCAGCTGCTGTACTTGATTTCTTCTCCTGCTAACGATTTTCTTTAATGTGACCCATGTCCTGTGTCATTTTTTCTAGTTCATCATCACGGGAGTAAAATGTTACGTTCGGAATCAAACTCTTCAATTACCACTCAGCCTACTATAGGTTGGCAAACCCCTCTCTTTGTCTCCTTCTCCCCTTCTTCTCTTTCTTCATTTCCTTCCTGCTTTTTTAATATATATATATACTTTTAACTATATGCTTCACCCATCATATTTAGCTTAACATGTTCCTACATGGGCTGGTGCTTTGCAAGCTAATTTTTTTGACACGCTTGAAGAGTGTTTCAAAAACAATTGTCATTCACACTGACACAGTTAAATGCTAACATGTCTTGCATTTATCCATGCAGAACATTCTCTCCTATGTGTGTTTGTGTGTGTGTGTGTGAGTGCTTAGCCACCAATTACCTCATCATAGTTTGGGTTTTATGTTCATCATTGCATGTTGCCAAACGACATAACTTCATAGTTTTCAATAAATATATTTGCTGCTTTCCTGTAATTTGTATTTAGCTATTTCTTCTAGAACATCCAAGCAAGTATTATTTATTATGAATAGCTGTAGAGTTAGCAAAACTGCCCATCAGGTTGTGTCTATGTATTAATAGTTGATTGATTAACAATGATTTAGCACGTTAAGCATTCCATTATCACGCTGACTTCCTTTGACAGTGGTTCATTCCTGCTGGCATAAAGTATTAGAATAAGCGAGTCCTGCACATAACTCTTCTGTGTCCAAAATAAATGCATTACACAGTAATGCATTTTATTTATTGTTAAAATGTCTTGGAGATGGCATGGCAGAAATGGCAATAAACAGCCTTGTGACAACTTTCATGTGTGACTCAATGAACACCTCTCGTTGCAGCTAAAGGGAGGACAAACGTGGAGCTGCGTGAAAAATTCATTTTGGCAGATGGTGCCAGTCAGAGCATGGCAGCTTTCCGACCGAGGGGCCGTAGATCTCGACCCTCTTCAAGAGCTGCTTCTCCCAACAGATCTACTTCTCTGTCAAGTCAAGCTGGCCAGGCAGCTGCCCCACCAGCTGTTACTACAAGTACACCGAAGGTAAGGAGAAATGTACAAAGCTGCACTGGTTAACAAGTGGGACATAGATTGAATTGGGTTTTTCCTTGCTCCAGAAATGTTGGTGCTTTCTCTAGCTGATGGAGAAAACATATCTCCATTTTATTTCATAGTCTGGGATGGATCTGAGAAGTGTTATCCATGTGTTTACTGTTTGCAACATAGCAGTAGAAGAATTTCTACATTTACGGTGCCACGTGAGCTAACCAGCAATTTGGGAATTGCTCTGAAAGATCAACAAACCATTTCATTTGAAAAATAATCTCTGTCATCTCTTCGTTTTAGAACATTTGTCATTAACTCTTTCTGCCTAGTGTTTATTTCTACTGAGGTTTTGAAAGCCTGGGTATCCTTCTCCATGACGTTATTTTCCTGTACTGTCCTTCATATTTTGATTTACCATTGTTTCATACAGACACCACATCATTTAACACGCAACTATGGTAAGCCATGGTTGACAAACAGCAAAACATCAACTCCTTCTAAGCCACCAGAATCCTCAGACTATCAAGGGTCATCTGCAGAGGTACAGTAAGGACAGAAATTCTAGCCTAATGACTTCCTTCACTAAAACTGTCACTTCACTAACACCCACTAGAGTTTCAGTGCTTCAGAGCTGCAACATCCTGTGCATATTAATGCATTGTCTTTATTTTAGACCTTTGTCAAATTATTTTTTTTTCCCCAAAGTTGTTTTTTATGCTCTATTTTTCATGCTTTTTTTTAATTTTAAGAAAATACAGCTTCAGTGAGCTAATGTTTAAAGCTCAAATGGTGAAGAAAACAAAAAAGTATGGAATGAAGTGGTTGAGTAAATGTGGAAAAGTATTTTTTTTTAAATAAAGCATTTAAAATACTTTGCAGGTTTCTTTCCCAAAATTGTTTGCTTTGAATTCATGAAGTACTACAATGTTTCTGAACTACAGGCACAAGATTTATTAATCTTGATCTCTAGTGCAAAACCACTAAATACAGAAATACCCAATCACTGTGAAGAAGATGGCACAGAAGTCTGGCTGTGATATATAAATCTTTACAACAACTGAAAGTTTTGTTTAGGGGGGTAGTGACCAATCATTGCTCTAATAGGATATCTATTTGATGATTTAACAGGAACCTAGCATGGCTTACATGGAAATTGCTAGTGTAGCAATTAGGCCATATGACCAAAATTTGAAGGGGCTTGGAGCCAAAGTGTTTCCTCTAATGTCATTACAGTCGGTGAAAAGACTGCAACTGGAGCAGGCTGCACACTGACCTGTCATTTGTGGGAGTTACTCTTGCCCTGGGCTGGATGAAGGGCTTGGAGAGGAGAAGCTTGTGCTACCATCCCCTCTTGTTGTATTTGCTTTTCACAAATCTGCACTTTGATGCCTACTGCTGTTCATGTGGCACCTTCTGGTGCAAAGTTTCCATAACCTCAGCATGGCTTTGCTCAAAGATGCACAACAAACTTCTCCCTCCCTCCTTCTGTGAGTGTTGTTTGTGCACACTGCAGGTGTGTCTGTGGGTACAGCACTGCAAGCACACAGGGCTGCTGCTTAGAATGATTAACAGCACAGAGTTTAGTCAGTTGTCAGTTTCTAATATATTCCTGTATTTTCTTTCATCTCTTAGCTGGTAACTGCAGTGAAAGATTAATTGATGGTACATTAAAGTGTTTATAGACTTGGAAAGGTGTTGTTTTCATTGAATTACAATGACAGGAAAGCAGCTGGCCTGATTTAATATGAGGGCACTCTATTTCTTATCTACTCTTCCAACTGCCAGTAGTTTCAGTGAGTTTCTTTTAAGTAAACCAGTGTGGTTTAAGATTATAAATGGAATGGTTAGGGTGGGGTAGATTGCAGTGAATTTCTAAGGCATTCTTCAGCATTACTGCTCAAGAGAGCAGTTATTCATTTTATATGTAAACTTCATTTGGGCTTAGGGCAAATCTGAAGAGCAGGCTAGTTTTATTTTTTGCACTAGTGATTCTATCCCAATGCCTTGCCCAGAGTGCAGCAGCTTCAGTGGAGGTAACAGTGTTCCCTTTCTCATTATCCTCCCAAGCACTGTCTGTCTAGCAGAGATATTCCCAGGGTGTGGCTAGGGTATGTCAAGCACTGTACTTTGCTTTAAGGAGAGTTTAATGTTGTGACCTGCCCTGCCAGAGCCAGCAGATTGCTTTGTAGCATCTCAGTGCTCTTTTGTTCAGAAGTGCCAGAAGTGGTCTGAACTGGCAGCTGCCAGGCAAGCTCTGGCCAGGCCTCTGCTCTGTTCTTAGCTCAAGGCATCTTCCAGCACACTCCTCTGGGTCTTGGTTTTCTTACCTAATTCTACCTACAACTGTGTGGGGATCAAAGGCACAGAACACAGGATCCTGGGATCCAGGCACTCCACAAACTGCATTCGTCACTGCACTGTTCGTTCTTATTTTTGGATACTTATGTAGTATTTTTGTGTTAATTAAATTACTATGAATACTGTAGTTTTCCTTTTATTTGCATACACCTCTTATTTAGTAAGTAATATTCATTTTGAGATCTGATGATTCAATTTTTGTGGCTGTGAAAGAATTTTTCTGATTTGGGGCAGATTTTAAGTCAAGACTCATTCCAGAAATAAGAAAGCAGGCAGGGTAAGACTGTGTAGTAGAGGCACTGTAAGACAGTATATTGACAACTGGAACTTTTTTAATTAGTCCTATGCTATTTTTTCTGTTTTTTTGTTGTTTTGGCTTGTTTTTTTTTTCATCCTAGCAAAAGGTTTCTGAAATTTGGTAGCTTTATTTCAATTTAAAAAATTTTCATCACCTATAACTACAGCCAGAATGGTGGAAAGTCAAGTTATGCAAACATAAAATCTCAATATGTACCATCAACTAATCTTACATGCTTGACTAATTATAAGAAGGTAGTTCTTTTCTTTCTTCATATGCATTGAAATACACACAAAGTTGTTAAAATAAGCAGACTGTTAAAATTATTTTATTGTTGTTTTACATTTGGACTACTTCAAATACAAACTGCTAAAGGAACATTCTAAATGTCACATTATGAATAATGTCAGTAGTGTCTCAAGACAGTATTTCAGATTCACAGTGAATGTTGGTATGATGATCATATTCTAAGCTATGTATCTCCTAATGCCAGTCCTTCTCTTCAGTTAAAAAAGCATTTGTTTGTTGTGCTTTGGTTTGCACAGGGAACACCAATTCAAGGAAGTAAACTCAGACTGCCAGGGTATCTATCAGGGAAAGGTTTCCACTCAGGAGAAGACAGTGGCATCCTGTCAACAGCAGCTACCAGAGTCAGAGCTCAGTTTGCAGGTGAGTGTCTTGACTTCAGAAGGTGATCTACCTCTTGCTTTATTTTCCATCTGACTACTTAAGGTCACATTACAGTTCAAGGGAGATGTCAGAAGAGTGGGAAGGAGTAAAAGTCCTACTGTCTGCCCATTGCTGAGGGTGCACATAATCAGGCCCTCCATTCATGTTTTCAGCTCTGGATGTGCAAATTCATGACTGCAATCTTCTTGACAATGATACCTCCAATGTATCTGCCCCAGGAACTAGGGAAAAGGCATTTACTGAAAAGATCCACTTCTTTACAGTATCCAAGTTATTCTCAATTGTGATGGAGCAAAGGGGTCACTTAGTCTTGACCTGTCCATTTCTTTTGAAATAACTGCAGGGAGCAGCTATAGATGGCCTTATAAATGGAATATCCCACAGAGACTTTAAAATCAGTATATGAAAATAGAAAGCAGTGAAGCTGTGCTCTTCCAGGATGCTCAGAGCAGCTCTGTGTAAGGGAGAGGGCTGGATGGTTAGAACAGAAGATAGCTCTGCTGGCTTCCCCTCACAGCTCAGGGCTCTGCAAAGCATACTCAGCAGCACTGGAAATCCTGCTCGAAGAGTGCTTTGAAAAAAGTGATTTGAAAAAAGAGCCATGTGAGATTTCAGTTTCAACATGGTGTTCTTCACACATAGAGGGAACCAGATTTGTGAAGATCAAAAATACTTAATAAGTAATTGGAAAATTATGAAAAACCACATTAATTGTTTTCTGGTTAAGATTCCTTGTGGTTTTTTTCTTCATGGCACATTGTCTGGGCAGGCTTAGCAGGCTTGCTGAGAGCTCATCTTCTCAGCCCTTTGTTGGGCAGGATGTATTCTTTGCCCTTGTTTAGTTGCAGCTTTCATCTGTATGGGTTTTAATTCTTTTTAAAAAAGAGGGGTACACATTTAAATATTGGGATGCTCATTTGCATCTCCAAGATGCCTATAGTTAAAAATCATGAATGCATGAAGAGACCAGGTACTGAATTTTTATTTTTTTTTAAATTAATAGCTGAGAAAATGGCAGGGGAAAGAAAGGCTCTGACTGTTGAGTGAAGGTACAATGCATGTCTAGTAAGTCAAGAAAAGCTGCCAGGATAATTCATTTTTAATGAGATGTGCTAGTGATGAATTAACTGTGTCAGCATTTGATCTTGCATTTGCTCCTCTTTAGTGTGAGACACAGCATCGTTTAACTTGCCTGGCAGGGTCGAAAGTTTAGTTTGTACAAGGAGGAATTTTTGGGGTTGCCAAAGGCCTAGGAAAGACCTGCACAGCTTTCCCCTCCTTACCTTTAATGCTGATGGTTTCTTCTGTCCCTGTAGAAACCAGGAGGACGCCAAGCAGACCTGGAAGCCGGGCAGGAAGCAAGGCTGGCAGCAGGTCGAGCAGCCGCCGAGGCAGCGACGCGTCTGACTTTGACATTTCAGAAATCCAGTCCGTGTGCTCAGACATGTCAGAGACTGTTCCTGCTGCGAGCAGACCGACGCCCCGAGCAGGTTCTCGGCCAGGATCCACCAAGCCTTCTAAAATTCCAACTCCCCAGAGAAGGCCACTAGCCAGCAAATCGGACAAGCCCTTGAAGAGATAATATGAATGGCTCCATACAGGTCTTTTCCTTTTGCATTAAATATTTAAGTTCATAAGATGTAAAATATTATGTAGAAATTATTGTGAAATATCGCAAGAGGTGGATTTTTAATTCTGCAGACGGCCTTATTTGTGTATTTGTCTTCTTATTTTATGTGTATAATTTTTGTCAGATTCTTTTTTGTTTTGCCATATCCTGTGAGAAGGGGAAGAGTTCTAATGTAAACTAACAGTTGTACACAGTAACATGTAGAAAGTACACTAAAAATAATTGCCGAATGTACAGTGTACTGAATGTACAGTAAGTCTCTGCAACCTCAATAAAGAAGGCCTATCACTATGTCATTAGTTAACAGTAAAGGATACCTCATGATTTTTCTTTAAAACAGAAAAAGAGAATACTGAAAGCCAAAAGACACAATTACACATTTTGAGCTAACTAAACAAACACCAAATTATGTATGTCAAAACTACTAAGGAATACAAACACACCTTCACAGTACCCTTATTTATACAGCATCTCTCAGAGAACTCACAGAGTTAATTAAGCACTTGCCAATAATATGATACTCCAATACCTTGCAGCATTTCTGTGCCATTGCTTTCAATGAGGCCAGACACATTCTGGATATCTGAACTATTATTCTGTAAGAATATCAGTATAAAGTGCATTCATGTAAATGTGAGGTTTTCTTTTGCTTGAGTGAATGGTAGCACTGTATCATTGAACTCATTTTGTATCAAAGCAATTTTGCTTGCAGAAGGCTCAGAAATAAACATGTCCCTTAACTTTATTTCTATCGTATTTCTTATTTCACAGGAAGGTAATTTTCTGTGTTATGTTTTAGAGCATATGCCATTTCAGATGACCAATAATTACCATAGGAACACAGGCTTTAATGTTTTTCCCATTATCAGCTATCAGATTTTGGTTAGCTACTGTATTTGTTTAATAAAACACTAAATTGCACATATCAGATCATATGAAATTATATGCAATTATTGTGTGTCGACATTTATTTTCTCCATATTAAACTGCGTCATTTATATACCACGTATGAAAGGCATAGAGAGTAATTCACCTGCTCTGTTTGTCAGTGAAACATTTTAGCCATTCATGGATTCCTTGAAAGGATTGCTAATAGTTCAGTTTCACTGGAAAAAAGGTGCAGCTTCAAATGGGAGTGCTGTAGCATGGCTGGATAGATGCTGTGGTAAGCAGTGACAGAATCCCTGGAAATTTCAAATGCCCTTTGATAATATCAGAAAGACTTGGGTGGGATTTGGCCAGCATGGCAGGCCAAACAGTCTAAACCTGACTGTTCATATATCAGAAAATGCTGTACCTTTAGTACAGGAATTGTAGGAGAAAACTGGATAATGATTGATCAAAATCCACTTGCATCAGGATTTCCTTTAAGCCAGAGTTGTACAAAGGTTGGTAGAAAGCCATCACCAACTGGTCCTACCTGGCTTGGGGATCAGCAAATGTGTTTCCTGAATACTGAAGCATCAGTCTCTGCTGCACTGTTTTATCTTTCCATTCTTCTCATCTCCTGTTGTTTCTATTCATCCAGTCATTACTTTCCTAGAACATTAAAGTAGATCGAGATGACTTTGGTGCTTTTCAAAGTCCCAACACCCTTGGATAGTTTTTAATATTTACAGATGATAACTGAAGTATCTCTACTTGTAAGCAGGAGAAAAGGATAGAATTTAGACACTTGCATGATAACTGAAAGAGGTGATGGTGCTCAGTGTGATATTCTTGGTGCATTTTTTTAACCACAAGACTGATACTCAAAGATGTAGGGAGGACAAATTAACTCCTTTGCAAGGGTACATACGTAGTTCAATACCTTGTATCCCAAGAGCAACCTACCCACACAGGAGGTAGTGTTGGCACCTACTTAAAGCACCTTTTATATTGCACTCTTAGCTAAAATGTATTTTTAATGCTTCATTTATTATGCAACTTTGTGGAATTTTTGTATGACTACAGTGTAACTTTATAGAAAGATTAGAGGGGTGACCAGCCTCTGAGAAATCCAGCCCCAGCTAAAACCCAAGGACAAAGCAGATTACTGTAACTTGCTAGTGGTTGCAAAATGGGGGAGGATGGGACTGCAAAGTGGAAAAGTTCATTTATTGGTGGAGAGAATCATCCAGAAACCAAATTAATAGTAAATTAAATAGGACTGGGATTTCAGTTAAAAAGCTTAAATCTACCTCCAGAAGTTATACCTTAATTAACTTCTTCCAAAAATTAACTGCTTTAGGTTGATAATAAGAGACTTTTCAAAATTCTGTTCCCTGTGATACAAAGTTCATACTGACAAAAATCTGAAAATAAACAGTGGATGCTCTGTACTTCTGTGACCCAAGGACAGATCTTCAGAATTTCATGGAAAAGCCATATTGTGGGGTTGATCATAAATTCATCAGCCTGCTTGGGTGACCATGGGTCAATTACAACTTATTGTGGCCTAGAATCTTATACCTGTTTATTCTGTGATTGTCCTGCACAGGGAAGGAGCAGAGGTGATGGGCAGGGAAGAAGGGTTGGAAAGCCTATGGCTATGGTAACCATATTGTTAAGTGAATAATGCATATTTAGCACTTGGAAAAGCTGGCTCAGTTCTAGGCTCCTTTACTTTTTAATTTTCAGCTTTCTGCCTTTCTGTTTTGCTGTCTGCAAAACGGGAAAGTTTCTATGGAATGTCCTGAAATTTGCATTGATCTAGTGATGCATCCTGGCCTAGGCATCCTCAGCTTCACTTAAGGTACACTGTGAGCTTCTTACATGCTAATGCAGTAGATGACAGTAATTCAGGCTTTGCCTCCAGCACCTCTCTTTACAAAAGCCTAGGAATAAGGCTATATTTATTCTTAATTTAAAAATTAATGCATTTCTTAAAAACGAACTGATGGAAGCAGCTGAGCCATGCCATAGTGAGCAGCAGGGTTTGGGCCCATGGACTGACAGGCCAGCAGCACCCCACAGCTTGCACAGGAGACAGGGGCTGTGGTGTTAGGAATGTTCCTCAGAGTGTGTGGCAGGAAGACTCCTTGCTGAGCACTGGCTGTTAATGTTCTGTGAACAGCCACAGGGGTGGAAAAGGAGCATTGCCTCATTCACTGCATCCCAATGCAGCTGCACCAAAACCCAGTGTTTTGGGTTCTCAGGCTGTTTGGTAGCACCTGAGCTCACCCCAGAGGAGAGGTTTTTATCTAGATGTTTGTAGGGCTTATAGGAGGGAGGGACCATGTTAGTGGTCAGGTTGTATACTTGTGCAAGGTGAGTAGGCTTTCATAGAAGAAAGAAAACGTGCTTTCCTAATGAAACTTGTTTTTTCTGCTGAATTTGAATAAGCTCTCTGCAGACATGGAGGTGGACGAGATTCTTGGCTTGATTGCTTGTTTTTTATCAGTAGTGTTGGTGGGTTAAATACAGGTAGGTTACTTATCTCTGTGGAAAATACAACTTATATTTCCTAAACTCAGGAACATTGCAGAGGAAAAGGGAGCTCTTCAGAAATGGATGAGGCAGCACCTTAAATTCTATGCAACTTGCACAAAAATGCTGGGTGGCTGATAGCATTGAAGTATTTTAAGTCCTCTGGTAAAGACTTGTTCAGCATTTTGCTGTTGCAAATGAAGTGGTTTCTGACCTGAAGCTAAAGGAATCTTGGGGGTTGTTTTTTCATAATTAAGTAGTTCTTCTGAACTGAAAATGTTTAAATAATCTGAATTGCAGCTTGGGGTGCTCAAACTGTGTTTGTGGAAGGGTGAAGGAAAGTGTGATGAAGGTGAATTGTGTAACTTAGCTGGAATCCTGGCAGAGTAAGTATGAGAGTGTTAATACATGTGTTATTAGCACTTGGATGGTTGAATATGAGTGAAAACCCCAGCCTATAAATCAGGCCCTGTCAGCATTTACAATACTATTTGTTCTTCTGAGAGGAGGCAGATGGAGTGGTGATAGCTTTGTCCTCAGGGAAAGCTCATGTGGAACTTTTTGTGGGGGTCATGATGATCTTTACAACGTTTGGAAAATTATCCAGTACCATTCATCTTTTTTCTTTCTTTTTGGGGCTTGATCCTGGCTCTTCCAAATCTTAGAGTCATAGAATAATTTACGTTGGAAAAGAGAGACCTCTAAGATCTTTCTGTTCTTTAGGCAGAACAATGGGAACCTAGGGATCTATGAAAGAGTTTGCAGTGTCTGGGCTGTTTTTAAGGACACAGATTTCACATGATAAAGAAATATCTCTATATTTTAAAAATAATTTTAAATGATCAATGTATATGACAAGACACAGGTGAATGACAAAAACAGGCTTGTAAATATGAAATCTTGAGGAACTCCACATTTGCTTATCAGAAGAGGGAGTGTGACTTTAAGCAACACTGATTTGAAGCTTTTTAGCCCAAACCAACAAAATAAGGTAATTAGGACCAGGTAGTGTTCTCCAAAGACTGAAGTAGCTAAGCTGCTACTTGGAGTCCTGTGTGAGCAGGGGAGGACTGAAAACTGTCTAATATATAATGGATGCCTTTTCCAAAAAGGTCCTGGTAAGCTCAGGAAAAATGCTGATCAGTTTAGGCTTGGAAAAATAATAGATGCAGTAATAAATGAGATAGTAGTAGAATAATATCTGAATATACTATGGAAGAGTTGGGTTAGCTTTGGAGGGATGTCATGCCTTAGAAGGTGCCTGAAAGTCCTTGAAAGGATCATGTAATGTGGACAAAGGTTGAGATTGACCACATGGCTTTGCAAAAGAGATCAGTGATTGTCCAAGCAGGGAGCACTTATGGGATCAGAAGAAAGGGTTACTGGGGGTAAATAGCACATTGAAAGCCAGGAAAGCCAGCGTAGGAGAAGGAGCTGAGTTTAAGAGAGGAAAAAGCTCTGCAATGGAGCCCTGGACAGGCTTTAACATAAAGCTGCAAAGGCTGGCTCAGAGGTTCCTCAAGTGCACATTGTTGGACGGGTGCTCTGGAAAAAAGCATCGCTGTGTTTCTGTGATTCATTGCATCTCCTGGGGGTGTGCATTGCTTTCCACTGATGCTGGGGATTCTGCAGGGACTAGCTCAGCCCTAGCCAACTCATCTTTAGATGGCTAACTGAAGTAGAATGAATCCCACCCCGAATGAATGAGTTTATGTCAAGCTGAGGAACACTGGACGGGATTTTACTGAGTGGTTTCGAAATTCTACTTGTAGCTTTTATGACTTGCAAAACCTTTTTGGTGCACTAAAGGTATTTTAGGGTATGCAAAGTATGGATCATCATATTATTTTGTGTCATTTCTAGTCACATTCAGGAAATGCAAACCATGTAAGAGGGGTGGAGAATCCCATCACATTATTGCCCTTGTACTTTAGGAGCTTTTGAGTATTCCTGGGATCCTTCAGCAGCAAACCCAGGTACAAGTGTGTTCCTCTCTCTGTTGCTCCCAGTCACATCTATTTCTGCAAGGCACCTGCAAATCCTGTTCCCTTTGAGTTTCCAGTTGTTGATCCCCCTGGGATCCACTGGCACAAGGGAAATGAATGTGTCTTTCATGGGAGAGTGGCACATCATGCACAGCCTCAAGACCTGAACCATTAAAAAACTGCAGTAATTGAAAAGAATACCATGTTAACGTGTTTCTCTTCCTTTCAAGTGGAGGAAGATAAGTGGTTTTTTCCAAAAGACATGAGCTGTTCATTAGTATGATGTGATTGTTTTGTTTGGTTTTTTGTTTGTTTTGTTTTTTCGTATTTGCCTTCTAAATAAACACAATTGAGTGTGGCCATGCATGAATAGCCCTGTCTGGAATGAAGAAAAATAAGTAAGTAATTATTTCTTTGAAGAGTTATCCAGTGAGAAATGAATCCAGAGCACAGTTTATCATATTGGAAATTAAGGCCAAAGCATAGACATTCATTTTAAAGCAAATTTAATTTCTTTTATAAAAATACAATGAGAGGTAGTAAACAAACCACAAATAAATAAGGCAGGACTAGGGAAGGCAAAATGCTTTCAGTGGAGGCTGTTTCCATGCATTGCTGTTGTTTTTTCCTCACAGAGTGTATTTGCAAATACAGAGGTTCTGAACTGTACAACAGCTCTGCAGCATTTCCTATTAAATGAGCAGAGTGAATTTTCCAGCCTGTGTGTATGGCTGTGGAACAAGAGCTGAAGTGATGCTTCCCGTGGCCAGAGGGTGAGGAGGGTGTGTGAGCCCCAGCTCTGAGCTCAGCTGGAGCTCCTGGCTCTGGCCCCAGGCAGGCAGGGCTGAGAGAGCTGGCAGAGGCTCACTGGCTCTGCTGCTGCTGGGGCAGAGCAGGGCATGGTCACAGAGCTTTCACACACTGGGAAACCTTCCTTAAACCCACTGATTGGGTCACTTGGTCAACACAGGCTTCTGCATGGGACTTCTTTTTTATACACATCCTGTCTTTATCTAGTAGAGGAACTAATGAAGAGATAATCTTTAATAATTTATCTCCACACAATTTAGGGCATTCATTTCTCTCTCTTTTTTTTT